>CM061359.1:14282500-14748701 GCA_030867105.1 Liasis olivaceus
CCAAGACCTCTTCAATGAAATTTGATTTGGTTTATCTTTGGATTCATTCTATAAATGCAGTTGGCTCTCTGTATCTGCTTACATGTATGAAATTTAGACTGAATTTACAACATTGAGTTAAGTCTGATGGATCTGCTGCTACTTTAAGTCAGATAAGCTGTTCATGGGACCTGGGCACCCTTGGAACTACTGGACCAGAGTTTGGAGTGAAGCAAAGTACTTTGACAAGGTGATTCAAATTGCCACCGAGACAAAGCATTACTGTATGTGATACAGGGATAATGTTCATGTGCATACACAGAAGCACACACACAAAATAACCACAAGCAAATAAAACACAACATACATGCAAGAATATTTTACATAGATGAGTGCTGAATTTGATGAACTGGTTATTCTTAAGGATTTAATTCCCAGATGTATATTTTTTTTTGTTGTGGGTGCATTTTTTTAAAAATCATCTTGCAAGGCCATACAGGGCCATGAGAATAACACACTAATGCCACATGGAAGGAGCAGGCCCAAAATGTTGGGTAGATTTTGCAAGGTGGGAATTTAAGCCTATTTGCTGGGTCAACGCAGCCTATATAACACTGGCTGGGTGTGTGTGTCTGTATATACCCTATCAGATTCCACACCCAGTTTAATTAAATAGAAGCTACTTTACATTTCTGTATGTTTTAATGCCCATTCTACAATTAGCCTTAGTCCTACTCAGAAGTTAACTAACTTTCATATGAATGTTTGGATGGGGTAAAAGAGGAGCATGCCCACTCCGCTCCAAGTATCCTACCCAATCTCTTCCTAATCTTTACTTGTTCTGCATAGAAATGATAGGAATATTTCCAAAAAATTCTGTGTTTTCAGAATTTCCCATTACACTGATGCTCCTAAGCCTCTCCCACTAAGACCTAAGTATTTCACTAAGTATGTCATTCTTCTAATGATAAAAGGTAATATCAGATGCCCATTGGCCCAGCTTTTACAACCCCCATCTCTACCAAACTTCTATCTTTTCAGAGTCCAGTAATGCAAATAATAGCTTATTCGTGTACAGATACATAAAGCCTCCACGTTATTTCAAACCTCGCTTGTACAGGATTTGGGCGTGTCTGGAAAGTCAGCGTGTGAGCACAAATAATTAAATAGCAATGTTGTTTCTAGGTCTTATAAATTAAGGAGGAGGAATGGAAGATGACAAAAATGGGGGGGGGGGTAAATTAAAATATTCCTTTTTTTAAGGAAACTATAAATTCAGGTATACAATTACCAAAAAAATGACTTAAATGTACAAATCTGGTAAGAACAAAAATAGAAGAAGAAAAAATGAGTGTGTATGTGTACAATATGTATGTGTATGTAAGTATGTAAAGAGTCTCCTGGAACAGGTTCATGGGCTTTGCTAAATTTTTCAAGTTCTCTTTTTTTTAAAAAAATACTTGAATAAAATTGAATGCTGCAAATAATAATAAAAGTATATGCTGCCCCATTCCCAGCAATTCAGAGAGGATTGCTACAGGAAGTTCTGATCACAGCACCTTAGTCACTTGTGCAGTGGCAAAGGAACTAAGGTAGGCTTGATAAAGACTGCCATTTGACCCCTCAAAAGTGATGCTGAATAGGAGAACATGTAAAGAAAACCAGAGAAAAGGCAAGTCTGTATAGAGTTACCTGGCAATGTTAATGACTTTAACTTACTTCCAGCAAACAGCAGGAAGTGAAAGAAATAGAACATCTATGGTTCTACCAAACAGTTTCTTCAACCTCCTTCTGCCCCTCCATCTGTGATTGGAGATTAACAAATGGGCAACACATCTATATGTTCTGCATGTGTGCATATATAAGTGCGCATGTAGAGCATAATTTAGAAGATTTTAAACCTGACACTATCTCCTATTTTGGACTTGGAAGCCGATACCATACATGATATACACTATTTAGAGTAATAGCTCTCCTAAATTAAATTGTTATGCTTTTAATGAAAAGTTTCGTAATTAGTCTTCCTTTACTACTTCCATTTCTTTTCCATTGGAGGGAGCATGATGGATTAAATTATGATAATAAGCTAAGATATATATCACTGGGAAGAACATGACAGAGTTTCCATCCAGCCTCTTCGCTAGCCCTTTGTTGCCTAATCTTCCATTTTCTATATTTGATCATCTGCAGTGTTCAGCATCTTCACCTTCTTCTTCCCCAAATGTTGGCTGAAATGACATTTGAGTAGCTCGGAGTTCTGTCCCCTGATAGCAGCCTAAGACAATTTTGGATGATAAAATCAGCTGCAACCTTGCCTATGAATATTTATGCTCTTGAATTCTTTGTTATTTCCATGATCAGGCTCAGCACATTGCATATGCCAAGAGTGCATTAACTTGAACCGTTTAACTTTACTGATAGAAGAAGCTGAGAAGGAGATGAGCCTCATTCTGATTACCTGAGAGCCAAAGAAAGCCTTTCCTATTTCAGCAGTTTGAAGTATTTGCATTTAAAACTCTGGTCAATATCCAATGATTTTATATTAACACTGAGAGAAAAGCAGAAAAGAGTTTAGTTCTCATCAGCATAAAGAATAAAAGAAAGCAGAAAAGAAGAAACAGTTTATTTTTCCCTTGAGTTCCAGACAATAATGTATCACATCTAAAACGCAGGGACATAATCTCAGCAAGATTTCCCTCCTCTGTCAAGATTTATATTTTTTCTATATTTATATATATGCAACAGTCATGCACCTACTGAAAACATGGAGGTGGAGATAGGACCATATCATGCCTCTCTTATAACAGGTGAAGCAGAAAAATATTGATAATCTTCCTCTTTAATTAGTCCTATATTTATTCATTTAGAGCCGAGCTGAGTAGCCAGAAGCTTCCTGTGGATTACTCCAAGATCACACCACTGAAGAAAAAATATTAAATTAGGTTCACATAGCTATGTGTTATAATAGTGGCACAATAAATGTTCAGCAGCCAAAAGGAAATAATTGTGGCCCCCTCAAACCTAGTGCAGAACTCGCGTAATCGGTTAATAAGACTGTGCAAATATTTGATCTGAAGATTGGATTCAAAGGCAATTTGACTGCATCTCCAGACTGAATCTGCTTTTCAAATTGAATTGGCAACTTGTATCGGATGCCTCCAAATGAATTTGGACATGTCTGCCCTGTACAGAAATTGCTTTTTTTAAATGATGGAAATCAGAATCAAGTCATTCGGATTTTAATGCTTGCATTTGTATCAATTTTCTGAATTAAATCAACAATTAGGATTTTGCCTGATTCACACAGGCCTATCAGTGCAAAGTTGTTGTTTTTTTAAAATTTGATTTATGTTGCCCATTTTCTCTAGACTTAAAGGAGCACCTTTTAATTTTATTCTAACCACAGCAAACTGTGGAGGAGGTTGAACTGAGGTAATGATAGGCTGAAGTTAACCAATGAACTTATACCTGAGTATTTTTGGCCATTACACCACCCTGACTGCAAGTTGTTTTGGGAAAACTTGTAGGATAGCTTTAGGTGGGATTCTACTGGGTAACTTGCAATAAATACATTTCCTCAATTTCTTTCTGCATTCCTTCTAGCCAGTGATTGTCACAGTGGCAGAATAACCAAGAATCACCCTAAACACTTTCTGTTTTAACCATTCTTCCATTTTAACTGACAGCAGCTGGAAATCCCTTTAGCATTTCTTAAATTATGGGATGATCAACAAAACAGAGAAGCCTTATGATGTAGTTTACGTTGCAAATTAAAATGTGGGTTGCAGTAAAGAACTGATTTTTGTCACATTTGTGTCTTCTATGTGCATACCACAGTCTTATGTTATTTAATAAAGCACATTATTACCAAACTGTTGCCATATTCCATATTGAGATAATCATAATGCACCTGAGCTTTTTAGCAATCAGTCACTTGGATGTCTTTCTCCCTTTCTCGGCTACTTGCTGAACAAACCATCTTATTTGCATATTGGACATATTACACTTGCAAATGGGTGGCAGACACAAGCAAAGAGGTGATTTCACATTCTTATCCTTCTCTGAATAGATTTCCATAGTGTCATTTTGCAATGCAGTTTCCAACTTTAAAAATGGACCAAAATGCATACCAAATGTGTTATGTAGGTCAAACTGTGTACAAGAACATGTACTTCAGATAAAATACATTCAGAGATGCACACTTCAGAGTAAAAGGAGTGCATATGTCAAATGCAGAAAAATGATTAAAATGGTGATTTCCTTGCATGGGAAAGTAAAGAATTATGAATGAGCTGACATGAACAGCTCCTGTCTATCTGGATGTTTGGACCAAAACACCTATGATGGGTTTTTGGAACATGGATGATTCCAATTTCAGAAGCAGGTTAGTAGTGTAATCCTAGACATTTATTCCTAGGATGTCAGTTCATGTACTAATCAAGACTGGACTGGGTCACATGAATACTGAAAGAGCAAGGAGTGAGGGGCTATGCATTTTATACACCATGGTGCTTTGCTAAGACTATGAAGGTTAGGGATAAAACAAGAGTTAAAGTTGGCCTTTGAGACCCAGAGAAGGAAGGGAGGGAGGAGAGGGAGGAGAGAAGGAACTGGAACTCTTATGTTCTGATGCTAAAACAACTTATACCGTCTTGAGAACTTTTCCCAAATGTAATTTATTAGCCTTCAAATAATGCAGGAGTCCCCAAACTCTTCAGCTCATCAACCCCTTCATGAAGTTTCAGATTGTTCATTGAGTCCCAAACATGTATTATCTGAAAATAATTTAATAAATCCTACTTTAATAGTACACTAACAACAACAACATTGAACACTTGGATAGTCCCATCCCCCAGAATGGGGATCAATTCTGACCACTTTGTAGAACCCTGAAATAACGGGATTCACAACTGCTGTGACAGTACTTTAAAGCTTTCTGTGTGTTTGCTTGAAAGGTTCCAAAACTTCATATCTTGTCATCTTACTCCTAACTTTGTTAAGGATTGTAATAGTTTATAAATTAAAATACTGATGTACCTTTGCATATGTTATCCAAAGACTGGGCTGCAGGAAAAAAAGTACTTGATCCAAGAAAAATGTTGGAGGGGCATGAATATGTATATATATATTTAACAGATATTTTATTAAAAATTACAATTAAAAAGATAAAAATGAATACAAACTAAAAAAAAAGAAAAAGAAAAAAAATAGAAAATATCCTTCAGTATGACCAAAGTTAAAATACTTTGCTCCATTCTGTATTAGTAAATCAAATTTAAGTGTTCTTCTCCTTTAACTGTAATCTTTAGTTTGTTCTGGTTCTCTCTGGTGTCCAACCTTCAAAGCCTCAACCTATCTTTTTTTTTTTTTAAGAGAATTCAAAAGAAAAGCATTTTCCCACAGGAAGGATTCTTAAAATTAATTCCACAATCTTATTTCAAATCCATTTGGACCCCTAGTCCATTTGTAACTTTTCAAAATCAAAGTTCTAATCACCCTTTTGCTGTTTATTCCAAAAGATTTTTTTTTTCCTTTGGTAAGTCCTTAAACTTGTATTTAAAACTTCTTTCACTAAGGATGGAAGGAAGCTCACCCAATGCTGTAAAACCTGCTGACCTAAAGGTTCCTAATAGCTGAAAAGCAGTTAACAAGCAATTTCCAAAAGTGATTAGAAAAGGAAGAATCCAGCATCCTTTTGAATATGCCAACCACAGTTTGAGCAAAAAGAGGACTTTTCCCCATCTCCCAGAGTTCTAAACCTGCTGGAGACTGCTGTCTTGTGGTCTTCTCATGAGAAGCAACTGAATGGAGCACTTGTGGGCAATCTCAAGTCCTCTTCTTGTCCAGAGGAATTATGAAGAGCTGGTCTACTCGCCAGCTCTTCATTCTGATGCAGTCGTCAGCTCTGCTTATTGTGAAGCTATCTTCAGTTCATCATCTCTTCCCCAGAAATTGAGGAGCATGGATATTTCAATAAGCTTAAGGAATGTCATTTTTCGGGTTGTCATCCCATAGAACATCGAAGAATGGTGCTTTCCTCCAATTAGCCATCCATGCTAAAGGGAAAGAGATGTCCACATCTAATATTGGGAAGCAATAATGAAAAAGTGTAACAATGTTCTTTGAAAGAAAGCAGCAGGCCATCTCTTAATGGGAGCCAAGACTGGAGTGTTTATCTTGGATTTATGCCTTCATCTAGTTGAAGCGAAAGGTTCCTGCAGCTGAGAAAAATTAAGGAACTTGATTAGAAGGTCTGCCATCTTGGAAAATATTTGCAATCTGTCCTTGGATTAGTAATTCTGCAAAAGAGAGCTCCAGCTGAACTTGTTGTCTAGCATATTTGCATGAAACCATATATTCAACCTGAGTATCACTGAAGATCACTAGAGCAACATGCATGTAAACAAATTTTTGCTTGTGTAGTGGCTCTGATTAAATAAGAGAGAAAATGGTTCCTGGCAATTCTTCTTGCCTCTTGCAGCAAGCAATCTCTCTCTGAAAAGCTACTCCAGATGATTGGAGAAACCTCCAAAACAATGTGAATGTTATTAAAGAGTACTTTGGACAAACATGAAATAATGAAAAATTATTTCCTTTTCCTTTAATGGAATGGCTTCTAAGAAGGGACTGTATGGACCCAACCCAACACAGAATACTTAGCCATAAAGGGATTTATTTTTAACATAATTTGATGGGTGAAGATATCATTATGACTTACCGTATTATCCCAACTGGCAGATAAAGCTATGTTCAACAAATCATTAAACTATCTGGCTTAGCTTTATACCTAAATCTAGTCAAACATTAAATTCAGACTGGATTCACATATCATGCTAAGCTATTCTTTACTGAAATGATGGTTTGTGGAACAAACCAGAAGCCATCTTGCAGATGATTAGAATAAATACAGCTGGTCTGATTGATTCCTAATTTTTTTAAAGAAAAAATTGTTCTGGTCTTACATCTCTGTTAAAGGATTGGGTAGGAAAAGAATGAATGAATGAATGAATGAATGAATGAATGAATGAATGAATGAATGAAACCACAAATACATACCTACACACACACACACGTATGTATGTATATATGTCAGATCTTGTACACTGGCCAAATTCTTTTGCCATTGTGGCAGATTATAGTACTACAAACATACAAATACTTATGCTTCCTGTTAAACCACAGCTACAATTGTTAAGGCAACAGTAACAAACCTTGTTTTAAAATGATGAATTATAGCTATTTACAAATCACATTAACATAAAAGAAAAACATGATGATTTAGTGGATATTTAAATCTATCCTTTGAATTTGGCAGAATTGATTTTTAGTTTCTTTGATTTCAGTGTGTCTACTCTAAGCATGGCCAGCTCTGAATCCAACATCTCTAACACCAAAATAACTCAATTATAATCAACATCAAATTCTTGGTTTTTAATAAAGAATTTCCAAACTGATGTATCTATGTTCTTGATAATACACTAAAACAATGCTTGATTAGAACTTGACTATTCACATGGGTATTTAACAATAAACCAGGAAAAATTAGAATAGTTGAGAATCTGCTGGATTTCTTGTTCACTTAAACTACAGTTAGCTTTCGTAGGGCGAAATATCTTGTTGCCAAGGAGATATAATTTTATAGAGATATACTCTCACTGTTGTGAGCCTTAAACACAAGGCTACAAAACATAGAAACAGAAAACACACAACATTTACAAAAATAATTTAAAAAGGAAAGGGTCTGCAGAATTGTGCTAAAGTTGCTTTAGCAGTAGGCAACTTATTTTGTTCACCATTTATGTTCCTTTTTATGCGCATAAAGAGCCAGCAAACAGTTTTTCTGCTTGGCTATACAGTAGAGGAATAGATCACTCTTAAAGATGTAAATTACAAAACTGTAAAATTAAAAGACCCTTTGAAAACAATGCAGCCGGGTGGAGAGAAGGAAGCTCAACTCTTCTCTGTGTCCCTGGAAAGGTCACCTGATCTGAATAGGAAGCCTGTTCTTTGAATGTACTTTGAAAATGGCCTAGTCTCAGCTAGGTTGCCACACTGATATTCCCCTGTGATCTCTAGACCCAGATTACCTAACACAACATCCTGACCTTTCCATCTCGCTGAGCAGTTGCATTATGTCCAGACGCAAAGGTCCCTGGAATACTTGGATTCAGAAACCATGTGAGTTATGCTGTCCTACCTTGAGAACATTCAAAATGACTCCAAACCACCCTACTGTACATCAAATTCACGATCCCCATCAAAGCAAAGCACAGCTCTAACAGCTGTCACTAAATTCGTCTAGAATGCCATGTGAGATAAATTGTTTCAGGAATTTTGTGCAAAGGATAAACAATTCTAAATGAACCATCCTGCATAATTCTATGTATTTCTGGATAGCTGTCTACATATTTTCCTTTAATCTTGATTGATAACAAGCCTGAACTGAATGAAACATCATACTGATGTGGGGAAAAAATGGAAGGGTTGTGCAGCCTTCCGTTACTGCTGAATGTCACATAAAGCAATATTTTGGAAGCAATTCCAATTCGGGGGTGGGGGGGGGAATGTGCAAGGAAATTTGGGGCACTGAAGAATTACAATGTTTCAAGGAGATTTCATCCAGTCCTGGAGTATGTAAATGAGGAATGGTCTGCTTAGCACAGGGGAACAGATAGGAGACCACCAAGGAATTCCAGAAGTGTAGGTAAAACTGGAAAATTGAATCAACATCCCAGAAGAAAGCAATGACAAACATTTCTGTAGTGTTACTAAGAAAACATGTCCATTAGTCATCAGAAGATGAGTTCAACTCAAGGGAGTCTTTAACTTTTTACCTGCTTCTCTGGTGAGGCACTCCAAATTTTTGAGAGGAGATGCAATTAGAGGATAACTGCATCTGTCCTCTTTCTCCTCTCTGAAGCAGGAGAGGGGAAATTAGGAGTTGGGGGGGGTCTTTCTACCAAGGGATAAAGCATCACAGCTGCACATCTCTCCTTGCTCTATTTTTTGGCATCATTGGTGTCCATCTGCTCCTTTTAATGCTACAACACAGAGAGGAGCAGATGGGGTTTCCTCTTCAGCCTTCTCCTGAAGCCCATATTCATTATAACCTAATTTTTATGATGACAGCCTTGCTGTCAGAAATGTCAGTCACTTTTTTCCCTTTCTCAGAAACAAAAATAGTTCTGCTTCTGAGCAGTTCAGCTGGGAGAAACACACTCACAGAGACAGAGCACAACCTCATATAAAAAGCCAATTAAATCAAAATATTACTACTACTATTTAAACCAATTTTAATCTGATTTAGAACAGTGTCAGGATGGAGCTGTTCAGTGGAAAAAAGTATGGTACCTTAACTCTTGGATGCATTTTATGGCCCCACCATTTTTTTTTTCCAAAGGGGAGAGAAAAAACAAAGAAATATAAAGATAGTAGCATTTTATATATAGTTTAAAGTGGACTGGAGAGCCAGTTTGGTATAGTGGTTAAAGGCACTAGGCTAGAAACCAGGAGACCATGAGTTCTAATCCTGCCTTAGATACAAAGCCAGCTACGTGACCTTGGGCCAATCCCTCTCCCTCAGCCCTAGGAAGTATTCAATGGCAAACCACTTCTGAAATTTTGCCAAAAAAATTGCAGGGACTTGTCCAGGCAGTTGTCAGGAGTCAACAATGACTTGAAGGAACCCCCCAAAAGTGGGCTGTGGTCAGGGCACATTGAGTGGAGGAACTGGGGCCCTCTATGATGACAGCCCCTCATAAAAAGGGACTTTTTAAAAATAGCAGGAATTGCAGTGCCAAAATGCAAAACTCCATGCTAGAAACATCAACATGAAAGGGTTTAAAAGAAACAAAGTGATTTTAAAGTATGTTTTAAGTAGCCCTGCAGAAACTTGGTTTTGAAGGGTGCTTTCAAAATCTATAAATAAAGGGAGGAAAAACTGTGTAAGAGAATCCCTGTGGGATTGGTGGAGAATGGGTAATCACAAGTTCACTCTGCTCTGCCAAACAAACCTTGAAAATATTGATCCATCATTCCGCAAAGAAAGCATATGGCAGATCACTGGATAAATCATTGTCTGCTTGGTATACATAGCATGAAGAACTGCTTCTCAACCATTTTGAGATCTCAGCAGCTTCTGACTTAATCAGTTAAAAGCAGGAGAAATCAACTTTAATGGAAGTAAAGCTTCCAATTTTTTTTTTTAAAGCAAGTCAAAACTGGAATAACATTTTAAAACTTTGCTTATTCACAGTTTATGTAAACATACTGAAATACATATCCACATCAAAAAATGCACTTTAGCATTTTCCATTGGATTTTGCATATAAAACCGAATCCATGCAAAAGCGTGTACATACGGAGCAAACACCCCAAAAAACATGCTGCATTGGATAGGACAATAATTTTTATTATTTTTATAATTTATTAAATTGATATGCCACCTAACTCCCAGTGACTCTTTTTTGCTGTTTACTAGGAAAAAATATGTACCGAAACATCAATTTAGATAGATGCACAAGAAAATGTTCATTAGTTCAAACAACGAAATGTATAAACTTAAACAGAAAAGTGTTGAAATAAATGTCAGGTTGGAACAACAAGAAATTTAAGAGGAAGGGGACTCTCTAGAGATAGAAAAGGATTTCTGCTTCATAAATTTGTCATATTCAAGAGGAAATTAAAGGAAACAGGAACAAGGATGGAATACAATCTCAAGTGTGTATTATCTGTCCTCCTTTTCATTCATTATATTAACTGCTGGATGGGATTTAACATCCCATCTTCCTGGATGTGAGAAGGAGAGACAGACAGACAGACAGATCCTTATCCTTAAAACCTGTGCCAAAATACTATATTTGATTGGTTTCCTTTTCCTTCTGATTTGACACAACAGTGTATGTGATTGATACCTTTGGGACAGAAAATCAGTAGAAAAATTGAAACCAGAAAAGTAATAAAATAAAGTGGTCTGTTTAGCTTATTCCAAAATAATCTTGATATCTAAAGGTAAATATAATAACGCAAGTGCATTAATCTTAGCTAATTAGATAATGGGATTTGAAAGTCGGTGATTGAAATGGTAAACATCAGAAGAAAATTTACTTTGGGGAAACCACATTAAAAGCAGTAGAAGATCTGAACTGGAGAGGAAAATGTTTCTATATGTGAGGTTTGCGGAAAAGAAATAGTCAGCAGAGGAAAAGCTCAAAGTGAGAACTATGTAAAACTGGATATACTTAAAAGAAAGAGACCTTAGGGCATCTAGAAATAACATTCTGGTTCAATGATTCCAGGACAGTCTTTTTTCCACGCTAGCAATATATAGTGTCTTCTATATATACCAAAATAACAGGAATGTAGAAAAGCTTTATATCACTTCAGGGATGGCTGGGTGATGTTATGAAGCCACATGTGCAGAAACAATCTTACATGGTCCACCTCATGCAACATAGTGGCTCTGACCCCAATCAGGATGCTGCCTGAGATACTTTTGTTCAGATCCCTGCAAAAAGCACCTAGGTTGAACTACAGCTTCATTCATGAACATACTAAAGTTCATTAGTATGAAGCTTAATATGCTTTGTATGGCTTAGTGTGGGGAATCCAGCTTTTTGATCATCCATAGCTGAGCGTAATGGGTGAACCCAGAAGATGGGTTAATTCAGTAACCAGGTTAAGCAAGTTGTGTGAACGCAGGCACTATGTGGTCCTAGTACTCTATTTTGACTTTTCTTTGTGGATGAGGTAGGTCTACGAGAATACAAATCTTGTGCAACAGAAAGCATTAATATATAGAAATGCACTTCATAATCTTACGGTGATCTTTTTTGCTCTATACGTTCTTTCCTTCCTTTCTTCCTGCTTGATCACACACCTTCTCCTCTGAAGTTGATACAGCATAAGCTTCATAGAAAGAGCTTCCATTTAATTTCTCACAATCTCTGCCCTTCTGCATTCTTGGGACATTTCACAGCTCTAACTAAATCAGACTCTCCACCACCCACAGATTTTAAATGCCAGCTAATATTTTGGCACTGAATTGCAATTTGTTACTGGCAGCCTGCCCTGCTAACAGAATTTGTCCAAGGCATTTTGATCCCTCATTAGAATTAAAAACCCATCTTAGGAATATGGAAAGAAGTTACAGTTTAAGAAATAAATAGGAAATATAATGTTCAATAGGCTTGTGGACATTTTCCTTGGAGCTCACTCTGATTTTTGTTGGGAGCTGGCATGTTGCAAAACAAGACACATCTAGCACATCTTAATTTCTAAGGTTTGCTCAGGACTCATATATATGACCCCCTATATATTTCAAACATTAAAATGCTGAGTGGCTACTGTTTGGAGGTATACCTGTTTTTCGGGGGGGGGGGGGCAACAATGTAAATGAGGCATAGCAAGGAACATCATGGTACATAAATATATATTTGTTCATTAGAAATACTACCTGCAACTGTCATGTTATGAGAGATGCACAGCACATGTTCAACTTTTCAAATGTGCCCTGCCAAAATTAAAAAAGACCTGCAGTCTGTACTACACTTAACAACTTAGATGTCACTACTTGGTTAAATGTATTGCTCATTCTACTTGGTTAAATGTATTGTAGCCTCATTCTCCTTCTGCTTTTTTTAAGAGGAGTTGGGTTTTCTCCTTTCTTAGATAGTTGCAGTCAAACACTATCCTGTTCTTGTTTCCTTTCAGTGATTCCTGCTTGCTCTAAATGATTATGTACGGTGAGATCTATATCATTATTTATCTATTTCTATGGCTTCTTATCTTTATCTCTATCTCTAGTTCTATAAAACATGGTTGCTTTAACAAATACTACTATTTAAAACCTTCTCTCTCTCTCTCTGTATGTATCTGTTAACCAGGTTAAGCAATCAGTTGTAACTAGTAATACAGGAAGAATTAATTTGCTCTGACATTTATACAGACTCACCCAGTTTGTTCTTGCTGAAGCAAAACAAGAATGGTTTCCTGAAATCGGTACTTTTTTTCCTAGTTTTGTAATATGATTAACGATTTTAAATGTACATGCTCATGAGTATATTTCAGGAGCATTATTGGAACAGGATTGGAACTGCAAAACAGAACTCTACAACCCTACAGACCTAGATTGCCCCCTGGGTCGTATCAGGAGTTTAGAAACCAGCCAGTTGTGCAAAAATTTGTTGAATCACTGAAGTTTGTGGGCCTTTTATGCAATCACTATATTGATTATGTGCAATTCTTTAGAATCCTAGCAACACTGTGCCATTTGTTCAAGCTCATATTGGCCTTTCCTTTGAATATGATCATTGTTAAGTCATACTATTTATTTATGTGTGCTCAATTGTCTAAATTTATGTCTCATTAAGTGAACTTTTTGACCACCAAGTTGCTGAAAATCCCTGCTGAGGACACAGTTCTGGGCTACTGTGTAATTCTACCCTACCATGCAAACGAAAGATTAACATAATTCCAGCTTTCTTGTATGAATATGGTTCGCTGCTTTTGCACAATATATTTTAATAACAGTGCATTTAATTAGCTGGAAGACTGACATGTTGTCACCTAAATACTATTCTTGGACTCTGTATTGCCTTGCCTAACAAAATAATATTACTTCAATAGACATTCTGCTGCATTATTGCCTGGAACTAGCATTTTTATATGTTGTAGTATTATGGATCACTATTACATTTTGTATGTTTGCTTCTAACCATCATATATTTTTACAATGCAACTGATTTATGGAAGGATGCTTAAACTGTCCCTGTATTCTTGGATGCAGCTACACTGAGTGCATGGTTGATGTCTCTGGTACTACTATTTAGGACCCAGGTTAGCAACTGGAGACTTCAGGCTGCACGCAGGCCTTAAGACCTTGCTTTATAGGCAATCCTCTCTGACCATGCTATCAAATTTTGGCAGCACGTGTGCAGTAAAGCTTGAATTTGACACATATTGAATGGGGTTACATGGGAACATAAAAGTGGGTCAACTGATACCTAACAGAGGGATCAATTAACTCAGTCTTTCATAGGGCTAAACTTTCAATTAATCAACCACTTTCTCCTATACTCTACAAGCTCACTATCACAGGATTATATATTCCCTGTGATATCCACAACTGAGAAAAAAGTTTTAGAAAGGCACACAAAAAATAGGTTTCTCTAATCACTTGTGTGACATTGGGAAGGGAGTAGAAACTGGTAAGGGTGGATACCAACCCAGTCCAAATCTGGCACTGATTCCAATCATGATGATGATGATGATGATTTTCCTATCAGAGGTGCTTTTTGACCCAGATGTGGACTGTAGAACAACCAGTAAGGACTTTCAGTGGGTTAAGAATGCTATGAGAACATAGCCATAAATAACAATGTTATAGCCTGGGAATATGCATAAATTGGTATCAATAATCTTTCAGTGACTGAGAATTGACATTTACTGTGACAACCACTAAGTTGATTCTACATTTATATATGCTAATATTCTTCCTGTTGGTGATGGAAGACCAAGGAATGGCAGCATTTGTTCATACACACACAGAGAGAATATATATTGTTTGACCTTATCTATGCCAACTTAAATCCAGTTCAATAATTATTCTATATAGCATTTTTAAATCTTTGTATTTTTAACAAATAGCTGTGAAGATTCATTATTTCTACCTCTCCCATCCTGAACACTACTTAATAATTATGGATATGAGTCATAGAAATCAACCTTTCAAATATGTTGTCGTAAAATAAAGGTCATCTCCTGGAATACTTTAACAAAATGTGCTTAAAAATATAAAAGAATAACATTGTAGCTTTCATTATAGTTTTATCTTTTAATGCTCAGAACTTATTATTAAAGTTAATTTTCAGGTGACTGCTTCTTCTTCTTCTTTTAAGTATCTATTTTTAACATGATTATCCCATAAGGCTCGAATGGAAGAGAAACAGTGAGATAGACTTTATGATGTACTCTTAAAAAGTTTATAGCACTGCTGTAATTTTAATCAGCAGCTATCAGTCATGTGTGTGAGAAAAGGTCCATGAGTTTTATTTAAACTAGCATTTTATAATCTTGGCTGTGATCTGCAGTGCCTGAATGTTTGAGCTTTTGGTAAAACAGAATGTGGTGGTATACAATATTTGGGGGCAGAATCTATGGGCTGTTTACTGTTGCTCATAAAGGATTAGTCTCTGGTGGGCATATACTGTACATACTTTAAAAAAATGTATGAATTTTTTTTGTATGAAAAAAATCTGTTTTGCACTTCCAAAACACACATGGGAATCTCAAAGCACACATACAAGCTAAAATCTACCTTTTCCCCATATTTTTCAAAGCTAATATCTGCACAAAACTATAATATACTTATTTCTTGTAAGTTTCGACCACTTATCAGAAGGAAATTTTGCTGTCTTCATTCAGTGGAATTTTGCCCACTCCTGAACTACTTCATAAGCAAATTACTCTAAGATTTTAACTAGACTCAATATAATGTTTATATTGAAGTTTAACATAGCTTTGTTTCAAATTGCTGATCAGATAAAGATTGTCAGTGTAGTCTGATTTGATTATTCAGATCAATTCAGGAAAAAAAAATAGATTACAAAAACAGATTTGTCAAATCAACTCTGGGACATTCAGTTTGATGATCTTGCACAGCCCAAATGTATACATTACAATGTGGATCTTAAAACTGCAGTCATGCTTATACACATACAGAGGGTATACCAAAAGTCAGACCCCATAGGCCAATCAATGTTTTATTATTTTTTTTTCAGATAAAATGTTATTGTACTTATGTTACATGTTAAATGTTATTGTTCAAAGGTCATGCGTCAAACTAGTAAGGAAGTATTTAGAAGAAAACGGCAACCAATTTGAACAATTAATGTAATTTATACAATAAATTGTCTATGGGGCCTAAATTTTGGTACATCCTCTGTGTGTGTGTGTGTGTGTGTGTGTTTATATATTCTTCCTGGAAGTAAGTCATTGGGAGTGACTTACTTCTAAGTAGGCATATATAGCATCAGGATGTGAGATTTTTTTCAACATACTACAGAGAATATATGTTTCAATCAACAGTATAATTCAAATTCTATTTGCTGCATTTCTTTTTCATTTTGATAAACATGCTTCCAGAACCATGACTGTTAAAATATATGGAAATGCATGTAACTGTTAACAGGATACTATTTTCTCAGTAGAAGAAGAAGGGAAAACCAACAGTAAAATTACCCACAATTATTTCACTGAGTGCCTCATAATCACTTGAATTGATAACCTTTCAGAAGACTAATGACACAAAATGAGAAATTCCTCATATAAAACATATTTGTTATATAAGAGACAAAATCAAAGGAGAGGGAAGGAAGGAGAGAGGGAAAGCAAAAGAGAGAGAATCCAATCTTCATGCATCATAACTTTGTTAAATATAGTTCTGGAGGATCATTCTGTCTCTTCAGGAATATCTATGATGCTGATTCTTAAATCATTCAGAAGCTAAGAATTAGAGATGGTGAAATGAAAGCTTCATCTTGAGATGATTTCTCATCTTTTCAAATTCTGGTAGCAATACCAAGATCATTAAGATGGTAATTAGTTGTTGTTGTTGTTCTCTCTTTCTCTCTTTTTAAAGATCACCCCTAAAATTGTTTCTTTTAAAATCCTATTTTAATTTAGCATTGTATTTATCTTTCTGTGGAATTTTGTAGCCAGCCCTAATCCAGACCTTCTGTGTGGCATAAAACAGATCATTTTTCTTCTTCATTAAGATAGAACTTTCTCTGAAAAGGTGTGGTTGTGCATGTGGTTGTGCATGTATACACTCTCCAATATCAGAATGGGGTAGGTGGTTCATCAACACTACATGGACTTGGGTGGTCCTAATAGGTGGCCCCTAGATGACTCTGAGATCTTGTGTAATACTTAAATGTAATTTTATCTTCCTTGGGTCTTTTTGTCCATTGAAATCACTTATCCAATAAACAAGAATATATAAGGAAATCCAAATACTGACATTCCTCTTTTGACAGTATTTTGTTATAAAATCATAAATGGAAAGGATATATTTTAATTGTTATGAAACTAAGTTGATGAAACTAGACACTCCCAGTTGAACTGCTCTCAGTGTGGAAGATCTTTTTTAGTTTTAAATATACCCTTATGTAATGTTATGGAGATGAGGGACACAAGAATTTGAGAAAAAATGAATCTGTAGAGGAGGAATTTATACAATGTCATATAATGTACTGCTTCTATACGACCAGGGCAAAAGATAGGGATGCTGATTCTATGCATTAATACAAATGACTATACTAGCTCCAGAGCTGCTCTATTACATTCTTTGGAGGATTTTTAGATCTTACTAAGTTGTCAGCCTTTCGTGGTAGGCCAGGTCAGAAGTCAGAGACTGCAAGGCCTAATGGCTTGTGGTAGGGTATAATAACTGAATTTTGAAAGACTTCTAGAATTTCCTCTGCTCCCCTAATACCAAACAGAATCAAGATGGGGTTACCTTGAATTTCTTTCTCAGTCTTTCTTTTGACAGACTAAGTTAATGTTTACTTAATGGTTCAGGGCTGCAGAACACTACATATAAATCCATGTAAATAAACTCAATTTTTAAATTAAGAATGGATTTATTAATGCGCAGTTCTACAACATTTGAAGTATTTAGATCACAATCAGATTTTGTGGGAAGCATATCAAGGCTTGACAGATTTGCATTGCAGATAATGTAATAAACTATTATTATCATTAAAGAGTATAATAATGTAATAAATCATTTCTATCTAGTAAGAGTAATGAAATACAGCTATACCATAGTTTTATAAAGCACAAGAGTCCAATATAGGAACATTGATTCCAAAGATCCATCTTAATTAGCTTTGTACCAAACTTAAAGTATTGCACAGATGGGAAAAGAAGTCTATGGATACACTCGTATCATGTGCCAATATTCTTTCACCTAACAAAAATATGTATTGAAATGTACTATATGGAAAGTATAATAAATCCATGCATATAACAAAAATAGTGGGGTTATTGATACCAAAATAATATTAGGATGTTAATAACAGGTCATGATACGATAAATAAATAATAGAGGGAATTAATTACTTGTTTGTTATATTGCAGTTAATCCAGTCTAAATTGTATATGGTGGGAAAAGGATAAATGGACATATGAAAATTTATTGATAAAGCAAAATTTGTTATTTTCATTTCAAAATTATCCAGCTGAAACTGTCAATTGACAAAATGGATCCAATAAATCAGTGTTTCCATCATTATCTCAAAGTGAGAGAAAACCTCCAAGATATTTCCAATCAGTCTCTCAAACATTATACTACTTCCTTATCTTGATTTACTGGGTTGCATTGTATCTGCTATACTTTGACTATAAAGACAATTTGCTATTACTACTAGTAGTAATTATAGTTGGTACTACAACAACAGTTATAATTACTACTAATAGTACAATCCATCAATCCAGTATTGTCAACATATTCATTGTTTGTTTAACCCAGCTATTAATTGGCAGCTGTGATGGAATGGAATTATGAAGGCCAGGCTCAGAGAGAGAAACATTTTCTTTGCTCCCCAGAAGAGCGTGGGAGGAACAAGAGGATGAGACTGGCACCTCCCTGAGGAATTCACACCGTTGGCTGTGAAGTCCTCACAGATATTCCTCCCTCCCTACTTTTTCTTTCAGCTCTCAAGTGTTGACATTTGTGTATTATAGGATCCTGTGTATCTTAAAAAAAGAAAACCTAAATGCAGAGTTTACACTTCAAAGAAATGTGCTAATTGCATTAAAGTAATAATTTGGTGGCTGACTGACTGTGGGAGCTGGAGTTTCAGTCTGGGAAGATTCTTGCTACAGGTTGTTGCTAATACACATAGCTGGACTGAATTTGTATTGTCTCTTGCAGTTCCTTGGGCTAGGCCTAACAGCAGCCACGGAATTCCTGGGTTAAATGTAGGACTTTTTCCATGCCTGTACAGAGTATGGAAGATGATCTTGATGGAGATATGCAGACTTCATTGTCAAGGCAACAAAAGCTAAAACTTTTTTTTTTTTAAGTCCAGAACATTCAGATAACATTTGGAAGTGGCTCAGACACTTCCCTAATTCATGAACTAAAAGAAGGTGGAGGGGGTACAGCAAATTTGTACCTCCGACTTGCAAGATTCTGTTATTCTCTCAATAAAAGTAGTTGTAGACATCCTGTGGAGTTGATTTCATGGACTGGTCTACCTGGTTGGCTGGGCATATATTTTACCACTGTTGTATACCTGTTTTCATTAACCAAACCCTTACAAACATACTCTTAGGATATATTTTTCTCTAGCCAGATCAAACTATTTCCACAATAAAGTTGCTAGATACGAGAAAAGACCTTTGCTACTGATATTGAATGGTTTGCGCACTGAGAAAGCAGTTGATTCATAGCAATATGTATGGGGGCAGCAAGTTAGCAGCAGGAGTGAATATAATCGATACAGAAATCAAATGTCATGCGATGATGTTAGAGATTTTTATTCAGCAGGTGAGATTACCCTCCACCTGTTAACAGCTTTCATTTTAAATTATTACTTTAATGCAATTAGCACATTTCTTTGAAGTGTAAACTCTGCATTTAGGTTTTCTTTTTTTAAGATACACAGGATCCTATAATACACAAATGTCAACACTTGAGAAGTGAAAGAAAAAGTAGGGAGGGAGGAATATCTGTGAGGACTTCACAGCAAAGATGAAACATCCCTTGTAATTGATTAAGAGACATGAAGAGCAGAAGCTGGGCTACTTCCACAGTAGCCCACTGGTAAGGTAATCTACCAGCTTTTAAAAAGTTCATAACTGTGAGGACTTCACTTGTGAGGGTCAGAAACAAAAGAAAGCTTTTTATTGCCATAAGTGAAAGATAAAATTATTTAGATATCAGAACCATGGACGAACTAAGATGACTAAGTAAATCGTATGAGATTACCAAAGAAAGACATGATTAGTTTTCATGGTGTTCAGGTGAAAGAAATCAGCCTCAAAGCTGTAATATTGGAAACATGTCTAGATGCAGAAATGCAGCAATAGCAATCTAGCCTTAAACATTTAAACCATACTTATTCATGCATCTGTACAATATTCATTTAAGTCTAACATCTTATGGACACTGGTTTGGAATTCTTTTCATGATTGCTTTCCATCACTAAAGAGAAAACTTAAGACCATCTGTTTGGATGATGGAAGGTTGTAGAAAACTTGCAAACCCCAAAGCCAGTTTCGTATTCCTCAGAAGCTTCACTGAAATTTGACAGTACAATTGCCCAAAATCATCCATTCAAGCAATTCTGTTTTGCAGTGGAAAACAAACAAGAGCTATAATATGATTACTAGATTAGTTGTAGCATAGGTGGAGGAGGGGGGAAAGCTGAGGACACCTACACACTTAGGAACACACTTTTTCATATATTAAAATTGGTTCCCAGACACCCCCCCCCCAAAAAAAAGTGGACCATCCCTGGACTAAAAGGTCAAAACCATCTTAGAAATAAATTAGATGTGCAACAAGATCCACAGGCTAAATATGGCATTGTTCTTCATGTAACGTTGCTGAAGAGATCCTAAACCTAGGTAGAAGAAAAGGTGTCTACCAGATCTGTACTTTTTACCAACTCTGCACTATGAATGCAGGCAAAAGATGCAGGGAAAATGGAAACATTGCTGTATCAAAGGAACGTCTTGGAAATGAACTGAATTATCCTATCTCCCAAAACTTCTTGATCTTAATATACCTTCATTATTTTAATATACATATTTTAAATATACTTTTCTTAGTATGCACTAAAAAGAATTTTATCTGAAAATACTAAAACCTTGAAATGCACGCCATGTGAGAACACTAGCTTTTTAAAAGAAATAAAATTGATATATCGATACAACGGAAATTTAAGGGAACTGAAAGTGGAAGACCAGATACCACTTATATTGGGTAACTAGTTGAATATGACTCTGAGAAGTGATTAATTCCCAAGAACTGACAACCCTTTTGCATTGCTAAGTGTCTGTCTGTTACGTGAAATATTGGCACAAACAGGACTTCCTGTAAAAAGCTAATTAGGCTAAATTTTGTTTGCCTCTCTGGTTTGTTCATATAAAAGGCTGAGCTGTTTGTTTTAGAGATAATGCATTTATAAATCAGGGAAACAAAATGGCCCCTGTGACAGCACTACTGTTAGTTTGCTGAATAATATTGGCTGTATCCAAGCAACGCTAATGTCTGAGTCAGAAAAGTCCATGTGAGGAATTTGTTTAGTTTCAAAAGAAGTATTTGTTGTAGTGCATATAGATCTCAGAGAAGAAGGGGAGAAAGCCATAAAAGAGTAGTTTGTATTATTGTTAAGCTCACATCCATGCTGATCAAAGAGGTAGGGAAATGTAATTTAAAATGGCTGGACAAATATGTAGCGGGTGCAATATGAGATGGAAGCCTCATATACATTAAAAAGAATATGGCAATTTTGGTTTTAGGATATGGGTTGTGACCCAGTTATTGAAAACCACCTGGTATTTGTCATGTGCTACTTATATTCAATCATTTATTTTTAAAAAATAATATGTATAGCCTGTCCACTATCAAGAACATCTTGTGGTGAGTTTCCATATGTAAAAAGGCGAGATATAAGAGTAACATTGATTACTTTTGAGTAAATTACCTAAAATTATTTAGGTAAAACACATAATAATCACAAGATATGATCTGCCTTTTGATGACAGCTTAAGAACTGTACATGTTGTTGTTTTTTTCATCGCTGCATTTGGGACTCAGAATCCATAACCTAATTTGTAGCTACCAGTAACCTCCTTTCCCTTCATTTCTTCCATAGGATTTATACTGCAAGGCTCATAATTGCTCCACTCCTTGAAAACTTCATTTGCAGGTTTGGAAATCCTGCTCAGCTAGAGTTTTGATCGCATAGAAGAGGGCACTGTTTCTCCCCTTCTTATGAACCTGTGAAAGTTTGGTTGAGCAAAGGCAATCTCTCTCCAGGAATCAGCCCTGAAGCCAACTTATGGCTTATCCACACTGCTTGGTTGCCTCGTCACCAGAACAGGTAAGCAACAATTTCTGGAGGGCAGAAACAGATGATGTTGGCCTCCATTACTCCTCCACTCACTTTCAAAGTGACCTCAGGATGCCAATTTTGCACTCCTTCCAAAGAACATTTTTCTCTTATATGTTGCCTTGAGTGTTTCTGTCCATTTGGGATAGAGTGCTGTAGTTTGTTCCAGGCAAACATCAGCAGTTCATTGGCTTCTTTGCAGAGGAAGGACTGCCTCAGGCCTTCATTTGAGCCAATGCTTAACATGCACTTTAATACTTTCTAGTTCTCCCTGTAATAGCAAAACTGAAATAACTTAGCAGCTACAATCTTCATTTAATATAGAGAAAGTTCAAAGCCCTGCAGAAATGCACACATATGCATACACACAATGCACACCCACTTATAGGACCATCCATCTTATATACAATAACTCTAGGTGGACAAGGACACAATGAAATATAAAATGACCATACAACCAGCTTCAAAACAACTTCTAGTGCCCCAAAACAAAGCTTCCCACACCTGAGCATCCATATTTACTGGGCTTCAACCACACCTTAGCTCAATGCTTGGGGGAAGAACTCGCTCTTTAAGCCCTTCTGGAAGGGTGCGGGGGGGGGGGGCAAGCAGGGGCTGACAGATCTTGGGGGGAGGGTGTTTCACAGGGCAGGGGCAATGGAAGCTGTGTTTTGTACATTCAACATTTAACAGAGGGGACCTGGAGCACGCCAACCTTACCTGATGTGGTATAATGGTCAGATAACCACAGGGAGAGGTGGTCCTGTAAATTATCCAGCTCTATGCCATGTAGGACTTCAAACGTGATAACCACCTCCTTCAATTGCATCTGGAAAGAAACCGAGAGCCATTGCAGCTCACACAGCAGTGGTATAATACAGGCATACCACAGGTCACCCACAACTGCATGCACGGCTGCATTCTGGACCAGTTGTAACTTCCTGATGGTTTTCAAGGACAGCCCATGTAGAGCTCGTTGAAAACCCAGAATGTGATTTCCTTTCTTTTTTGGAGTACCTAGATTTCCCCTTGGAATTATTTACAATAAAAAAATAAATAAGTCCAGGGGTGCATCATTACATTGATTGGTTTATTTTTTCACTAAATGAAAGGCTTCATCTCCAGCTCCCAAAGAACTCTACATTTTGAGTAATTATTTGCTGTATGGGAACTGGGAGTGAAATCTTTTTATGTCAGCTTATTGGAAAGAAGGTAAAACAGTGCATCCCAGGACATTAAAAAAAAAAAAGCCCAAGAAAGAATATTAGGTACTCAAGAAAAGTAGTATCTCAAAAAAACAACAACCCAAAAACCAAAAACATTTCTGCCAGGTTTCAAACTCTCAACTTTCTCTATGCTAAGTAAAGAGAATATCCAAGGAGCTATTTCATCTCTGCTGTAAAAAAGGGAACTACTTTATAGGATCTACTTGAATGGTTCAAATGGAACAGAATGGAAAGAAAGGAACTTTTATCGTAAAGCTGTGGGTTGTGTCTGCATATATATGCATATGTTGATGCGTTAGCCTTGTGCAGAGAAATTTAATTTCACTTGGTGTGTATGTATATGGATGGAGAAACAGGCTGACTGATGTAAGGATATATGTCACAGAACACCTGCCCATAGGAAAGTGATCAGCTACTGCTTTCCCGGAACAGAAAGGTGGGAAGGCAGGGGAATTGTCCAATGTGAGAATGTGCTTTCCAGACTGAACACCTTTCAAATGTTTCATACGTGTCTCCGCCCAGGCAGGATTTTTCTAAAGCCAGAATGAGCGTGGGATGAGAGCAGCTTCAATGGTAACTGTAGGCATGACTTAGTCATGTTTTGGATACACCAGTTCAAATGAATTGTTGTTCAGTCGTTAAGTCGTGTCCGACTCTTCGTGACCCCATGAACCATATTGCGCCAGGCCTTCCTGTCCTTCACTGCCTCCCTGAGTTTGCTCAGTTTCATGCTCACTGCTTCAGTGATGCTATCTAGCCATCTCATCCTCTGCCGTCCTCTTCTCCTTTTGCCTTCCATCTTTCCCAGCATCAGGGTCTTTTCCAAAGAGTCCTCTCTTCGCATTAGGTGACCAAAGTATCTGAGCTTGAGCTTCATTATCAATCCTTCCAATGAGCAATCAGAGTTGATTTCCTTTAAGATTGGCTGGTTTGACCTCCTAGCAGTCCAGGGGACTCTTAAGAGTCTTCTCCAGCACCACAGTTCAAAGGCATCAATTCTTCGGCGCTCAGCCTTCTTTATGGTCCAGCTCTCACAGCCATACATTACTACTGGATCAAATGAATAGATCTCTTCTAAAATAGTTCTAATTTTATCAGGATCCATTTTAGAACCTGCATTTCCAGAAACTAAGGGTGAAAACCTGGATGAAAATGGTCTCAGTAGTATTATTGATTTGCTTCTTGGCTTATTTATCTCAATGTTCTGTGCTTCTCCAAATCTTCCAAACAGAACACATGAGCAGGACGTGTGCTATAGCAGCTAGTGAGAAACAAGGCAATCTTTTAGACAGTTATCTGGATACGTTCCTCTACATTGAACACCCATCTATGGAACTGTTGTACAGCTTTATAAATCAACTGAAAAACAATGTGGCAACATTTTTATGATTTGCCCTCACATTTTTCTTCTATTATGTCTCTCCCTCCCTCCCACAGCTTCCAGGTTTTGCTAAATTAGCTTCAATTCTCACCTGTAAACTTCAGTTTACTCTTTTCCTAGATCCTCTGCAAAAGAACTGGGGAGGAGGGGAGGGGACAGAGAGAGAGGAAGAATCTCTCATCAAACAGAATTGGCCTGCAGCAAGTGAATGAAGCAATGAAACACTGATGATTAAAGAAAAAGGCAAACACACAGTGCTGTTTCAGTATTTTTTTTTTTTTAAATCCTATAATGTGTGTTTGTTCAGCTGCAAAAGGATAACCAGCTCTCTCCTCTGATAGTCTATTGCCTTGAGCATCATTGTTCATAAAACCCATGAGGAAACTCCACGTATACCTATTCTTCCAAGCAGGTGCATATTTCTAAATTATTTACAAGGTCTATGTTATTTAGGTTTCAGTTCTCAATTGCTTTAAATAAACCTTCTCTTTCACAGACCGGGTTATATCAATGAAATATTCACAAATACATTATAGAGCAAGAAATGAAATCAAATGGTGCTAAAAGGTTGAGTTGGGTACAAAAGCAATTTCAAAATTCTCTACCAAAATTTGTGAGGCAGAGAAAGAAATTTCATGGATGATTTCTCTGAATTTATCCAGGGGAGGATACATTTTTTGAGTGCTTCTCAAGGGCAGAATTTTATTTAGTGGTGTCAATAAGAAGCCAGAGGAGACTGTAAATTGCTGAAGAGAGAATTTTACAATGCAAAATAGGACATTCATGCACATCTCTTAGTTTTCTCATAACAAATAAGGGCAAAAACAGATTCTATCCATGAAAATTTCACCAACATTCTCTTCTGCTTTGAACTTTCCAAAGTATTATCTCTTTCATAATTTGGAATGAAAACTGGTAGAGAAATGCAGATTTTCCTTGCTCAGGTCTACTACTAAAAAGCAGAATATTCAAGGGCAAGTTTACATGCAGAAATATGCATATATGCAGTTCACTCACACACAAACACACCTTTCCTGTACTGGAGCCGGCAAAGATTAAGCAGTAAAGCAGCCTTCACCAGCCTTGTTTCTCAGATTTTAATTAAATAACCTGTGTCCATTTATCCAAGCTGACTGGGGAAGACAGAAGCTATATCCAAACAACATGTGAGTGGGAAAGACTAGAATAAAAACATGGTGCTGGAAGCAACAATGTCCACAGAGAGTGTCAAAATCTCCAAATGGTAGGAACAATATCACAACCTAAATTCACTACTTTTATATACAAAAGGGGCAGGTATGACTCACCCACCATTTTGCAGATCTTGCCCCCCCCCCCCCCCGACACCGCTGGGTAGAAGGATCTCACTCATCATTAAAAATACAATAGCTCTGTTGTGGTTTGTTATAGATCATCCTAAGGTAGAAATGAGGTCAAACAAATAAATAAAACAGACAAGGGAAAAGAAAGGAAAATGATAAAGAAGAAAAGTCTGATTTGTCCCTGCAGATAAAATACAAATCCCTCTCTGTAGAACATTCTTCAAGTCATCTTCTTGAGGTTTGTTAGTGTTTGGAGAAATGTTCCCCAAACTCTTTATTTGGGGTGGGCGGGAACAACTCTTTTTAGAGTGGGGAAAGATGATTATAGAAAGAGAGGGACGAGAGAAACTGAAAGACCCTGACACCAATGCATTTGTCAACCCTGCCCCCACCACCCCCATTTCACACACTATAAAGAAACCGGGAGAGTTGAATGGCACCTGATCCTTAATAAAAAGTGTGTAGCATAGGAGTTTTCCCATCTTTGTTCTTTTTGTCACCAACCTTTTCTGGTAGCCACCTAAGTAATACATAGAGTTACTTAGTTACGTAGAGTTGTTTAGTTTCCACTGCACCATTCACAGGGGACTACTTCTGAAATTCAGTCATTTTTTTCCCCTGCCATAAAGAGAAAGGTAAGAAGACTAAAAATGTGCTGTCATAAAGCATTTCCAAGATGGTATATTACACAGGGGTAGGCTAAAAGAAAAGCCATTAGAGGGTACATATAAAGGATGGGCAAGAATAGATGAGAGATAATAAGTTCAGCCACCACTTTAGAAGAATTGGAAGCTTCTCAAAACTGTATATGAAGAAAATAAAACAAGTTACTTTTTTCCTGGACAATGTTAAATTAAAGAGAATCTGTTCTGTACATCAGAACAATGACTAATATTTTTTGCATTATTGCAGATGAATAGTACCTAGTTCATTAAAAGCCATGTAAGAACATGCTCACACAATGAGTGTTGGTCTTTGGAGTCTGGAGTAGAGCCAAAAAAGAAAGAAGAACAAGAGCGATTTAATTAACTGCATAGGGGGAAATGGGAAAAAAACCTAATAAAGGTCAGTGGATTTACCCTGGGAAATTGGATCCACCTGTTCAAATTAGTCTACTAAATGAGTCATTAACAAAAGTACCTAGTACCTACAACTTGGGCTGATCTGAAAAAGCTAAGAAGGGTCCTACCTGGTTAGTATTTAGATGGGAGAGCACTACAAAATCCCAGGTTATAGACTAGACTGGCAAGCCCCAAAAACATCCTGGAAGAAAACTCTGGCAAATGTACTTCCAGTATTGTTGCCAAGAAAGTTACATGGATGTGTTTGTGGAATCACTAGGAGGTTTGCTCAGCTCAAAGGAGAATTTACCTTCCCTTTTTGTCTTAAGACTGAAAGGATACAATTATGGAATATCATTCCAGTTATAAAGGGAAATCTGGAAGGCTGCATCACACAAGTTATATTCCCTACAAGGAAGAGGCTTTTCTGGATGAAGTTGTGTGAATTCTGCAACATGTTTATTTGACTCTCAAGGCTCATACTTCCTAATTAGTGCAACTGAGATCATATTTATTTGCTTATTTATTGTATACCACCATTGTCTGAAAATACTACTGGTTCTTTACAAGTGTGAGAATGAACATTTAAAAAAAAAAATCTTCAAGAGAAAGTTTTGAGTCTTTCTCATAAGGGTGGAAGGATTGACAATGTTGGAAATTCCATCCATTATCAATAAAAGAAAAAAATCAGAATGTCCCCTTAAAATGTTAGAAGGAGCCAAACTTCCATAAACACATTATTTAGCACATGCATGCATGTGTGCGCACACGCACACACACACACACAGAGGATGCAGATATTTTTGCATCTTTTTTAAACAGGGTTTTTTCATTAAAAAAAAAAAAGGACCAGAGGATCACAGAAAGTTAAGAATAACTATATCAGAGGCTGCATAATTAGTCAGATATTGGGCACGAACTTTGTATTATAGTATAAGTCAGAAAAATGTCTGCCTACATTTGATTGCTTGTTGTTACTAATTATTAATAAAAATCATCATATGTTTGACAATAATGGCAACCATGCCGAACTTGCTGTTTGCCTTTCCCATTCCTGTAGACTACTGCAGGTAAATTTGACATATGATCCTATTTAATTCTCAAAGGGGAAAGAAACAAAATACCGGAAGAAGTTCAATTTCCATACAAGCATATAAGAGCTCCAAGAGTTTCCAAAGCCTGACCATTAGCAATTGTACACACCATCAATTGTTCCCTGATGGGACATGGAAATCAAAGATCCATTAGTCCTGTATTCAAAGATGAAACAAAATAGGGAAAAAAAACAGTTTGAGTGCAGGGCATCTCAGAGGAAAATGTGTATATATCTTTTGGGATTGCTTCTTCAAATAGCGAATGCAGTGGCAAGCACTGGATAGACAACAGAGTTGCACACTTAGCAACTCTCCTGAGTTTTATTGTTAGTATGCATCCATTTCCACTTGATAATTATTATGGGTTCCTCAAAATTACTAATGGGGAAGCACAAAACATTATCTAAGAGGCAATGATGGATGTTCCTTTAAAATATAGCATTGTCCATAGCTTGATGGTATCAAGATTCTTAACAGATATAAATTTAGAGTTTGGCTTGAACTGAAGCTGAGCATAAATAGTCTTCTGAAATTCATCACCACATTTGTGGACAAAGAAGTGAGATTAATTATTTCTCAAATTTCTCCAAGAGGAGAAATTCTCAAGGGCTAGGATCCTCTTAATAGTGACAAGAGCGCCACTAATTAAAAACAAAACCTATGGGATTAGTATCACAATCACTATTATCATAGTTTTTTATCATTAAAAGCATCCCAAAGTAGTATTTAAATGTAATCCTCCCTTAAGAAATCATGGAGGCTAACGCACTATTGAAAAGATGCATGAACAGTGAAGACAAGATAGTCATGCACACCCCTTCTCACCCTATTCCAAAAAAAAAAAAAAAAAAATCATATTACACAAACAAAAGAATTCTTTGAAATCTTCAAAGAAAGAATTTCTGAAGCAAATTATTTTTTATCAGATCAAATGAAGGGGGAAGGTAATGAAAAGACAGTTTCACTGCCTACATCTGTTTACATGTCTGCCCATTACTCTGAAGGCTGTCTGGCTTTTCCACATTCACCAAATTGGGGAAGGAAGGAAGGAAGGAAGGAAGGAAGGAAGGAAGGAAGGAAGGAAGGAGGGAGGGAGGGAGGGAGGGAGGGAGGGAGGGAGGGAGGGAGGGAGGAAGGAAGGAAGGAAGGAAGGAAGGAAGGAAGGAAGGAAGGAAGGAAGGAAGGAAGGAAGGAAGGAAGGAAGGATTGCAAATATGAGAAGCCCGGAAGTGATTACTGTGCAGTATAAATGGGATATTCACACAGACTCCTTGGCCATTTCTTAATTACAGAAGTGCAAGGACATTGTGTTACACCCATGAAAAGTTCATTGAGGTACTCTTCTGCTGTGAAAGAAGTCCTAAATCAAATTTTCTTTCTTCAAACTGAGTGAGAACTCAAAGGGGATAATAATATATCTGCCCAGCACTAACTCAAGCTAACCTACCAGCATCAAATCTTAATTTTCTTAGTAGACTTTAATTTCTGGTAATTAATTAATGGTAATGGGAACACATCATGTTCATGCTTTGAACAAGTCCTCTTTTGGGAGGGGGAGGGAGCCTTTGTTCCAACACATTATAATTCAGTATTTGAAATGATCAGATGGTCCTGTATTTTTCACTGAAAGTGGTATCATTAATCCGCAAAAGAACGAATTTAATTTGGAAATAAATTTTGGTCTTTGAAGAAGCAGGATAGGAGGAATGATTGTACCTTTTGATGTTGGAGAAGACTCCTGAGAATACCATGGACAGCCAAGGAAACGGCTTTCACGGTAGTGGAAATCAAAACCATAAACCATAAAAGTAGCCACTAATTTATCTGCTTAATTATATTTTGATCATCCTTATATAGCATTTCTTGTACTGGTAAGAAGTGGTGAGGTTTTCCTTTTGGTTTTTACTTCATCAGTTCTCCCTGTAGTGACTAGAAGTAGATGGTTTATGCCTTGAAATAACTAATTAACTCACCTTGATTTTCCATGCAGTTGAGCAACAACTATTGGGTACAAGAACAGCATTATTTGAAATGTAATTAGGATTCCATTTTACTTTTGACAAGCAACAGTAAATATAATCACATAGCAATTAGCAAGTGATTATGCCCTTACTACCTGGATCCATGTTCAAGCTTTTACTATCCAAGAAGTCACCCGAACCTAAATCTTTTACAATGAAGGTCCAGTTGTTCCATCTAATGAATAACTATTGATGCAATTAAATTAGATAGAACAAATGATGCCCCATTTATACAAATCATACTGCATTATTAAGGCCATTCAAAGAATTAAAAAGTACTGTAGTTTAGAAAAAGTAAAAGCAGTGGGAATAATCATCATAACAATAGTAATCATAGTAGCACCAGTAAAAAGTAGAATTCAAAGATGAATTATTTTTGGTTAACTAGCTACATAAGGTTAATGAAAATTCCTTTCTGCTGAAATATACAGAATTCAAAATTCAAAAAGCCTAGGATTTATCTATGTCTGTCCACATGCTGTCTTTAATAACTTTATATGTTCCTCCTGCCTTTTTTTGTTATTCAAACAAATGGATGATGATGATAAAACCCAAAATAACTTGCTTAGGTAAACCCAAGGTTATGAAACAAAACTCTTGTTGGGTTTCACTAATGTCTGTATATAAAATATTTAGGTTCATCTTTCACTGTATATTTTCAAGAAAACCTTATAATCCATATGGAACAAGACAACATAAAGCTAAATTGCAAACTTTGCAGAAAAGAGCATGGCAGCCAATCATTAAAAATATTTGCAGTGCGCTGAAAGCAGTAACAAAAGGGGGTGGCAGCCAAAACGAACAGTAAATTAAATTGCTACAGAGTTGGCTAACAGTTTGTTTTAAAAAATATTCATAATTCAATATGTTCTAGCTCAAGTTAGATGATATGGCTAACTGCAATTGTTTCAGCAGACAAAATGAGTTGAAAGCAACAGAATGAGTTAAAAGTAGCACTGCCCTGAACATTTATTTCACTTTTATCTGACTTCAATAGGATGGGGAAAAGATAGGGGTTTTTCCCCCTAAATGAGAATTATATTGATGTTTTCATGGTAGAGTATGAGAGGTCTGAGAAGTGTTTGGGTGCATACAGTATATTACATTATTCTTTCCAATAACATGTTGCTGACCACCCTTCAAGTATATCTTAAAGAAAAGCATCCTGAAGAAAGATGCCTAAGGAACATTTTCAGATCAGCTAGGAGGACATCTGGAGAGGATGCAGAGTGGTAGGAAAATGACGCATGGAAACAAGCATCATTGGGACCTCCTACAACTTCTACAAAGCAATCTCAAAATACCTTTCCTGAAGGAAAAAGCAAAACAAAAACAAACAAAAAAGATTTCATACCTCACATAAAACCAGAAGAAGGAATTTTTCAGGGAAGTGGAAGACAGATTTCAGCAGAGGATGAACAAACATGCATTCACGCCTCAGTTTCAGATCCTTTTCAGGCATAGAGCTCCCACTTCCTGTCAACCTCATCTTTAATTAGGCAATCAGGCTTCGACTATAATGATGTGTCATGACCTCCTCCTCCGTTCTCCAGCTGTTCATTAATCAACAAAACTGCACCATTTGAAATGGGTTCTTGCAATTATGAGACAGGTATTCTAAAGTGTATCAACCTCCATAATGTCAAAACATGTAGCTTTTCAAAGAGCCCCACTCCAATTAGTACTTACATAATTTGTATGTAAATCTACCTATTAATTACAAATATGTTTGCATGCAATTAAAGCCAACTATTTTTAAACCATATTGCTGAAGGGGAAGGGACTTGTTCATCCTGTTTGGACTGAAAAGGTAGCTGTACCACCTCTGCTCCCCTTTTCAGAGATTTCTGTTTCTTATGAAAGGTAAAGCCATCATTCAGTGCCCCTTCACCAAATTCCCTGTTTTGTCTAAATCAGAAGGTATTCTGGTTTTGGCTGGCCATTCTGGATGGATGGATGGATGGGAGGGAGGGAAGGAGGGAGGGAGGGAATCTGGGGAAAAAAATATTTAGATCCCTCTCCAACAATTACCATCTTTATGCAATCTCAGTAAATACTTGTAGACTAAACAGCGCAGAGTGTAATAAACATTTCCAGGAGATGGAGTGATGATGCAAGGAGGTGAGTCTACAATTTTACAGGGGGTTAGAATATACATTTATTAATAAGGCATTTTATTTCTATAAACTTAGTTTGAAGATTTAAACACTTTTTTTTAATGGGAAACAATTGGAAATGCCAACTAATTTTGGTGGTACATTCCTAAAATATTTTAGGAGCCAGAAACTACATGCCATCAGTGGACCATGGAATAAACCACCCCAGATGTAGAGTATGGAACTATATATTATGATGTTGCTCCCTACATCTTTTCCTCCCATGGAAATATCACAATGTTAGGGACATGCCCAGAAAATGGGTTCCCTTGCCATACGTTTCAGATATCCTTGGAAGCCAATCTTTGAAGACAAATTCTTCTCTCCCACACATTTCTAATATTACTACACTGAAAATCCCTGGATCCTCCTGCAAATTAATTGAAATGCAAATTAGTTTAAAATGTGAATTCTCTAGAATGATTGCTTTGTGCAAATTATTTTGACACAGACCATCTGTATCTATTGACAAAGGGTTTTGAGTCCCTGGTACTACCTATACTCATTGCTAAATCTCAGTCTATAAATAACACTGTTTTAATTCCAGATCCAGTAAAACAGCTTAAAGTCCATGGAACTGCAATTCTGTTGAATGTCTTTTTCATTATACTTGCCTGTATTTTGATCATATATGATTATATAGTTCACTAAGAGTGGAGAAAATTACACAGTAATTTAGAAAAGAAAATCGACAACCAAGTCTGTAGGAATGTGCTTTTCAATTTGGAAAGAATTTTCACAAAGACTAGCTGTTTGCACTAGTTGTAAGTACTGTTTAAATCCACTGCAGGCTGATGTATCTTTCAAATAAATGTGATTTTATTTCTTTGTTTCTCACTCCTCTGAGTGAATTCAAATCAGCCTGGGGAATTGCTTCCATTACTGTGAGGTAGAGAACCCATTGTGCAATCGATCATACATAACTTTGAAGAAAAGCAAAACAAAGCATGAATAAATACTAGGATGATGGATATTATATAAAACAGATCAGAATATATTTTTTGAATAAGGAAATAATTCTGGAAAATCTAGTATTCAGCAATATGAATAAAATAAATACAATATATGAGAGCCAGTTTGGTGTAGCATTAAGGCACTAGGCTAGAAACTGGGAGTCTGTGAGTTCTAGTCCCATCTTAGGCATGCAGCCAGCTGCGTGACCTTGGGCCAGTCACTCTTTCTCAGCCCTAGGAAGAAGACAATGGCAAACCATTTCTGAAAATCTTGCCAAGAAGGCTGCAGGGACTTGTCCAGGCAGTTGCCAGGAGTCAACGTGAAGGCACACACACACCCATACACTGGGTGTGTGTGTGTGTGTGTGTGTGTGTGTACATACAGACATACATATACACACACATCTCTCTCTCTCTCTCTCTCTCTCCCTCAAGACATATAGAGAGACAGAATTAACCCAACCTGTGGCATGAAGTCACACTCATTTAAACTAAGATGCCTGGAATGCCTAAGGTACTCAGGACTGAACTGAAATATTTTATTAACATACCCTACAAAATGATAACATAGGCAAGATTACATATTTAGGTTACCTAGTTTAAATGGAAGACTTCTTAAAGTAGGAAGTAACATTCAATAAATCAAAGAAAGTTCAGTTTCTTAGCTGAAAGAACATTTTGCATCCATCCTCCATAGAACAATTTGACAATAAGATCAAAGCAAACTTCTCAGTGAAATTGCAAACAATGACCCTATGAGATGAGTATTAGAGATCGGCTGTTGAACAATAAGTTAATACAGAGAGGGCTTATTCATAATCCATTGGCCTCATGCAGTGTACAGCCTCTGATGTGTGATACTTGGAACTCCCAGACTGCACCCATAAATTTGATAACAAGTAAACAAACAATGGTTGTGTGATTCCTGTCCAACTTTCAATGGGATGTAAATTAAATATAGGTGTGTCAAGTTTTTAGTACACTTAACATACCTGTGGAATATTTTCAAAACTCCAAATGAACAGGACCAAAAGTGAAAAGATCCAAAACCTGGATGGAAAATGGTTGCTTGATCTTGATCTAAAGTTGTTGTTCAAATATAACACTCCAGTCAACATTGAATTACACATAATTATTTGAAGATGCGCATATTATTATAGCAGAATATTTAAACCATCCTCCCCATAAGGATGAAGTTGCCTTGCCTCCTAGATATCTTCAGGACTACATTCTGTCAATGAAATCTGCCCATCCTGTATGCTTGTTCCAGGAGGGGATATTTTGGCCCATACAGAAAGTGACTTGGAAGTAGACCTTTAAAGGGATCATCCTGTCTGAATGAAATTACCTCCTGCCAGAAGTTAGGCTTGCCCCTACCTTTCTATCATTTTTGGAAGGCAATAACAATGTTTTATTTCTTGGGGGTTTGGAATCTAAGTGACCACTCTTCTCATTCTTAAGGAAGCAAATGCACTCGAGTGCATGGTTTTAATCATCTGCGTTTTCAAAGCCTTTTTTATTTGGTTTATAGAATTGTGTTGAGATGTTTATGGATTGTTTATTTTGCAAACAATGTGGAATCATTTGGAATAGGGAGGTATATAAATGATATAATCAATCGGTCAATCATTCAGTCAATCATTTTGTATTTTACTGAAATCTTTCATTTTACCTTGGGTAGGATTCACTGTGGGCTTTGGTGAATGCTGATAGATCAAATGGAAGTATTGTACAAACACTGACCAAGATTTTTTTTTTTTTTTTTAACCAGATACATCGTGAAATATTCAGGACAATTTGTTTTAACTGAGTGTTCACACTTGTTGTTTTGCTATAATCAAGCTTCTTGCCCGTTTTTAAATAGGTAAATTATGAGGTACATGAATAAGAAATATAGAAGCGCTTGCGCTCTCTCTGCCTCTCTCTGTCTCTGTCTCTGTCTCTGTCTCTCTCTCATACACACACACACACACACAAACACACACACACACACACACACACACACATAATGATGATGATATAGAGATATTACTTAATCTTGTCCATATAGAATCCAGAATCTTCCTGGTACCCTTAGCTGCCAGAGCCAGAACAGGGATTGACCCCATGGAAATAGACCTTATTTGGACTTGAATGGCTCATACACTTAAATCCATGAGGCTGAGATCCAGAAATGCATCACTCAAGAATTTTAGATGCATCTGGACAGCAGGACAAGATTAAGGAATATCTCCATATCACCAGCAAAAATATAGACAAAACGAGTGAAGTATAGTAGATGAGGTACCATACACCCAAGAAGACGCACTATCAAACATCAGTTCACACTGAATAACTCTGGGCCATCCATGAACTACTCTCTGAGTTTAACTTTGCCTCTATAACATATAAAACATTCTAAGATTGCAAAAGTTAATGGTCAGAAAACTATTTATAAGCTTTTTTTTTTGTTGTTTAAAAAAACCCCACACATCTACAATAATCAATTAGGAGGAACAGAGAGCCTAGCTGGAAGTGTCAAGGGCATGTTGGTGCCTCTAGCTGCCACACTGAGGAAACTGAGACCAAGATCTCATGGCTACACTGAAGATCTAGGATGCCATACTGGGGCACAGGAAACATTGGATGAAAATGTGCTTTAAATTCTTCTAAATTAAAACAAAGATCCTGCAAGTGAGTGATATGCGAAGCTGGCTTAATTCTCTGGACCAAGCAAGGTTCTGTTTTTTCTTACTTTTAAATTTCATTTTGTGTGTTCTACCAGAAGCTAGGTAGCAGTTTTTCAGGAACACTTTAGTTTGGTTCCCTTCACCGATCTAGGGATAGACTTATACTGTATGATTTTATGCCAAAATAATAACAGCATCAGCGGAATATGGAACATAGTTTCATGTGCTTTTTCATCAACAATGCACAACCCCATCCTCAGTTTCTAGCTCTTTAGCAAATCTGATACATTGGTTTACACACACACACACACACACACACACACTTAATAAGGATGGAGGATTTATCCAATACATTTTGGATTATCAATATGGGGCAGAAATACAGAAATGTCCACCAGATAAGAGGTAAATGCTTATGCAACCAAAACTTTTAAATAATTATTTCACTAGCAGGATTCCCTGTAGCAAAAGAAGCACTGCCTTTAGGGTAGCTTTTTGCATTCTCTTTCTAAATCAGAGACAGGGAAAGGAAATAAAGAGACTTTTTGTTTACTTTACCACAGAAAAAGAAACTAGGATCCTGGAAACTAGAAGATAATATTCAACAAAGATACCCCCTATTTCAATAAGCCAAAAGGAAAGCTTTAGGAACATGAAGAGTGCTGATACTTGAAAAGCTAGTATAGCTTAAGTTAACTTTTTTGATTTGGAAACACAGTCTTGCTTTCTAATTAAAAGCTCTAATTGCACATTAATCACCTTGGGAGTTTTCCTAATTTCTTCCCCATACTTTCCTCCTCTTTGTTTCCTACAGTTAGCTATGATATTTCAATCCATTTGCCAAAACAATATGCTTGCTATTGCAGATAAGTGACTTGAATGGGAACAAAAATGGGACTTTGCAGAAGGAGGAAGATGTCCCCTCAATGCCATCTAATTGGTCTATTTCGGGACAGGTCTGAGGCAGTCCTTGATCTAGCAGATCCAAAACTCCTTTCTAGTCCTAAAAAGTATCAGAATTATGTACATGAAGCAGATCTGCTTGGAGCTACCTGATAAATTAATGGAAAATTAACTAAATAAAAGAGTTTCAAACATATTACAATATGCAGCCTTTCCAACAGACACTGAAACGTAGAGTCTTCCTAAAGAGTTTATAATCAGACTAATTAATGACAAATTATCATTATTATGCCAAATATAGTTATCACTGGTGTGAAAGAAGGCAATGTTCCCCTGATATTTAGAAGATAATTTCCACATTCCAAGGCAGCGTAACACAGATACACATTTCCCAGTTCAATGCTCTCCAAATGTATCAGGACTACAATTTCCAGAATTCCCATTAACAGTTCTGTCTTGGAATTTTGGATATTGTAATCCTACCTCATTGGATGGATCCTGTTAAAGAAATTTAAGAGTACTGAAGGCTAAAATGCAGTAAAAATAAAAAAAAATAAGTAAAATGAAGCCTCTTCTGAGTCAAGCTCAATTCCTAAAACTATGTGGTAATAATGCAGTTAAAAAACAAACAAACCCATACTAAATCTTAAATAATTTATAATAGAGATTGCCAGTCTAAGCAAATAGATACAGCAGCATAAGTAAAATCAAAAGCTTGGCTGAACAGATAATTTCTTGTACCAAAAGCTTAAAAAGGCTCAAAACTAGATTTGGAATGCTTTTTCCACAGCTAGGGTGTCAGACTACCTCTTTCTTTTTCCCTGTAAAAATCATGCATCAGGTAGACCTTATAGATTCAGTTCTATAAGCAGGTCTGAATCCAAAGTGGGAATCTGTTTCTTTGAAGTCTACCTTCTTCATTTTATTGAACATTTTTCCTAAAAAAGTTGATACTTGCTTTGAACTAAAGGACCGAAGGAGAGTTTTTTGAGGAACCTTCAGGTTAGCTGGTGCTTTACTCCAGCATGAATCCATGCACTCAACCCTCTTAGCAAGACCAAGAAAGTCCTGAAGATCAAGACAGCAGGAGTCAGATGTATAGAAAGAAGTGTCGTATCTCTATTCTCAGCCTTCGTGAACAAACTAATCCCATAAAGCTAGAATACTGGACAGTTCATTTGAAATTGTGACAATCCTGTTATAAGAATTTTAGCCTAAATTATATAAAAAAGAAGTCATAGCACATATAGCTTCAACAAACCATTGGCCTTGAAACAAGTGATATAGCTTTATATGAAAACCATTCAAGGATGAAATAATGACAATAAAGAAAGCCATGTGATGGAACAGTAAAGTCCCCTAACATGGATTCCTATCTGCTTTGATTGCTTATTTATTGTTTAATAAAACGTTTGAATACAACCAGGTTACAAATTAGTCTAGGTTGGGTACGTATGTGTGTATAATCATATAATCATAATAAAATTTTCTAATGACAAGCTAAAAGCTAAAATTGTAATTCCGTGATACAGAATGTAGAAGTGTTCTTTTCATATAATCAACAAAATTAATCACCTTTCCCACCAAAAGCTCTGTGAAAAGGTATAATTAAGGGAGGGGGCTATCCTTAAACTAGGATTTCTCTCTTCTGCATTCCAGCCATCCTGTCCTGTTTCATTACTCAGAGGCCTTCTGGGAACCAGGCCTTTAATGACAGTGCTAGCATCATCCCATCTTTCTGGTCTATTATGAAAGTAGGCCCTCAACAGAATTAACAGACTTATGTACTCTGGGAAATCTCCCAGAACATTCAAAAATCCTTGAGATCCTGTAAGGGGCATTCCATTCTAATGGTACCACAACCCCATAAGGCAGGTGAGATATTCATCAGTTTAAATCTCCTTAGGAAGTGGATCCTGCCATTTTTTGACCACCTTCTCTGCACTCTGGCAAAAATATCATATCAAAAGAATTCCCCGCCTCAGGCATTGGACCAGAAACTTACTGATTGTTGAAATCCCAAGCTGCCATTGGCAATGTGATCAAGGCATGGATCTTGAAATTCTCCAACAGTATATCAAAGGTAATTCACCAATACACATTTGTGTAATATTTCCTGGAAATTGTACTTTGTAATAAATAGTATTTCCTGTCACAAATCAGTCACTCAGTTGTAAATTATTATGTTACTACTCAAAGTATGAGCTGTCTAGTGTTTCAAAGGATTCTTTTTTAATTATGTTAATACCAGCGAATATTATTTAACAAAGATCCTATCCCTGAATGGATTTCAAAAGGCTTTGCTTTTGTACTAAGGAATATATTATCATTTTCCATCACTAAAATTATAGCAATTGCAGTACTGTGTTGAAATGCTGTTCAGATTCTAAAGGTTTACATTTTGATTGCTAATACATTTCCCAAAAACTCTACAATAATTCTTAAGTGGCTTCCATTTTAATTATCTTTTTTTTTTTTAAATCCTTCATTAGCACAAGAAGGTTTTACAGAGAGAGAGAGAGAGAGAGAGAGAGGGAGAGAGGGAGAGAGGGATTCATTACATAGCCTATCTGATTCCATTTAGTTTTGTTTTTACCTGGAGGACTTTATTTATTTTTAATATATTTCTGGAAGATGGCAAAAATAAAATACAAAGATCTAATTCAGAGGAATGAGATATCTGAAATGTTGCTCAGTGAAATATTTGACACTGGTTTTTCAGCATTTCTGAATGGAGTAGCAGTGAAAATTGTAGGATGGAGACATTTAAAATCAAATGCACACATGTCACCAGAGAATCTACTGACCAATCTTGGCTGACCTCAGAAGCTTAGCAAGTTCATAGATGGTTAGGGTTTAGATGGGGACCATCTAGGAATTCCACAGTGTTGGCTAGATTGGAAAGTGGTGGTGGGGGGAATCACAAAAAAGACAGTGAGATTGCATTTTTATGTATAAAGCTGCAGATTTTATTCACAATTACACGTTCCCTTGTACATCCAATAAGAGTAAGAATGATTTAAAAATAGATAGAATGTATTTTCTTTGTCTTATCCTTTACTTTTGAAATTCAGATCAATCTAAGTTAACATCAAGGGTAATTAGATAATTGATTCTGAAAAGTAGGCTTTTAAACTATTTGTGAATCAAAACCATAGCAGCATAATGAACCAGATTTTGAGTTACTTGAGATCAATGGGGTCAAATGCAAAGAAAATTTGCAGTAGAGCAGAAAGATTTTCTTAACAGATTAATACATTAAATGACTTTACATTCAATGCATAACTGCCTTCCATCAAGACAGGAGACTCTGTACAAAACATGAACTAATGACTCAATTTCTAAAACAGTATAAAGTAATATAAACAAGTTGTTGTTGTTGTTTAATTAATGAATCTGCTTTGGAGAGCATAGGATATTTTTCTATTTTTTATCATGGATGTGCATCATCTCCATGATACAGACATCACTTTATAATTCATTTGTATTTACTTGCACATATGTGGAAATACATGGGGTTTAGGGATATGGATATACATATACCCTTCCCCTGACTTCTGTGCATATACAGCTCCTTGAAAATATTTTTATTCATTTAGACCTGAGTTCCCAAATGGTGCAGTCAGTTCACCAGAATGAATTTACAGCAGCCTTATGATCAGGAACTAACTATACACTGACACTATAAGGGGTCCTAATCTTGATTAGGGGACTTCTGATCCTAGGGCTATGTGTGATTCCAAATACATAGTGTGATTTTATAGACTTCATGGATCTAGGTAAATCTAACCATGCTACTAAAATTCATCGAGGGGTATTCCACCACTCTGAAACAACAAACATACAAAAGCTGTAGGGTATAGCTAATTTTCCCTCCCACAGTCAAGACAATTTTGGTATCTCCCTGCTCAGATGGCATCGTTATCATTAGCTAACCCTGTTTTAACTAACTGGAGCCCTCACAAGTTCAACTGAATGTTACGAAATCTGCAGAACTGAAACAAGCAGTGCTGTATTGTACTAAACCTTGCAAATCAAGAAACTGATCCGATTTATATTAGTAATACTATTCAGCTTCCAGATAATTTCACCTCTATGATCTTTTGCTAGCTTATTGATCAATGTATCTTCCATAGTCCACACTTATCATTCCAGCTTTATATTGTCCTAATGAATGCCAGGCGGTCTCAACTCCTTTCGGACGAGTTGCTTATTTGTATGATATATTCTAATACGTTCATCATTGCAATTCAGTGAGCACTACCAAGCATGTAGTATAGAGTTTTACATATTTATTGTGAATATTTTGACATAAAGTAAACACTACCCCTTTTGCTTTCAGTAAATCTGACAAAACACAACAGCGAGCTTGATGAACTGCAAGTTTGGAAACACTCCAAATACCATGTTTATTTTGTTTGTTTTGGCTACCTGTCTTTTGAACATTACAAACCTCATGTTTGAAACAACTGGGGGAGAAGAAAATCAAATGGAGAACAATCTCTTTCCATCTTAAAGATCTGGCATTATGCTTTTGGCAGGACTGGATGCATCATAGCTCATGCAGGGCTGTGTTTTCTTCAAGAGATCCTTCTAGAAAAGTTCAGTAGTTTGGACATTATCATGAATAGGTAAGAGTTCCATCCTAAATGACTGACAGCTCCAGGAGTAATTAATAATTAATAAAATTATTTCAAGCGTGGGCAAAACACATGTCCTCAAGAGAAGGATTGCCAGTGGCAAGGTGGATAGACTCAGTTACAGTAGCAATGAATACACAGTTGGAAGAGCTGAAGGAGCAGATTAGGGACAGATCATCATGGAGAAAATCTACCTGTGTGCTCACTAAGAGTTGAAAGCAACTTGATGACGCGTAATCCACCTTGTTCTGGACTTTTTGCATGAAGAGGTTAGACTAAATAGCCTATAATGGCGATGCACAACCAGAGGATGTAGAGCTCCCAAAATCTTAGGAGATGTTCTCAGAGTCCCTGAAAAAGTTGTCACCGAATTGCAATGTTTAACGCCTACTAAAAATAATCTTATTCACTGCATTAAAGTAAAATCAAGGGCATTTTTCTTGAGTTCCATTTCTTTATTTGGCATAGACTATTTTGTGACTACAGTTTCCATTGTGACCATCAAAGACCAAGTTCAACTGAAAAATGTGGGTACCCCAGCATGTCTCTGCAACACCATTAATCTGTATTTTATTATAATACTTCTACCATATTTCATTATAAGTTGCAGAGTCCCTTTTCTCTTGAAAATATGATCATCTAGATTTAACTCCTGACTCTAAAATCAAGTTAAATTATTCCTGTACCAGGAGAAACCTATACTCACTTGATAGGAAATACTCCGAATATACTGCAATTTGGAAAATATTGTCAGTATTTTGAGGGAGTGAAAGAAGTAATTCACGTAATTTTCTAGCCACATTCCTGCACAATAATGACTAGAGCTATTGTATACTGTCCTGGAGTGCAGAACACTCTGATTGGATTCACACATCATACTTAACCCAATTTATTTAAGCAATAATTGGCTGCATTCATGTAACACTTTCTGTCAAAACCAATGAAAATACATTTTGGCTTAGTCTGGGTATCAGATTTCTCTATACAAGTCAATATGTGCAACACCCTCTCAAACACGTTCTTCATTATTGTAACTACAAGTCACAACATATAGCATGCCATAAAATGCCATAAAATAATAGTAGAATCGTAAGATTATAAAACGAAATGATAAAAATAAAATAATAAAAAGAGTATTAGATGAAAGAAGGTTAAAACAAGATAAAGCTAGAGCTACAGTAAGAACTTAAGTATTTTGTTCTACCAACCCATGAATGCCCATGATGCAGGGGGTGGGGGTGGTAAGTGTGTAACAACATCAACCCACAAATGCCATTCCCATACATGCCATCATTTTAAGGTCATCACAGTTTGTCACAGACACTGTTGAATCAACTTCAGTTCACAAACCACCATTATAGAGGAAGACTAAGGTGGAGCTAGTTCAATAATGCTGAACCTGGAATTTGATATTATTAGCAGTATCTCTCCAATATATTACCTTTTTTTGCTGAGATATTATCCCTCCTGTGCATTTTTGATCCATTAAAGAACTTCCTTTCTGCTGATGTTTTCAGTGGCACAATTGATTTGATTTTTACCCATTGGATTGAGCATTATGCTTTACATTATAGCACATTTAGTGGAAGGCAAGAGCTGAACATTTTATTATCAAAACCTCTAAACATCACACCAAAAAACCTGAAAGAAACTAATGAAATATGCTGAGGTTTGGAAGGCAAATCTCAGAAATGTGTCAGGCTATTACCTTTTAATTCCAATTTTCTTTTCATTTGGGTAGCATAGATAATAAAGCAACTTGGTCAGTATATTCCCCAATGCACAGACTATGAATAAAAAGTCTAGAATATTGTTGTGGTTATTTTTCAATGGCAGCTTTGGTAAATGAACTAATGCATGAATAATTTAAACAGTAAAGTATACACTGCTCAGTGCATTATACTTGATTTAGCCAAATGGATGTGAAATTAAGGATGTAAACAGCAGACTTCTAGAGTACAGCAGAAATAAAATCTGAAATCTTTGAAGAATATGGAGAAGGTGGAATTAGATTATATCACTTTAAAAAGCAAGGTAAGAAGTCACTTTCCTGAATTCCCACTTGAACCTAAAGGAGAAAACAAAACATGGTAATAGGAGTTTAGCAGCAACATGATATCGATCGGGACAGAACCTTCCTTCCTTATGTGCTACCCTTCTTACTTTATACATGTGAATGGTTTGTTCTTATCTGCCTATGTGCATGAAAAATAGAATCCCCATTAGTAGCTAAAGTGATGCACTTCATTCTCCTTCTTCAATGCTGCAGTTGTCAGCAAAGTAATCTGAAATAAATTCAGATGAGCTCAGTGGAATTACCATGAGAAAAAGGATGAATAGATCACAGGATAAGATTTCTCAGAGCACTTCCAGATCACCAGTTTGTCAATTTCCCACCTCTTCTGATTTTAAAATGTACTTGAGCTTGATCTGGGTTATCTCTGTTTACAGATCTATTCCTCATCTACCCTTCCTTACAACTCTGGCATATACAGTAGCCCAGACAGAGTGAACATAGGTGTAACTGAGCAGAATCGACTATCAATAGACCAACTATGGGCCAAGCTCCAGATTACTTTATTTTCCGATGGCTTCAAGATTCAGAAATGGAATTTCCTTGAAGCAGATGCCTTTCCCCACTCCTGCTAGAGAAGGGAAACAGTAGGATATATAAAGATATTGCTAGGCCTGGATTTGATTATTTCATCTATTAATTCTCCCCATAAGCAAGCTTTGATTTTGAATAAGAACATTGTGACCTTTATTTAAAAAAATTGCAATCCTATATTCACTTAGAAGCCAGCTTCTAACACATTACTTATGACTAAATTGATTTAATTGTAAAGCTTTTGAGTAAAGATTTTTCCTCTATCTGCATTATTTCCAAACATTTTTCTTACTGCAATGCATATTTGAGCATGCTTTTACTTAATATGCCAATTTCTGTGTATAATTTTTAAGTTGCCAGCTATACCACGGTATTCTGAAAAGTGCATATATCCTAGTTCATCTATAAGTTTGCAGAACGTAGGTAAATTCTCATCTGTTCCTGAATAACAGTGCACAACTAGTCATTGGCTTTAGGGAAGAGGTTAGGAATACATAAGGAGCTGTCTTATTCACAGTTAGATGGTTAGATCATTGTTTAATATATAAATGAAGTATCTATTATTTAAGCCCCATCTGTGAGCAGGTACCAGATGATGTTCAGTGGCTGTTAGTAAATATAGCTGGACCTTGCTGATACGCTCAGTGCCTGTAGCTGTAAAGGCAGTCTAAAAGGTCTTAGGTTGTTTAGGGCTTTATAAGTCAAAACTAAAACTTTGAACCTGGTTTGGTAGAAAATTGTCAGCCAGGGCAGTTGTTTCCACAGAGGTGGAACTTCTGCATGGCCAGTGCCCCACCAAGCAACATGGCCATTGCATCTGTACCAGATGCTGCTTCTAGATCAAGCATAGGATAGCCTCATATAGAGTATATTGTTGGTATTCAATCACTCAGCCTCTTGCCTCTTCTTTGTTCCATCTGTTTTTTCTCCTTTATTGTATTGTTATATATCTTAATACATTGTATTATTTCAGTACAATGATCTTTGTACAGTATTAAAGTTATTGAGACTCTATTGGTTGGATAACCAATAAACAAAAAAGAAAGGTTCTGTCAGTGTTAATTATAGTTCAGGATATCACTATTACCAGAGTAAAATTACTAGTCTTTTTCATACAAGATGGAATATAATATGAAGAAGAAAAAATGACTGCAGATTGCACTGCGGTAGAATAAAGATTCCATTCCTGAGCTGGTTACTTAGTATTAAGGTGTTCATTATATAATTGCTTAATATAGATATTGCATATTAATAAATGGAAAAAATAAATTTATTGAGGGGTAAATACTGAAAATAATTAAAGAACAAGAAGAAAGAAGAAAAAGGAAAAGGAAAACAGAGAAAACTATTGGGTTTCTAACTTTTCCCTTAACTTATCTTATTATAGACAATGAAACCACCTTAAAAACCAGACTGTAAGTAGTTATATTTGCCATGCTGTGTGATATATGGCATATATAGGAACCATTCTTGCTTAAATTTAGTTAAATTTCTATTACATACATATACTGCTAGTTTTGCCATTGCTGCATATTGTCCTAGTTTAAGTTCCAGATATTGTTGGAATTGTATCTTTCTTCCAGAGCTGAGCAAAATTTATTCTCAATGCTTTAAACATATATCACTTGTTTCATGTTGATGTTTTTGGAGATCATCCCTACCTAAGAAGGAGAGTGTGGTTCATTTCAAATTTAAATTCCCCAATTTGCTGCCTTGTATTACGTAGTGATACGTATTCCTCTGAGTGAATTCAAATCAGCCTGGGGAATTGCTTCCATTACTGTGAGGTGGAGAACCCATTGCGCAATTGATCATACATACATGGCACAACAAAGCATGAATAAATACTAGGATGATGGATATTATATAAAACAGATTAGGATATAGATTTTTTTGAATAAGGAAATAATTCTGGAAAATCTAGTATTCAGCAATATGAATAGAATAAATACAACATATGAGAGCCAGTTTGGTATAGTGGTTAAGGCACTAGGCTAGAAACTGGGAGACGGTGAGTTCTAGTCCTGCCTTAGGCACGCAGCCAGCTGGGTGACCTTGGGCCAGTCGTTCTTTCTCAGCCCTAGGAAGAAGACAATGGCAAACCATTTCTGAAAATCTTGCCAAGAAGGCTGCAGGGACTTGTCCAGGGAGTTGCCAGGAGTCAACTTGAAGGCACACACATGTACACACTATGTTTGTGTATTTGTGTGTGTGTGTGTGCACGTGTGTTTTATGTTATGTTGATATGTTCTATTGTATTAATTGTAAACCTACTGCTGTCCTTTATGTTTCTCTTTGGAATAAAATCAGTTTGGTTAATATGTATAATATCTGAAACACATTTCTTCAGTCTGTTGGCTAATATTGTTATAAAAATCTTGCAGTCTGCATTCAGCAAAGAAATTGGTCTATATGACTGTGGTTTCTATGGGTTGTTCCCTTCTTTATAAATCAAAGTAATATATACCTCTTCCCATGTTAGTGATATTGCCTTTGTTTCTTTAACTTCATTCAACGTATTTGTCAGCGGTTCTAATAATTCTTCTTCAAATTCCTTGGAGTATTAAGCTATCAACCCATGTGGACAAGCTACTTCTGTCTCTTCATGACCTGATGGACATCATTATTTCACCAGGATTATCTGTCAGTAATTATTTCTTTTAGTCCATGTGTTAGTGATAGTATCTAGCCATCTTGAATTCTGTCGGCCCACTTCTCAATTGCCTTTGATTTTTCCAAGCATCAAGGTCTTCTCTAAGGACTCTTTCCATTATTTGTCCAAAATATATTAGCTGCAGCTTCATCTTTTGTGCTTCCAGCAAGCAGCCTTTTTTTAATGATTTATTCTTCTAGTGGTCCAAAGTATTCTCAACAATTTTTCTCCAACAGTACAATTCAAAATTCTTCATACACTCTTTCTGATAATTCAGCTTTCACTGTAAGGTTACCATAGAAAACCATTGCCTTGACAATGTATACCTTCATTGTCACAGTGGTCCCCCTGCACTTTAATATTTTGTCTAGAAACCTGGCATTACTTTTTCCCCAAGAAATAGGTGTTTCTTTATTTTATGAATACCAACATTGTCCCTATGAATGCTTTGTTCTTTTTCTTTTCCGTTTTTAGCTTAGAACATTATAGCTATCTAACCATGAGGTTCCCAGCACATGAACGACTGTAGCTAGACTGCATTTGTCCAGAAAAGGGTTTCTATTTATTTCAGATAGTACAGACTGAACAGTCACTAGGGAATTAATGCTGCTCACGTGGTATGAAAATGAGCATAAAAGGCTATTAGACAAACAATGAAGTAGCCATACATTAGTAGTTTGTCTTGGAAAACTGCCCTAGCTTCTTTGTATAGCCATGGTAGGCAAGAGTAGAGAGGTTTGTCCTTACTGAGGAATTAACACATAATTTGGAGGGGAAAACAACTCAAAGCATCAGAACACAGTGACACTTTATTGGAATTTCACATCCATTCATTGTATTTTTTGTTTCAAACCATATAATGCTCCATGCAATTATATTCATCTATTTTAGCCAAGAAATTATTGTACATTAAAATATTGCATTCATTTTTGAACAATACAATGCTGTGGTTTTCTTCCTGAAGCTATCTACAAATTTAAAGAAGATCAGCTTTGGCACTGAGACAAATACCAGCTTTGAATTCAGAAGCAATGAATCCCTATGTGCGAGTTCTCCAAGAAAGCTATTGCAAATCTATCAGCAGGATCAGTATGTTTGAACCGGTTGTTAATTCACTACATAATGGAGAAGAGCAATGGCTTTCAAAACGCACACATGGGAGTGGGTTATGCTACACTCAGGGTCCCCATAAAGGACAGGGTGCCTTTTGGCTTGTCATTTAGCAGGACATGCAGGCAGTACATTTGCAAGAGCAATGGGGCTACATCTCAGGTTCCTGATAACGCCAGACCAGAAGGATCAGAAACTGAGAATAAGGCAGGGTGTCGTATGCTACCCCTTGGAGAGCCAAGGGGGAGATGGAATAATACCCCCCGCACACCCCCACATATACACTGTGGGAGCCAACTTTGAGCACAGGGGTCCTGCCAATCCCCCCTACTGCTATTCAGTTTTCCCCATGTTTTGTCTTCTCAGAAAACAGTTGTTGTGTAAATTAGATAATAACCCTGCCTCACTGGTTGATTTAGTCAATGGGATATTGAAACAGAGGGCTATATCCAATATGCTCTCTTTTATGTGTCTCCATAGATTTATATCCCACCTTTCAGGACCTTACGATGATGTTGGCAGTACTTCTTTTTTTTAATTTTTCACTACCTGTGACATATTTGGGGCTGACAAAATGATTGGTCCAATGTTACCCAGGTAGGTTGTATGGATGACTTTGGACTTAAAGCTGCAACTCCCCAGCCTCCCAAAACCTTAACCACTACACTACATGGGCTGTCAATCCAAACATTTCAAACATTCAAAGTAAAAAGGCATAACTGATAATAACAAGAGTGACATTTGTAGTACTACTGTAGCATCTTAATACTCAATCTCAAACCCCTTTTAATTTATTTTGTAGGTTTTACTAAGAGTTTTAATTGATTAGAATTCAGCCAGATGGCACAGTGGTTATCAACTGTCTGTATTTTACAGTGCTAAGCAGTTTTTGGACTCAACCTCATCAGGCTAAGATAATGGGATTTAAATTTGTAATGATGATCACATCTGCCTTTTCAAATAAAATGAAGCTTTGATGGAGGATTATGTGAATAAGAAAAATCATTGAAATAGGGCCCCAGGGGAGGATTAAGTAGCAAGAGATTATTATGTTCAAACAACATTCTTTTAAGAAAAGAAGGAAAGTCAGTTTAAAAAAAATGTGTGACTTGATACTCTATTCGTGGGAAAGATAATAGATAAAGTCACTACAATGCTGTGTTAAGCATTCTGTCTTGTCATGAAAACCTATGCAGTGCATGATGTCAAGACATCTCCAAGAAATTTAAAGATTATAAAAATGTACTTCCAGGAAGTACTTATTTTCTGTAACTTGATAATCATGTTTGATTGCCCAGATATAGTTTTTTATCCAAACAAAGGTTTGCTAAGAAAGATACTCTAACCTTGAAGACCTCTAACTTGAAGATTCTGCTTCTTGCTGCCACCTAATAGTCATCTGGGTTTTTGCAGCCCAGATCTGGTAAATGTGGCAAAATCTGGCAAATTCCTTATTTGAGAAATATGGTTTTCAAATATAACATGATTCCAGATTTCAACCCAGTTTCTCATTACATATATTTTGTATTTAAAAAAAAAAATTTACAAATCACTTAAGAGACTAATTTTATGTTATATACTGCAAGAACAGTGTTATGTTTATTGCATAGTTGATTATACTATTGTCTATACCAGTATTTCTGAACCTTGGCCACTGGAAGATGTGTGGACTTCAACTCCTAGAATTCCCCAGCCAGCTTTGCTGGCTGGAGAATTCTGGATGTTGAAGTCCACACATCTTCCAGTGGCCAAGGTTCAGAAACAATGGTCTATAATATCCCTCCTTCCACCTTAAATCCTAACTGCTCCAAAGGAAAATCAGTGGGACAAAATAGTTGACAGCATTTTGGGGATTTAGATTTATGTGCCGCTGTGAATATTCTTGCATGTGATCATTGTTAACCAAGGTTAAAGTTTCTATTTTTAAACAGAGACTATAACATATTAACACAGGTTTGCAATACACGGCAGGGAATTGACAGTGAAAGGAAACTGCAACAGAATTTTCATTTCATAACAAAGTATGGCAAATATTTGGAGCACACTTTATATTGAGAAAACACATTCTGTAAGTGCACCAATATCAACAAACCAGGGTGTGTATCATAAATAATTCTATAATAAGAGAAAGATGATAAAAAAAACACCAAGACATGGCAGAAAAATAATTTGTTCAAGACAATAGAAAAGTTTAATAGTATTGCCAAGTCCGTACCCTCACCCCAAATTGGCCAGGGGAGAAGCCAGCATTACCCTAAATTTTAGATTTAAAAAGTTATCTGTTTGCATGTGTGCACACAACACAAACATAGTGTATTTATTTCCTTGACTTCTTTGCCTCTTCATCTTACTTGGCGGCTTCTGAGATTGCAGGGAGAAGAAGGATTAAAAATTAAGATAAACCTCCCACATAGTTTTCTAAGATGCAGCATCTGCTAATGGACCAGTGTCTATGTAGATATCATACCTATATAATACTTTCTGCTGCCTATATTGGGCCAACATCTAGTATTCTCCATTAGACCTGTGCATAAAGCATCTGTTATGTTCCTTTTGTTGAAGCAGCCTCTGAATTTCTGGTAGCATTCAGTATATTGGAGAAGGCTTTTGTATAGCCTAAACCAATGATACTATTAACAATTTAAACAGTGCACAAAAATAAATGTGAATCATGTATAAGAAATTTGGAATTGAGAATCTGAAAATCCTAAATTACAAGGTCAAGAGTTTCAGGGTTTAAGAAAGATTAAGTAAGTTTTCTTATGATTTAGGCTGGTTCAGCAAAAATTTCTCTTTCAGGTTTATTGGACTCCCTGGGAGATGTTTAATGATCCTTCCTGTGTTGGAAATGTAACAAATTCAAAGGAACATTGGTTAGATAAGAAGATATACTATATTTGAGCTTAGCCAAAAGTCTCAGAAGATTTGATTAGGTATTATTACCAGAGTAAACCAAGTTCTATGGAAGATGTTAAGATTTGAAGATGTTAATGTGTTACATGGATCCCCCCCAAACACACACACTTTGGAATGTGTCTGAGAAACTTTAGAGATGCAAAAAATATTGGATGCATCTGTGTTTATTGGACTCCAAAGCCTGGCCTAAGGGAATATGTCAAGTCTCTGCCTTTGAACTAGCATTTCATTAGTGAAAAAGCGAGACTGGACAATATGATTCCATATGATCAAGATTTAATCTGTTGGTTAAAAATGCATTTGTACTGATTTTTATAGATATATTACTGTTATAATTCTCTCTTAAATTGAGAAATTTCATTGAGTTGTTAGATTTCTTTCTTTTAGTTTAAGATATTTTCCCCCTCTTCTCTGGATCCAATACTCTAAGGTGCCTAAATAATAGAACATTAAGAATAAGTATATTATATCACTGTATGGAAATAACATATTGTATCAAGAATTATACTAGCACAATAAATAGGGAAAAAATATTTTTCTTTTCTTTTTAGTTTGTATTATTTAGCCTTGTTTTAAAAAAATACAGCTCGTCTGGAATAGTTTGAAATTTCAATTAATATTCATGCCTTTTTAAACATCAGTAAAATTATATTTAAAAGATAATGAAGAAACCACATCCATATTTTAACACTGTATCAGTTACACATCACTTGTACTTTTAGCCTTACCCTTTTTCACCATTCTCACTGCATTTGTCACTTTCTTTTCATCACTTTTAAAAAATGCCCATTCAATACAAACACAGATCTCTAAAATGCATTGTCTAGCATTCCCTCACTTCATTTCAATTTCCCCAAAATCATTTCAATATCGTCTATTAACCTACCCTCAAATAAGTCTTCCAACTGATTGTGTACTACTAATTAGTACATAATATATTGTCCAGAATGCAGGGAGATGTAAATGTGGCTTGTGTGAAGACTCTGCCAGGGTAAATCTGAAGCAGAGAATTTGTATGCTCTGTTGTTCCTAAAGTAGCATTCATGTTGCTATTATTCAAGTTATAAAGAAACCTGGAACATTCCCCCCTTTTTTAATTTAAATAGATTGCCACTGATAAGTAAGTAGCTTGAGTACCATTAATGTTAATTTAAAATGCATTAGCATGTTGCACTGGGTAATAGCAACTTAAGACTAACCACTAAAGCACTGTACCTCCCATAGCTTCCATGCTGTTTCTTTCAATTATTGTTATTATTCTTATTCTTATACCTCTGAGCAACACATCCATTTCTGAATGTCCTTGATGCTCCCTATAAAGAGCAGGGCATAAAATAAAAACATCGTAATGTGCTGCTGTGAGAAAGAGCTGCCACTCATTCCCCTACTCAGAAATGTTCAACTTTGTATTATTTAAAAGACAGAAATTAGTAATGAGAGTGTTAAATGAGAAATCCCTCCCAAATGATCCGGCAGGCATCTGAAACATTTTTATTGATTTTTAACATGTTTGTCTGAATATGGGGGAAATTATATTCCATACATCTACCAAGTTGTTCTAGTGATCTAAGACATTGGACTAGAGACCAGGAGACTGGGAATTCTAATCCTGCCTTAAACATGGAAACCAGCTGGGTGACTTTGGGTTGACCTTTTAACCCTAAGAAGATATTAGCAAGCCACTTGTGAAAAACATGCCCCCAAAACCTGCAGGGCCTTATCCCTGTAGTCATCTGGAATCAGGGTTAACTCTGTGGACCATCACAAAGCTACCAAGTGTTGCAATTATCCAGTTGCCAAGTCTCACGGTCAGGTTCAAGAAGGATATCTTGACATATTATGTTACCTGAGAAAATACATAGGCTGTGTTCAAGTAATAAATTTTACTCAAAACCTCCTTTTGGAGATTTTCATGATATTTTATTTATTTATTTCATTGGATTTATCTGCCGCCCATCTCCCCCACAATAGGGGACTCTGGGAGACTCACAAACACATTAAAACTATAAATATAAATATATCCAAAGTTTAAAACAATACAGATAAAACATCCAGAATTTAAAACAATACTAAAGAAAGGAAGATCCAAGCAGATGGAAAATCAGGCTGCGGAGAGCTGGCCACTACGGGGCTAGCCATCCCCTGCTTGAAGTATTCCCTCCCCACCCCAGGCCAAGTGCCAGAACCAGGTCTTCAAGGCCCTTCGGAAGGCCAGGAGTGAGGGGGCCAATGAGGGGGCCAATCGCACCTCCAGGGGCAGAATGTTCCAAAGCGCGGGGGCTACCGCAGAGAAGGCCCGCCTTCTGGACCCCGCTATGGTTATACTGAACCATAAATGAATCAATTGAGCTTTGTCTGCATAACATGCTAAGCAATATAAAGTTAAAATTACCATTGTCTGAATATGGTTGTTAGGTCTTTAAACTGTTCCAGGTAACATTTTAAATGAAGCTAACCATAAATTACTCCCCACCCCTATCATTCTGTATATATAAACAGTTTGCAAGCATGCTAAATCATGGTATAACTGTGGTTTATTGAGTACATTATGACTACATTCACACTGCATGTTAAGATCTACATCTTGGCATGCAATTCAGCACTAAGCCAAAAATGAATCCAGATTATGGTTCAGACATAGAAATTATTGAGAACTTATAAAGGAATATAGACTTGACTTTGAGGAAGGAAGCCATTTAGGCTGGACTTACAGAAGACATCACACAATCTGGAGAAAGAGGGAAACATGTGAAAGAAAATTAAAAAATAACCTCATCTTCATATTGTTTAGTGTAAAATGGAACAAACAGGAGCTTGGACTGGCTTTCAAGAGACCAGTTTCTTTCTAGTTTGAGCCAGTAACTACTCATTTTTTTTTTAACCTAATGACAATAAAGATCATTCCTGAAATCTCTGCCATGCCAGTTTCTTGACTTGGAAAAGGACTGACACAGCTATAATTGAACCTTTTTTCCACCATTCCAGGATGTTGTGGCAACCTTCCCATACTTGAGAAAAGAAAACCAATTAAGAGATGCTAGAAAGACAATAGCATGGCACCTTCAGCTGTAATGTCTGGCACATGACTGCATTTAATCTGGGTGACAATGCCCGGGGGTGGGGGGAAACAATTGTGGCCCATGTTTAATCACTGACACAAGGTCTTGGTTCGTTCAGTGCCCAATCCTATTCTAGTTTGAGCCAGTAACTACTCATTTTCTTTCCTGCCTAATAATGACAACCACAAAGACAACTTCTCTTTCAACAGTATGAAAACCATGCTAATTAAGATACAAACGTTATGAATCAAGCTATTTGGACAGAGCTATATTCTTTATGACTACAGTGTTTTGTTGCCGCTACATCTTGAATTAGCAATATTGAAATAGAAGGGAGAAATGTTGTCAATTATTCTAGACTTGCATTTGTAATATCTTCTTTCTCTCTCCTCCTTTTCACGCTTTGATAAAAGCCAAATAGATCATGTCTGGCCAGTTTTTCAGTAGCATGATTGTTAAGACTGAATCTCTAGTAAGTCAACAAATGTTTTGCCCGTAAGGATGGACAAATCTGATCAAGTAAGCAGGACCAAATGACAGGACAAAGATGAAGTTCACTGTAGCAGTGTTCCTCAACCTTGGCAGCTTGAAGATGTGTGGACGTCAACTCCCAGAATTCCCCAGCCAGCATGGCTGGCTGGGGAATTCTGGGAGTTGACGTCCACACAACTTCAAGCTGCCAAGGTTGAGGAACACTGCACTGTAGGGTTCAAGTAGTAGTGAATACTAGATCAGAATGAAAAAGGAAAGAAAATACATCCAGGAAGCAATCATCACAGGCAGGGAGAGAGACTTATTCACATAAATGAATAAGGATATCAGCCTCACCATTTGTGAGGGTTTCATATATCCATATGCAAATGACTTTTGAATTACTCCACCCTATTGAAGAACAGAGAAAACAGGTAGGCATTTTCACAAAATATTGGCAGGGGCATAGACACTTCCTACCATCATAAGCAGTATCAAAGGTACATAGTTGCTTCTTTTTTCATCTTCCTCTTCCTGTCAGGCCCAGCCCAAGAACGACAACGAGCCAGGCCAGGCCAGGCCAGTTCCTTTATTAGCTTGCACCTAATAGACAGAATCTCGCCAGGCTAAACCTATGCTAAAGCAACTAGTGGCTATACCCCGTGAGACTCTAGGGAGGGGCCGGTCTCAGCTTCTTCACCTTCTCAAGGTCCTATTGCGGGCTGAGGAAGCGCTTGCTCAGGAATGCTTCCCTTCCCTCCTGTTAACCTTAATCCTCCATTCCAGTATCCTCCCCGCACATGCCTTCTATTACACTTCCCCCTCCTCCAATTACTTCAATATTAGCAGCCACACTCACGTTGGTAGCCAGGTGACTAATTTCCATGCTCCATAATGGATGGTATCCTGCATTGTTCTGGACCATAAGGAATGCTAACCATCACATAAATGAATAAGGATATCAGCAGAAAATTCTGCAAAATATTATATTCCTTTTTCTTGGAAGGGTGGGGAACATAAGAAAAAGAATAAGCAATTACCTTGGGGTGGAAGAAAATCTTTCAAGGAATCTCAAGGATCAGGACAGACTGATTGATTGATTGATTGATTGATTGATTGGGGTGCCTTTGGCAGTCCTGAGGCTATGGGCAATTCATACTGCAGCCTAATCTGTCCCTGATGCTTCTCTCGTCGGTTTCTTAAGCCAACTTCATAAATTGCAGTGGGCTGGCAATGGGGCCAGGCTGTGCTGCTCAGCCCAGAATATAGCTGCCACAAGACCTGACTGGTTGTCCTCTTGCTTCTTGTCTTTCCCACCCAGGCAGTCCTACCAGTGTCTAACTTTTCTTTTCAGGACTTGATTCCTCCTCACCAGTCTAGATGCCCTATCTTTGCTTTCCCAAAGGCTTGCATTCATGGATGCCTTTATACCCCCTACCCATGTTATCTCTTTTGATATCAAAGTAGACTCCCCCCCCCCAGCACTTACTATAACATTGTTTCTTCAATGCATGCTACAATAATCAAATCAATGGGGAAACAGGTAGTTCTTTCCTTCCTACATTCTTCTGTGAGTCCATGGAAGCTTTGAAGCAAGAAAGAACTGATAGTTCGACTTCATAGAAAGTTCCTACTTGCAACTTACAGATACAAAAGAAAAAAGAAATGAAGGGAAGGGAAGGGAAGGGAAGGGAAGGGAAGGGAAGGGAAGGGAAGGGAAGGGAAGGGAAGGGAAGGGAAGCTTTGCAAGTAGCAATAAAAACATGCTTCATCCACCCTGGACAGAAACTGAAAGGATGCCCACCAGAAGAGCTAAGAGATGACTAGAGCTATCCAGGGTTGAAGATAGTTCATTGGCTTAACAGGCCACTGTTGAATTAACTGCAAGATAGTATGACCAGAGATGCGCACAGCAAAGATGAACTGCTGGAGGGATTGGGCCGGGGCTGCTGCTAAAATAGAATAAAGCACTAGAGACTATCTGCTCTGAAGAGTTTAGAAAGCTCAAGAGAATAACAGTATGAGCTATCATTTACAAAGAAGGCACAGACCTTTTCCAGGCTGGACCCCCACTAGATCTGTAGACTTAAATTAACACAATCCTCAGCTGTGCCCCTACTAGCTGATTCTTGACTCCCCCCACCCCACAAATATGCTGCTATGAAGGAGAGAAGAGCTGTCAACCCCTGACAAATTAATGACCTGTGCCATCTCTTCTATGGCTTGACCCTGGAGAAATTATAGCTGTGTAAGCAAGAGTTAAACCAAACCAAACAATGTTTTAGTCAACAGCCCATCAAAAAACAAAGCCCACAGCTTATTTCTGAGGAAACAAACAAAATGAAGCCAAACAGAAGAAGAAAGAATGAGTTAGAGTTTATTGTGACTGAAGGGACATATAAGCCCAAATAATGTAAAAAGTAAATAAATAAATAAGAAGACTTAATGTGAAATATGCTGGTTTTCTTCTTTCAGAAATCTAAGGTGTGGGACACATCTGTTCTCCCTGCACTTTGATTCTTTCCTGACTAATATTTTCAGTATTGCCACTGATTACTGCTACTATACTGCTTCAAGGAAAAGATTCAAGGGCCCTGCTGGAGAAGGCCAGTTTTGCAAGTCAATCTTAGAAATACAGTAATACTCTGTGCTTGCTACAAATGTGTGCCGAACAGCTAACCACAAGGCAGGGTAGGGACGAGGCAAGCTGTATGCAAATCAGGTCACAAAGTCACATCTTTCCACTGGTTTTCTCCGCCAAGGGAATTAAAACAGTGTTATTTTTCCCCCTGCCACTTTGCTTGCAGTTTTATTCTTTCTTTTTTTTCTTTTAATTGCTCAAATGAAGAAATCTGGAAAGATGTCCACCTGACTGGTAGCACTTTGGAGACTTGCTCTTTATATTGAGTGAATTAAATCATTGACTGAAGAGCTATCTATAAATCACCTTTGGAAGTACAGCATCTGCTACAGTCACTTTTCATAAGCTCCATTCCGTGACCTGCTTAAGCTGTTTCTTCAGGGTCAGTGGAAATTTCTCTCTCTCTCTCTCTCTCTCCCTCTCTTTCCCTCCCTCCCTCTCTCTCTCTCCCCTCCCCCCTCCCTCCCCCCTCTCCCTGTCCCCCTCCCTCTCCCTCTTTCTTCTTTTTTGATAAATGTATGAAGCTGTTTTACTGTGTGTGTGTGTTTTAAAAAGAAAATTAATTCAGAGGCTAATGAGTTTTTTAATTATTATTTCCTCATTATTCCAGCAACCCAGTACTGTCACACACACACTTTGTCTGGTTTGTGATAACTCCTCACGATGCTTTGGCAGATGATGGAAATGTTGAAGCTCAAGATGGAATAAATGATTGCAATATTATTAGCTGCATGCCAGGGTTGTGTGTGTGTTTTAAGGAAATAGAATAACATCTGCAGTACAGAGAAGTTGCCCTGACCCAGTCCCTAAGTTGCAAAATACAATGTGGTGGTGGTGACAGTGGGAGTGTTGTAGCAAGAATTTATTTATAGGTTAATGAACATGAGAAATAATGAACACTTTTAAGGGAGTCATAATATTGCACTTGCATTACTCCAACGTTCTTTACGATAAGATTGCAAAGTAACTAAAAAACAATTACAGCATAGCAGTCTATGAGGAGGATTGATTATTAAAATGATGACTCAAAAATAAGGGATAGAGAAGAATTAAGTAAGTTCAAAGAATATATCAGACCATGGAGGCAACAGTTCAAAGACTATCTCAACATAACAGTCATCTTTAGAGATAAAGTCAATAGATGCCCCCCACACCTATGCAGGGAGGACAAAGACTGGAGCATCCAGACTATGTCATGAGAAACCTTCAACAGCAAGAATTTAGTTGCTTTAAGAATAGGAAAGATTACAAGAAATCATAGTAATGTGAATGAAATCATTAGTTCACTATTGCTCAAATTACATTTTTCCTAGAATCAGTCTGATGTATTATGTCTTATGTGTTGTATAAGTAGTACATTGAGCAAGGCTTTCAAGAGAAGCTTCACCCAAACACAGAACACCCCCTTGAGGCTATTCTGTGAAGCAATGTAACAATTCGCTTCTAAACAGCAACGTAAAGCTGTTGTACTGTTTTACTTTGTGTTGTTTTTGGGTCCTCCTCAGCTTTTTCAATAGCCAAAAGAGCCACTTTTGCATGCACTGAAACTTCTTCCAGCTTTCCACTGAGCCACTGCTAGTTCTAAAGGCCACCAAAGCATTGTAAAGAACCTCAGAAAGGCAAATGGTCTTATCACTGGTTGTCAGTAAAGCAAACAATATTGTCTTCATGGCATGAAGAGAAAGACCTACTAGGTATGCATTAAACTTCCTTTGGTATTCAACAAATAGAATCATAGCTAGCTTTCCAGCATACTTTAAAATAGAGCTTCAGAAGCTTTATTCTCAAAGTTTTGGATGGTCAGTAAGAATCTATGTCGTCTTCATTGAACCCATAACCTGAGCACAGTCATTGGATTATTGTTATTAAGATTATTCTTCAAATTGCCAGCTCAACCCCTGTTTCAACCCTGTTGGTGCTCCAGCTGTTACCTACACAGATACTATTACTCTATCAATAGAAACTGAGCCTATTTCTTTCTTTTTCCTTTAACAAAGATATACAACGACAATTGTATCCATTCCAATATCACTAGTTCTTTGATCAATAGTATATTATTACCTTGAACTATAGAGTGAAATCAAAGGGAAGAGTGTGTGAAAGTATGCATGCATGTATGTTTGTGTGTGCATGTGTGTATGTATATATACACTCACACACACATATACATACAAATAGAAGTGAATATGTGTAGCTCAGGGTTGAACAACATCTACACACTATTCAACAGAGACAATAGAAAGGAAAACAAAAGACCAGAACATCTCACCAGCAATCATCACCCAGATAAGCAGAGATAACACCAAGATTATCACCAGACATACAATCAAGCAGTAAACAAAACCCTAATCAAGGAACTACCAAAGGAACAAAACAAAACCCACACCCACACCCACACCCACACCCACACCAACACTGGCAGGGCATGCCACAGTATATAAATAGAGAGCAAACCCCATCCCATTTTAGCACTGAAGATGTTACCTAGCTGGGTAATGAAATGTTTGCAAGAAAACAAACAAGCTCAGAGAACCCCAAGGACTCTATATATACATACACGCATAAAAGTGCACACACACACACACAGGATGCATCGACAGTCAGTCCCCATAGGCCAATCAGAATATATTTCATTAATTAACATTTTTCAGAGAAAATATTGTATGTTCAGAGGTCATGCATGAAACAAGTAAGGATGTGTTTAGAAGAAAATGGCAACCAATCTAAACATTTAATGTAATTTAGATAATAAATTGTCTATGGGGACTGAATTTTAGTGTACTCTGTATACATGCACACTCCACACAAGATATGTGCTGCAGGAGGCTATACACTTTATTTTTTAATAGGTTAGTTGGTGAATTTTCTACAATTGAAAATTTTAAGCTGCCAAGTGATATATTGTCCATCTTCCCAGATTCTTAAAGGATGGTATATCCTACAAAATGCCTGCTTTTCTAATTGGCAACTATTAAAGGAAAAATAGCATGTGAGTAGAGATGGCTTGTGTATTAGAAGATTTTTATTACCAAAAAAATCTCAAAGGAAACTAAATGCATATTTCACTGTACAGAAATGCAACAAGTAGGTGCATAATGTCCTGATGAAATTAGAAGGGATAAAAAGCTGTGTTTAGCTCTGCAGTAATTTATATGCTGCCCAGAGTCTCTGGATGTCAGGGGGCATATACATTTAAAAAGATGATGATGATGATGATGATGATGATGATGATGATGATGATGATGATGATGATGATGATGCAGCAGCAGCAGCAGCAGCAGCAGCATGCTGGAGGAGACTTTCTTTTAGATCCAAGTAGTATTTAAATTTAGAGGAAACTCAGGCTGTGCTGTAGATGTAGCAAATCACTAATGTCAAGAAAAACAACAAGCATCTTCAGCCAAAATGAAGTACAAAATCAGGTTTATTGAAAATAGTAGAGTTATAAATTGGTGGGACTATCTGAAGGACCAAGTGAAAGAGGTCTGCAAAAGGTACTTTCAAATCTATTATTTAACTCCCTATTTTAAGTTCAACATCTCAGACCATTGATCACTGATTGATTATACACTGCACTGGCACAAAGAGGGAACAGTCAGGTTAGTCATTACTAAGTTGCACTAATTACTGAGATAGAGATCAGATATACAAAGAAACAAGATAGAAAGAAATAAATCTGGTTTATTTCACTATCATGATTTATCCTGGAAGCTGGAGAAGAAAATAGAAACACTCTAGGAAGGTAAATCAAAATTAGAAGCAAGAAAATGCTATGGAAAAGTCAAATTCCCAGAATATGATGGGAATTATAGTCAATCAAGCACAGATGTTATTTGTGGTCCTAGAGCAAATAAGATTAATGAATTATAGCTTTTTTCATGATAGGCCAGGCCGGCGGGGGGGGGGGGGAGGAAAAAAGATACAAATTTCCAGTGTTTTCAACCAATACACTGTATTATTATTACAGTTGGTTGCACAGTCAGCCAGATGTTTAGACTGGATTTGGCATTTTTGTCCATCTATTGAGTCCTTCCCAAGGACCTGGGATAGGCAGAAGTTGTTGTTTGATGGTGTTAAATGTATTGTCGCAGGATATAAACTGTTCCAAGTAAAGCTGCTTTTTGTAATTGACCGATGGTGATTTTGTCAATGCCAATGGTGTTCAAATGGTGATCCGGATGTTTTGGAATTGCATAAATTCAGTGAAATTGTCCATTCAATTTCTCCGCTTGCAGTTTTGGTGGAGAATTTCAGAAAACCATTTATAGCCAGATCTAGTTCTAAAATAAAATGGCCTGAAAGTAGGTATTACTTTAGGGTTAGCCCCAAATGTTCCCCCCCCCCCTTTTCCTTTGTCTTTAAGTCAGTTTTGACTCCTGGTGACTACACAGAGAAATCCACTAAATATTCTGGACACCATTTTTCAGAAATGTTGGCCACTGCTTCCTTCCTAGGACTAAGAGAGAGGGATGGGCTCAAAGTCACCCAACTGTTCCATGCCTAAAACAGGATTAGAACTCAGGCCTCTCTACTTCTAGTCTAGCACTTAATCTAGCACATGGTGTGCTGGCTATATATGTGAAAATTACAAACCAATCATACATAGGCAGTAGTTAGATTAATCATGCTCACGTGCTGAGATTGAGGGACAGTGCATCACCACTGGACAGAGAGATGCTGTATTAACTTTATTATTTCAGCGTATTTATATATATGATTTATGAGAGCCAGTTTGGTCTAGGGGTGAAGGCACCAGGCTAGAAACCAGGAGACAGTGAGTTCTAGTCCCACCTTAGGCATGAAAGTTGGCTGGGTGACTTTGGGCCAGTCACTCTTTCTCAGCCCAACTCACCTCACGGGGTTGCTGTTGTGGGGAAATTAGGAGGAGGGAGTATTAGGTATGTTCACCACCTTGAGTTATTTATAAACATAATAAAAGTGGGATAAAAGAATTAAAAAAAATATTACATTGAATCAGATCAGATCTAAAGGACAACTAGACAGGTCTTTCCTTTAAAAGAAAGTCTGAGTCTTTAAGTTTTCAAAATCGTCTTCACATGCACTTTTAGTATGTATGGAACAGTTTACCAAGTCTGGAAGTAAATCAATATTTAGTAAAATAATTGTGGGGGGGGGAAATAGATAAATTGTTGTATTTGAAGATTACCTTTGTTGCTTGTCTCTTCTTATAAAATTAGTTTTGCTGAAGGACTATCATATAGTACATGCCTTGGGGAAATAAAGCAGTGCATTTTTTATTGTCTCCAAATCTATTTTATGCTCTGTTGGTGTCAGCACTAAATTTGAAGTAGAAACCTCAGACAATGAGAGCAGACAATCATCTTGGGAAAAATATTCAAATGAAACTTGTGTGATTATATATGGAGAGATATCTCTTTGCTTAAAATACAGAATTATGCATAAACAGAACAGATTATGTCAAGAATGCAAAATTCCATGCCATTCAAGCACATGTTTTACAAATTATACTGGGGGGGGAGTGGGGGAGAGAATTTTAGAAATATTATCTGATACAACATGAATTACTTCCATGTAGAATTTATATCTTTAATTCTAGCGAAAAATCTTGTGTGGCTAAAAAAAAGGAAGAAAAAAAATCCAAAATATATAATAATTGGAAAAATTTGAAACATATTGTAGGAGCACTAAGAAATGCCATCCTAAAACCTCTAGTTGACTCTGAACAGGAAATAGGAAAAATATTATGGAAGTTCATAAACAATATTAAATATAGTACTAGATATAGTACATAAAGAAAACATGTTTGTGTCTTAAAAAAAAAAATTTGTGGAACCTGGATTATATAATTAAATCATCTCAATGTTTTGACAAACAGTAAAGAAATAAGGGGCATTCTTCTACAACATGGCATTACCATTAAGCTTATTATAACTCATAAATGCTAACTTATAAATGCTAATAAACATGAATGTAAATTCCATTCCTATAATTTACATTAATGTTAGCCTTTCTTATAGTTAGGTATTTCCACACTGTATTTCAACTCCTTTCTCACCCTCAAACCCTCACAAACCAGTCTCACTTTTCATCAACTTCTGCTGACGTTAAAAGCTTAGGACTGAGACAGTGTCCTGTTTTCCTAGCTGCGATAACTCCTGAACTAACAAAAATTCCCTCTGTTCCAAGAAAGAAAGAAAGAAAGAAAGAAAGAAAGAAAGAAAGAAAGAAAGAAAGAAAGAAAGAAAGAAAGAAAGAAAGAAAGAAAGAAAGAAAGAAAGAGGGAGGGAGGGAGGGAGGGAGGGAGGGAGGGAGGGAGGGAGGGAGGGAAAGAAAAAATAAATTGTAAGCAGCCCACCCCTCAACTATGTCATGTAGTTGTAGATACTACATGATACAGGTTTTTGCATGCGTACATACATGTGCAGTTGTTTATGGAGTAAAGTCACACTGTTCCTACTATTACTATTGAAAAGCTTCTGCTAGCTGTGATGTTGGAAGGATGGCCTTATTGCAACTGGTAGAATTCTTAAAATCATATGCTTTTTGCACAAGCTCTGGCCATGAATACAGGTGGTGATATGTACAATGGAGAAGCTGGGACAGAAAGCAAAGCAAAAGCTTGACGTACAGAAAGAGAAAATCAAAATGGGCATTTTTAAATAGGCATTATGAAACCATGTAAGAACAGACTGTAATGGTTAAGATCGAGTTCACTGGTAAGATAAGTGGCATTTTTTTCCTAGCAGAGACACTGATCAAGGGCTTGCTTGCATTCAGTAGCTAAGAGACCTGATGGAGCAAAAGTAAGGCCAGTATGAAAAGAGACCACTCCCAATGTGTAGTGCTGGGGGAGAAAAGTCCAATTTTGCTCCAGTTTCCAATGAAGGGGCTGGGAACCAGAAAACTACAATCCTTGAAACCAGTGTCACCACAAAGGGCAGATCCGGAACTGATCTGGGAGTCTCCCTCTCTCACTCACACAAACACAAAGAATGCAGAAGCCCCATAACTGTTTTTGATTCATGTGAGCAGGAAAAGGACCACAGGGGAGCATAGTTGCTTTATAAGATGTAAGAACTATTATGTTTAGTTTACTACATGAGATGATACTTCAGGGATGTTGCAGTTCTTTCTCTTAAACACTTACACTCCACGTATATTAGTACATCAAAAGAAAGAGCACTTAGATAAAGTTTAATATTCCTCAAGCAACGTTTCCAAGGCAGTTGCTATTTAAGGCTGTTCTGAAATATACACAGGCAAATACCATCTAATTAGAAATCTTCTGGGAACAGATAGCAGAGATAACTGTTAATAGAATATTGAACCTTTCCCTTCAACAATGCCAGAAAAATCCACATCAGGCATGCACTAGCCCAAGGATTGTTATTTGCTAGTTGTTGCTACTCATGAATGTCTGAGAAAGTTCTTTAAAAGCCCAATCTGATTCTAAATTCAAAACAATTGGGGGGGGGGGTCCATTTTTTGCAGAGATGTTTTAAATCAAGAGTAGGCAACTCAATGCTTTCCTGTTCTCAACCGCATATCTAAAACTTATGGACCTAACTGATGTACTTGATTGGCCAATAAAAGAAAGGTGAATGCCAAACATCTTAGTCGTCTAGACTTATGAATGCTGTGATCCAAATTTCTAGAAGGCATCAAGCTGCCTATGCATGTCTTCACCAATAAAACCCTATATAGCAAAGTTATCTTGCACATATGAAAGCTAGCACTGAGAAAGGGAAAGGAATGGGCCTGAGTAAAAGCCTCCCCTCCCTTTTCAGAATCTCAGCCTTATCCCCTTGTTCCTTCCCAAACTGTAGAGGACACAGAAAATGGCCTTGAAGGACAGCAAGAAGAGCCAGTACCAAGGCAGTGGTCAAATAAGGGAGGCTCAAGTCTGAGTTAAGAAAATAAGTTGAAAAAATGTATCAGAATGTCTCTAGCTCACACAAAGATAAAGTGAGGGAGGGGGGAAGTACATTCAGATGTGCAAGATTCCGATACTAGAGCTGTTAGAATAAAAATGGTCCTGACCTCTATGGCATTGGTTTCTTAGTCTGGTCTACCTCGTTGGGCTGATACAACCTGAAGAGAATGCTTGTTATTGAATGCAAGTAGGAAATTCTCTAAGACTTCTCCACTCATCAGAAGAGATACTGTGGACATGGTTTTCATTTGTGGCCATGTGGCTTCATGCCTCTCTACTTTTTTCCATCCCTCAGGGTGGCTGAATATCTGTTTAGGGGAACTCTGTAAAGACCATGTTTGCCCTTTCTCTCCTATGACAGGTAAAACAATGACTTTTTCCCATTCAGCTTATCACATCTTTGTCTGTTAAGTGTAAAAACTGAAGCAGCATTAATTCTGCATAAAGGACCAGATGATCTCATGAGGTGGGAGAAACCAGGGAAAGAGAAGGCAAATTAGACAGATGCAAATCTAAGGATACTCCATTCATCACCCTTGGTGTGTCCTGAATTGGCAAGGACCATTTCTCAGCTGTTTTGCTGTCCTAAAAAAGAACTGTTTTTCTTTTGCAATATTTCAGGAATGAGGAGAACTACAGTTTCTGTCATGTTGAGTTAACAAATAATTGCATGTGATACTTGTGCAGTTAGTGCTGAACTGTTCATGTGTGTGTTTACACACTCCAGATTTCCCCAAGCTCATGCCCTCCAGATATATTGGAATTACAACTCTGAATTACAACCATAATGGCCCAAAAAAACTATAGAGGACCAGTTGTAGAAGCTTAATATACTCAGCATTGTACATGACTCACACGAGTGTATGTGAAAGGAGAAGGTAGCAAATTAAAGGAAAAGTATTTATTTGGGTGTTTTCACACCCCAGACAGCCTAGAAATTTTATTGTCAATAAAAACTATGCAATAATGCTATAACATCAGTAGGTCCTAGAGCCATAGGTACTGTACACTGTCTTAATAAAACTGGAATATTGCTCAGAGCATTGCCACAGATTTCTTTTGATTCATTTTTTCACCCTTGTCCTTATGTGAGAGTTTAATTAACTTTCAGAACCTCATTATATTTTCATTTCTAGAAAGAAGTGCAGAGACCATGCAAGGGAAACGGGAATGCCATTGTCAACCTCACATCCTTTCAATCAAATCAGAGTTGTGCTAGAACTGATGAAACCTCAGCCCATTTAATTCTCTATCTTAACAGCTTGCTAGCTAAGAACTGATAAAAGGATTTATGTTAGTCCCATCATATCATTCCTGCTGATTCAGGGGAGCTGGAATCTGTGGGTTGCTAGTAGAATTGAGCATCCTTGACACCCTTAAAATATTCCAGATAAAAGCTGATTGTAAAATAAGTCTTTATCATAACTGAAATTGCCCCTTTTGGGGTCAGCTTTAAGGACATGTTCTCTCTTGCAGCGTTCAGGTAATGTGGGGAGATCAAGGGACAAAATCTGGAGCTACACGATTTTGAACTACTTAATGGAGGTCAGAGATAAAGCACATAGTTTCAATGCTTCTCTATTAAAAAAAAAAATTCATCTCCTTGCATTTGGTAACATCCTTATTTCAGTGAGAGAGCAACTGTCAAAATGTATTTACTTACTGCATATAACAGTATTTGTTACCTATCTGAATCCAAAGACTGTGGGCTGTGTACAAAGTATATATATATAGGAACTAAAAATACAACAGAGATCAGCCCAGCTCCCCAGAGAAAACTTGAATGCTGGGAAAGGTAGAAGGAAAGAAAAGAAGAAGACAATGGCCAGGAGTAAGATGGATGGACTCAGTAAGATTGGTGATGGGTACACTGTTGGAAGACCTGAAAGACCAGGTACAGAACAGATCATCATGGAAAAAATCTATGTGGTTGCTAAGAATTGACAATGACTTGATGGCACATAATCAATCACTCTAGATGAATGGCAACAATTAATGAGTGCTGAATGCATGGTGGAATAACCTTACTTTACCACCAGAAATGAAAGAAGGAAATGTATATCTGGGGAGAACAAGTTCCAGAACACGAGTGTCACCACAGAAAAGGACTGCTGTCTACTCCACATCCCATGGATGGGACCATCTCAGTGAACTTCCTTGAGATGTTTGGACTAGACAGGTAGATTTGGTTTTAGCAAGATGGGGTCTGCTACCAAATGTTGGAAAAAAGCTGAAAAGTTGGATCTGTTCCTTAGATCTAAGTGTCTGAATTGATGCAACTACAACCAGTTTTATAATCATTATGCTGAACATTTCTTCCTATCGTATCTTATTTTAATTCTGATAAGTATACAAGTGTCAAAAGATGGAACTAAGTGCATCACCTTGATTCCAGTATTCAGCAATTACATTCATATATTCTCTTCTATTGGTACATTCATATAACCCACAAAGCCCCAAAATCATTCCCCCCCCCCCCCCAGTTGGCAGCTGAGTGTGTTGTGTGAACTCAGGCACTTTTGTTAACAGATAGTACACAAGCCCAACCAGGGCATTCTTTCCAAGTTCCATGCTTTAAACACACACGCACATTAAGATTATTGCACAATTAATGAGAGTAGAAAAAAATGAACAAAAATTCATATCACAGCTTTCAATAACGGAGCATATTTCAGATTATAAATGTATAGCTTTTATGACAAAGAACATGTTTGTGACACTATTGAAATGGCCAATAACAAATTACAGTGCTATTTTTCTGGACATTTAGCTTTTAACACACATTGGAATAAACACTGAAAGCTATCGTGCTGAGAAAACTGTAAAAGCACAATAAAAGAGAACTGTTTTTGTAACCAACAGAACAGACATGCTGGCAATGAAAAGCATACAGTTACTCCTCAGCTAAAAATCAGTGCAACTGAGCAACCATGTAACTAATACTCAGCCTTCTGCACTGTATGGGGGTATGGGGTGGTGGAGGAAGAATAAAGTCATCCAAATGGGAGAAAGACTCCAAATTTAAACAATGACTGTCAGTGCAAATTGACTAAACTACATTTGATTGGAGATCAATAATGCATGTAAAACCCACAAGAGAAAAATGGCTAGGTCACAGCATTATAAAGCTCAAAGCTGTCTGAGCACTGGCTTTCAGACTTCCTCATTCTTCGACCACCCAGAGTCACTGGCAGTTGAGTGCCACATAAATTATATAACAATAATAATAATCCCCAGGTGAGGCACTACTTTGATGTGGTTGTGGGGCTTGCGTGCTCTGAGGAAGATGAGAGCTATGCCAGGGTTCAAACATACTGGACAGGTCTCATCAGAGCCAGACAAACAGTGTCTGTACCATAAACAAGATGGTGAGATGTAACTTACAGAACCCTGTACTGGATCGGTCATTGCCTGGGTCAACAACGGCTGTGCTAGGTGTTGGAGTTTCTGAACATCTGGTGACAAGTGGGCTATCGGACTCAGGCCAGCAACTGTAGGACTAATGGAAGAAAAGTTGCTTACTCATCACAAATATACAAAGACTGAAAACAAAGAAATAATGATTTGCTATTACAAATCAAGTCCAATGAGAAGAGGATATTTGAAAAGACTGCACCAATTCTGGAAAGAGCAACATCCAGAATCAGAAATAACAGAACAGAGGCTAGCAGATCAACGTTGATTTATTATATGAATTAAAGTATTCACAAAAGTAGAATTGGACAAACTGCAAAGGTCTACCCAGGGCAAGGAAATCAAAGCCTTGCCAGAAGTAGCCCAGACAGTAGAGACAAACCAGGGGGAGTCTGTAGTAGAGGAAGCCAGCATTGCTATTGAACTGTTTTCATTCCCAAACCAGGCACCCTCTCCTCTACCTTCTCCTCAGAAAGAATAAAGTCCTCTAACTGAGAAACAAGAGGAACTGAAATGAAGAATAACTGAGCATCTAGAATAGCACAAAAAACAACAGAATAAGGGTGCCTGAATTGAAGCTTGTTAGGGGGGGGAAAAAAACAGCTAGCACAAGTATTAAAAGATACCAATGTTGTAATATCAAATATAAGCACCAGTCCACTGCAAGAAACAAACCAACTATGACTGAAGTGACAATTGAAGATCTTTGATGCAAAATCAGCAAACAAACAAACAAAAAATCCAAACAATGCATCATCAAAATGGAAGATCAGGTTGTAAAATAAGATTAGCATGCTAAGATCAGATGCAAGCAAGCTAGAAGAGATGAAAGAAAAGAAGCTGAAGACCAAAGAATACCTGATCAAGAAATATCACCTAGAAACAAGGAAGATCAAGGAAGCACTGGAAATAATAAAACAGCAAATATCAGCCTTGGCAAAAAGATCAGCAGATATGAAGCTTGAATTGCACACTACAGGGAGAATCTTCAATTTCAGTCAGATCAGAAATGTTTCTACCAATCTATCAACAGAGAGACTGCAGTGAACCAGTCAACACCTGGCAAAGAAGTCCAAACATCTGGCTGACTATGCAACCAACCATAATAATACAAAGTAGAAGAACCAAGTCTGGGGTGCAAAAACTCTGGATGACCACCAGATAGCAACAAAGAGATACAAAATTTCTAACCCTCTCACCTCTGGATAACCATGCCCAGAACAAGAAATGGTAGGTCTCAAAAGTCTGAGAAGCTTGTCAAGCAAAGCAAGGACCTAAATGAAATGTAATTCCACAAGAGGTATATGCCTATTGAAGCAGAAGTCCAACTCAGTTCAATGGTTAATGTACTAAACACACTAGGAAATCAGATTTATTTATTTAGTTATGAGACTTCTATGGCCATTCATCCTCTGAACCATAACTCTTGGTGGGACATTGTTTGTTTGTTTGTTTGTTTATTCATTATTAAATTTGTATGCCACCCATCTCCTCCCAACAGGTGACTCTGAGAGGCTCACAGTTAAAATCAGAAACCCCATCAACAATTAAAAATCCCCCATAAATAGTTAAAATAAATTAATCCATTAAAAATCAAAGACAACAAACCCTGCACATAAATACTAAGAACATTCAAGATGATGGGGGAGGGGGCAAAGTCAATCACCCCACAAGCCACCTCCACTGGTGCGAGCCCCCATCCGGCCCTGTATAATTACAGTAATTGCAGTAAAAAGCAAGGTTTTCAGGAAGGAGGGGCTGTATTCCAGGAAGGGCAAGGAGACAAAAGACAACACAGTCCAGAGCAGGAGTGTGGGAAGCATAAGAGGTTCAGGATAGCCATGCCCTAGAGTCTCCCAGGGTATATTCACTAGTTGCAGTAGTATAGATTTAGTCTGGCAAGACTCTGTCTATATGGTGTAAGCAAATAAAGGAACTGAACTCAACTGGACTGTTTCCCTGTTGTTCTCAGGCTGGGCTTGACAGTAAATAAGTATATAAATAAAGAACTGGAAAAAATGAACAACTCCTGGCACCCTAAACCAACACTCCTCAATAGATAAAAAACCGCAACCATTGGGCTTCAGCCTCACCCTATCCCAAGACCTGGGGGAAAAGCCAGCAAGAAGGCAAGAAGGGTGGGACCGGCCAGATCTCAGGGGAGGGTGATCCATAGAACAGGGACTACTACTGAGGAGATGGATGGGTCTTCATTCTGAGAAGGCAAATATATTTCCTATTAAATCAATACCAAATTTAAATTATACTAGTTTAGCATTACGGACCTACTGTGAGGTTATTATCATTCATATTTTTGCACTTAGAGATCAGACTATTGGAATGAAAAGGTGACTTCACAGTGTGTAACTGGGCAGAATAATACCTATCAAGTAAGGGTCAGCAGGCATCAGTGAGCTTGAGGAAAACAGGCTTCCTACTCAACCTATTATTTTCGATTGTGCACTTGCTTGTTTGTTTTAGGTTCCTTTATTTGCAAAAGATCAAAGGAGAATCACATCTTGCTGCAAAGCAAAACAAATCCTCCTCCCCCACACTTTCAGTAACACTTTATTTACATAGTCAATTTTGAAAGGATATCTCTAGGTCCCCCATGGACATTTTGAGGAAATAAAAATAGTGGGGTAGCAATTATTTGTTTCCTAAAGTGGACACTCACAAGGTCCTGCCCAGGAAAATGATAATAGTAATAAAATTAATGTATGATCATAGGCGGACCAACTTTACCTTCAACAGATTTGCCTTCAGATAAATTGGAGTTCTGTGACTGGCTACACACAGCATGGTTTGCCCATGGCAAACATTTCAAATCAAATCAATTTTTTATTATGGTCATAGACCAGAATAGACAAAGTCTTCCTAAGAGTACACTCAACATGCTGTCAAGTGTTCCAGAAAGAGGGCCTATCCATGCACCTAAAATGAAAGATACTTTATTTAAAAACAGAACAAAAAGGAACATTTAGAGAACAGGCTCCCTGTGGCTCTAGTCTTGATTACAATCTTCAAGTATAATGCATTTTGCAATTGCTTCAAAACACACACACACACACACACACACACACACACACACACACAGAATGCTAGAGTTTGTAATGAACTGGGTTACTCCTCTATACACAGCTGAGTAACATCATTCATGTGGAAACATTTCCAAGATAGGACAAAAAAATACTGTGGTTTCAGTGGAGTCCCAATCATGGTGAAACAGTTTGCAAGAAATATGTCCCCAAGTCATAAAACCTCCCATTTTTGAGGGCCCCATGTTAAGTGAAAACAATAGGTAGGCTGTATCAGGAACAAGTAAAACAACCCTTTCAATGCAAATTATAGATTTCTGGAAAATGCTTAAATTCTGCCAGGTATAATTACAGACATAGCCACTGCATTTACCCAATCAGAGCAAGTATGATTGCATTCCAAGAAAGGTCACGCACTGAAATGTGAAGCGACAAGAGTCAAGCTAGTCATGGTGAATGGGCTGCCTTAGTTTAAGATTAGGATATTAATGCAGTTTGTATTCTTAATTTTAATTCACTTCTTCACATTACTGCTAATCCCCCTTGAATCCTAGAAAGTAAGTGGTATAGAAGTGTGTGTGCACACATGTGTGAATGAATGAATGAATGAATGAATGAATGAATGAATGAATGTTGGTTTAGCACTGCCTCTCCTCAAACTGAGGGCACTTTTAGATGAGGGCACAGTCCTAACAGTGGGGTTTGCTAAGCCCACATGACAATATTCTTAGTTCCATAGTGGTTCATGAATGGTTCTTCTATCAATGGTTGTCTACCCATCAATGATGATTTTTTTTTTCAGACTATCACTGCAGAAGCATCAATAAACCACTCCCTTGCATTTCAAGAGCTGGTCTGTTCTTTCACTGGAGAAGATTTTTATGGTTTGCCCCACCTCCAAGCTCCTGAAATCCCATCATATAGTAGGATGTTATGATTATGTAAAGGAGTCATGAGACAGAATAGCCATTGTGACAACAGGAGCTTGGAAGGCAATTGGTGCAGAGTAAGCAGAAAAATGCAAGCAACTTACTTTTCAACTGTTTAAGCAGGAGGAGTGGACACTTGTTTAGATGCAAAAGTGAGCATTGTGTGCTTATTATTGGCTGACAGGTGAGCACCAATTAGCTGGTTGATTGCTGGTTTTCAATTACAAACATAAATTTGCAAATATATAAACATACTGTGTATTATGGCAGAATCACAGAATCCTACATGGAAGTGCCTTAAGAGCTTTCATTGTCATTCCTTCCTGATTTATTTAGTCTCTGATCCAGATAAATACTTCCATGACATAATTCCTATTGCAAACAGACTTACAAATGGTTAGCCAAGGACTTCACCTAAGGCTTCTCTCTTGTGAGCCTAAGGATGGCAGATGAGGAGGGAGCAGTTTCTAGAGGTAGAACATGGAGTCCTATTCCTCACAAGTGGAAATCTGAGTTCAGAGCTTCTTGAGTCAATGTGGAGGCTGGATGAGAGGAAGGGTTCTTGGTCCATTTCTCCTCCAAAGGAATTACAGGATAAAAACATAGGATTCTTAAGTATGTTCTCTTGATTTCCAAGTATTGTATGATATCTGATCATTTGCACAATTTATGTGATATCTTTTGCCTTCCTGGACCTCTTGCACTTCAACATCCTTAGATTCTAAATGGTAGATGGTAATCTGGATTTTTTAAATGTTTCATTATATTAGATATGGTTCACTTGACTGGAATTCAATCTGTAAGAATATTCTAACCTTTATTTACTTATTTATTTATTAGGGTTATATTTTAGGAAAGAGAGATTGGTGTCCCCCTTATTTATCACTTTGGAGTAAAGATACAGCACATTTGAACTAAAAAATTAATTTTCCACCCCAAAAGGCGAACCAATATTTTTATAAAAGCGAGCAGGCAAAGAAAGAATATAATTGATGAAAATTATGCAATGTTTTCCCCTTATGGAGAAAGTTTAAAAAAGAGAGAGCTTTCACAGATAGGAAGGATATATTATATCTTTGGTATGGATATAGAAAAACTGAATTGATGTTCTGAAATCTGATTGTCCTGCCGTAATTCCAAATGGATTTTGTAATCAGAATAATAAGGGGCATAATTGCTTGTCTAGCTGCTGTTCCTGTTTGTTTCCACTTTGGTTTGCTTGCAAATAACTATTTCCATCTAGCATTAGAAAGAGGAACACAAGCTGTTCAGAAGCACAATTCAAGGACCACTTTGTACTGGGTGAAAATTAAACCTTTTGTGTTTACTACCTGTCTGGATCCCCCTCCATCTTTAGAAGCATTGTAACTATTTTAAAGTACCCACCTCCACAAATCTCTAATAAGCAGGGAGCAGGAAAGGCAGCTTTTTAAGGGAGTGGGTGTTTGCACACCAAAAGGGGCAGAATTGGTGGGAAAAGAATGGCTGATGAAAGAAGTCAAGTGGAGAGAATTTAAAATTTAATTTTGCCTGGATCATTTCCCAGAAAGAAAAACGCATAAATTACTGCCCCTTATGGACCATTGATGTTGTCTTCTCATTGACCTTTCAAAAGGCCCTGCGAAGCTAGGGTAATAAGAAAACAAATTGTACCTACCATTTATTTTATTTTTGCAACTCAAATGAAGAAAAACACGTGCAGTGCATTTAAAACTTGGATACTTTCCTTTAAAAGAAATGTGTGTGTAGCGTATAACCTTTAAAAAGTTAAAGGAACATGCAAGCTATACCTCTGTCCCTGAAGCTAAAGTTCAGAGCCTTGTGGAACTGAAATTTCACTTCTGAATATACATGTGTAGAATTATTCCTGGGAGCAATTTGACTCATTGCTCAAATGTATTTATATCAAACTTTAAATTTCATTTTTTTTCCCCAAGTCATTCTGTCATTAAAATGTTTGTGTAATGCCTTTTGTGAAACTGAAAACAGTGTACCCATTTACTTTACTTATTTGTTGATTTATCAATTTATATAGCTGCCCATCTCAACAAGTGAATCTGGGTGGTGAACAATATTAAAAATAAAAATAGAACAATGACAATTACAAAAACTAAAATACATAGCAGCCAAGAGAAATAAAACTATAATTAATTATTAGCACAGCCAAGAGATGTGACCCCTCACACACTTGAGGTCCCAGTCTTTAGGGCCTTGTAAAAGGCCAGCAGAGTCAGGGCCAATCTAATCTCCAGAGAGAGAATGATCCAGAGGGCAGGCACTATAGCAGAAAAGGCATGTCTTTTAGGCCCCCCAACTGGCATTTCTTAGGCAATGGAACCCAAAGCATGCCCATTCTACTGTACTGTACTGGATGAGTAGAAACCACCAGGGAGAGATGGTCCTTTAAGTATCCAGAGTCACTGGTTTGAGATGGGTGGCTATATTAAATAAATAAATAAATAAATAAATCCCAGTCCCAAGCCATGAAGGGCTTTAAAAGTGACAACCAGCACCTAGAATTGCACCCAGAAGCACATGGGCAACCAGTGCAGCTCACAGACTAGTGGTGTCACATGTGCCAAATAACCAGCACCATTTATTCCTTGTGCAGCTGTATTCTGCAGCAATTGAAGCTTCCGAATGCTCCTTAAGGGCAGCCCCATGTAGAGTACATTGCAGTAGTTCAGACAGAAGGTCATGAGGGCATGAGTTACAATGAGCAGGGCCTCCCAGTTCAGGAATGGATGCCACTGGCACACAACCCAAAAATGTTCAAGGCCACCCCTAGCCATGGCTGCTACCTGCTCCTTGAGATGTGATTCTTCTCTCTCCTTTTCAGTGCTATCTTGTGCTTTTCAAGCTCAACGACTGATGAGCTATAACTGTATGCTTCTGTGACCCACCCAGAGTTGCAAGATAAGATGGGCAGCCAAATAAATATTTGAAATAAATGAATAAAATAAATAGCTGAACAATTAGGAATAATATGATGAAATAAATTACATTTTAGACTTAAAAGTGATTTGACTGATATTATATGTAGGTTATAGGTAGTGGTGGATTTCATCTTCATCCTTATTTTAAAACCATTCAACTTGATCTGCATAGCCTGGTCTAGTGTACACATAAGAATACAATTGTCCTTTTGATTCTATAGAATCAAAATCTAAATTTTGCTTCTACCTTCTAAAAGTACACCAATGTGAGCATGCGTCAGTATTAAGCATCAGTACTTTGTGGAAAATATCTTCATTTCCCCCCAGCTATTCTCATTTAGCTTAATAGGGAAGATGCTTTCAGTGTCATCTCCTCCATCAAGGAGAACTTTTGGGTGAAAATTTAATGGTTGAGTTATACAGTTCTTGCTTTTACCTTTCTTCTGATATAACTAAGGGACATAACATCCTTCTCACTGTTTAAGTATTTTATCAGTTTGGAGTCTCATGGTTTCCCATTTCAAAAGAAATGATATCCCAAAAGCATTTTCCACATGTAGGCTTTCCAATCAGGAAACAGGAATAGCCAGAGAAACAGCAGGAGAGATACCAATAGCCCTCTATGCAACAATAGATTGGTGGTTTTGATTTTGCTTTTGTTATGTTTTGTCTAAACTACAAGCTCTGGGATTTTGGGGTGATCTCACATCCAAGTACTAACCAGGCCCAACCTTTGCTGTTTCAGGGCCAAGCAAGGTTGGCTTGGTGGTGCAATCTGCTATGACTATGACCCAGGAGATATCTCCAAATGGTCAAGTCCAGATGATAAGCAATTGGTGAACAATTTTCTAGTTTAATCTGAGAAAGGAAGGTGACTCACAATGGATGCACTTTCCAATTTATCCTACATAAAAGAACAAAAAACAAAAATTTGTTCTCCTCTGGCTGAGAAGAGTTTTTATAAGGCCCCAAATCTAATAATAATCCATTCTTATTGCACTATTACAGAAAGCACTTTTCTTTTTTTCTTTTTTTCAATAGCAAATTTCTGCTCATGAATATTTGAAGAACAGGCTGAAATTCTATCTACATGAGGTTAAAGGAACGTATTTATTGGTTATTGAAATAGCTCATGTGGCTAATCTAAGTGCTATATGCAGGAAAGTTTAATAGTTTGCATATTCCAGCCTTTACATCTGCCTATGAAAATTAATTTTAAAGGGAAAGGCAGCCTACATTTGAGCACAGTCTATCTGCAATAGTATAATCCTCTTCTTAGTCATGCGATTGGACCCTGGATTGGTAATTTTATCCTTCAGTGCTTTTGATTACTCTTTCACATATATTGATTGCTTGCCACATTTAGTACTATGAGAGGATCCTCCAAAATGCAGAAACTTACTTCACTGATATGAGCACAGTGGAGAAAAATATAAGGCACGAAGATCATTTGCAAAGAACTGGATTGCCATCACCCACGGAACAGGGTACGCTTTTGTGAAAATGTAATTAACCTCACAGTTTCCAAGATAGAATAATTAGTATATTGTGGTTATTCCAGAACCTGTGACATGTGATTTCTTGTGAAGATGTTGTTACAATGATTCTTTAATCACCTATTAGAACACAAGCCAGGACTCTTCAATTGAATCCAGATGTAAATCCAGATCTGAATTAAGTATTTTCCTGCAATCATTGTTCTCGGGTTACCTAAAATCACTTACTAGAAACATGGCTTTCGAGGCAGAACATTTGCTTGAAATAAAGAAACACCCCCAGATAATTAATATTCCTAAGATTCCTTCCTCTGAACATTTATGAGGGCTGTTGTACCAGCCATTTGGGGGAGTTATTTCCATGTGTAAAACACTTTGGAAGGTCCTTGCAGTGACTTCCCTGTGCCTATGAAAGGATATGACCATCTCAAATCTTCAAGGAGCAGATTTTGAAGAGTACTTTGCTCATAGCAATTGTGTGAGTAAAAAGTATGTCTGTGTGGTTTTCATAACTCTAATATTTATACTGTTTACAAGTCATCTGAGTCCCTGATCGCTTTGGGGGGGGGGGGTGAGTGGGGGGGAAGACTCAATGAACTGACAGAATTCCCACCAACTTTTCTTTGTGGTGTATAAGTTGCACTGAGAAACCAACATCCCATAGCAGGACTGCTACAATAAAGAGAAATCAGGCAAATTAATCTCTGTTTCAACTCTGTGAGTCGTTAACATGGGAGTCTACTATGTGATGCCATGTTCAGAAGATAAGCCCAGGAAAACCAAAGTCCTTCAAGATAACATTCAACTGTGATTCTCAAAATACTGTATATGCTACACAAATGTGGTTAAACCGAGGTGAGGGCTATTGCCCCCACAGATGTTTCTCTTTGTGTTTTGGTCAGCTTGAGGCTCTAGGTTCATGCAACTTACAGAAAAGCAAATCTAACTGAAGAAGAAAGAACCGTCTCCCCATAAGACAAACTCCCCTTACTGTTTAGAGATATTAGGGATTGTGCAGGTACCTGTAATGGCTAACTAGTGAGAATGGAGATTCAGCATAGAAATCCATGCAATATAACCCATCTTAGGTACAGGGAAGCAAGTTTAGGAATTCATAGGCATTTGTCAGCACTTTAGATGCAATCACCATTAAGGTATCTCTCAAGGAACAATCCAATATAGTTATGCAAAGCTTTCGTTTGGAAATTTAATTTGGGTTAGGCAGCATGTGGCATTTCAGATGTCACTGAACTGTAGCTGCAAGCATTTTTCATTGTTGCAATACTGAGTAGAAATAACCAAGTTTGTAGTTAAGCAACCACTGATGTGCCGTAGTTCTCAAACCTTGGATTAGTCCAAAACTCCATTCAGACTGGGGCATCGAAGGCTTCTGTGAATTCACACTCCCCCCTGCCTTTGTATCTCTATCTCTATCTCTATCTCTATCTCATTCAACATTTACTTTTGCAACATTACAAAAGTAAATGTGTTCTTTACCTATTTTGCAATGGCCCATTGAAAGACACTGAGCGGGAGGAGTCAGATTAACTAAAATGTAACATTGTAAACATGATTAATTTTCATGGGTATTATTGAAACAAGCAAAACTTCTACTAACTGAGGCTTCCAGACTGAAGAAATCAAACATATTATCTCTGCATACAACATACACACACATAAACACAAATAGACAAACAATGCCTTTTCATTTTCTCCTGTTTTCTCTATTGGCTCCTTTAAAATGGCCAGAAGTATAAGAAAATAAGTCATTCCCAATGGTAATGCTATTGAACAAAATACTATAGGTTTAACAGAAACACAATACCAGCATAAAATATGAATATGGAGAGAGAGAGAGAGAGAGAATATGAATTTAAAAAACAGAAAATACATGCTTTTTTTACTAAATGGAGATAAAAATTCAAAAGGAAATGAACAGTTATTGAACCACAATGAAATAGTAATGGACAGTAGGAAAAAGGACATGAATAATGGATAACAGTAATAGAAGCAGCAACTAAAATACAAATTTAGAAGAGGAAAATATATACATCAAAAGATGTTTGGCTGGATTGTATCAAATGCCTATCTAATTCAGCTTTCTGTTCACACTGTGGCCAAACAACACATGAATAGTATTCCCTAGCCCAGTGTTTTTCAACCTCAGCAGCTTTAAGATGTGTGGACTTCAACTCCCAGAATTCCCCAGACAGCATGCTAGCTGTGGAATTCTAGGAGTTGAAGTCCACCCATCTTAGAGTTGCTGAGGTTGAAAAACACTGGCTTAGCTAGAAGCATTACAACTCTGTTTCTGCAAGTAATACATAGCTGTCTGAACTAGTAACTACTGAAAGACTGTTGAGAAATTATGATGCATAGGATTCCACAAAGATGGAGGGAAGGGGGCATGTGACATCACATGCATCATTACATTATGGTGCAAGTGATGCAAATGATGTAATTTTGTGGACACACCTGATAGCAATTATGGATTTCACATCATTTACATAAGGACATTATGGCACATGCAACATCACAGTGCCTTATGGATTGTGAGGGTTCTTTGTTTTCCAAGGATTGGACACACCACAGCATAACAGATAATTCTACACAGTGCTTTATTGTGGCACACACAATGCTTTACTGTGGCACAAATAGGCTGTTGCTCTGGGTTAACTCCACCCTCCTAGGCCTTGCAAGTTGATATAGCCATGTAAATATGTCTTTAATACTCAGTCCGTAGCTTGTGGTCCTGGCTGTTGAGTGGTAGCTCTATTGCTTGTTTGTAATAATACTAGGGTGTGGCTTTATTAGCCAGACACCCAGAATGCTGGCATGGATGCTTGTGAGTAAACTTTGAGTGGGGGGGGGGGGGGGATGAATGAATGAGCCCATCTCCTCTCAAGTTTCTGGGGCTATAAACTTTTACTGCCCTTTGGGAGAAGGGATGAGCTGAGCCTATCCTTGTGAAAGTGGGAGTGGGAAGCATTTCTGCCCGGCTGGAGCTGCTTTTCCCACCTGCAGACAGCAACCTCAGCTTCATTCCCTCACATACCTCCCCCCTCTATTAGGCAACATTATTTTCTGTTCCCCTCTAATATTCTTCTATTGGCATAGGCAACTTCAACAATCATTAGAGAAGTGTCCTACCTTGCCACATTTATGAAAGTATCTATCCTCTCCTTGGTTTGTTTGACCTCCCTTAGACTGGAAAAAAGTTGCCTTTCCTTATGTAGGAACAAAATCTTCCTCCTGCCTTCCTGCCATGCAGTCTTCCTGCTGCAATGAAAACAAGAGGTGAGAAACGACTATTAGAATGGGCCCAAAACATACATTAAAATGCAGTGAGAGACACAATTAAATAACATTCCTTCCTGGCTGAAGTTTAACTCAAGGTCTCTTTGATCAAATAAGAAAAGATCCTTTCCCCAAAGAGGTTACAATTTCAATCAACAAATGCTCAACAAGAGGAAAACCACAACTCAGCAGGGTGCCTAACTACAAAGGGTTCCTTCTTGGAACACCAGCTTACAGTAGTGCATTTTCTTGGAATTCCTAAAGGACACACTTTTGCACGCTTTTGAGGAACAACAGCACAGTTTCCCTATATGAAGGGCTTATGGGGAGGACTTGCTGTGGCCACCTAGCTGACATTTCACTTCTGGAAATAAACCTCACCTCATTCAAGCAAACCTCCACATTTTATTCCCAGCTTGGAAACAAACCTCCTAAGATTTATTTCTAACACTTGGGTACCTCCCTTTTCAGTCTCTCAGTCTTCAGTTGTTCTTTAGTCAGCTTCACTGGTTTCTTCTACGCTCACAGTTTTTAATTAATATCTTTAAGAAAGACCAAATACATAAGTCTTACTTTGTGGTATCAGACAAAACAAAGTTTTGTCTAAAATGCAGATTTCTTAAAGACAGAAAAAAAAACAAATCAAGACTGGCTGTATCACTGGTGGAAGAAGGCAGCCATTTTCAATGCATCATCTCGAACAGCTACTTCATTATACCTGATGTATGGTAATGACTGGAGAGATGCCATGGATGGAGGCTAAGTTATGATATTACTACTGCCAGGGAAGAAGGTGGTGAATAGGATATTACGCATGGGAAAATCACACAGAAAAAGTGGCAAGTCTTACTCCTGGTTCATGTGCCACACCTGTCTTTCAGACACAACTATGCCGATGTTCCAGGTTCACCCCAGTGCAAAAATAATTGTGGCATGCACAGCTCCACTTCCTGCTTCATACATAAAGACCACCAACTATATGGACTACAATGATTTTATAATATGTAAACTTGTCTTTTAATCAGCAGAATGGACACTTATTACCTGCATCATAAACTAAATTTAGAACTTAAAGCAAAACAAACACAAATGAATGCCAGTCCAGGACTTCTGAAGTTATCTTGCACCAATCTATTATTTACAAAGCCAGCAATACTGGAATGGGTGCATGTTCATGACATAGACTTTTAGCTCATTGAACCTATTTTGTTTTCTCAAACAATAGCATATCCCACTACAGTATTTATTTATACGAGTATGCCACTATTACAACCATATTGATTCATAATTATTTCCTCATTTCTCAATACTTGTGCCATTTATATTACAGACATATATAATATTGCACTCCTCATCATTTAAAGTTATCCTGTGAGAAAAGTTGAGTTGAAAGTGAATTAAAATGGTCAAGGAGTAACCATGTTAATTTTTAAACCATTTTAAACTGGTTTAAAACCATTTAAAACCACATAACAGAGTTTTTGCATTCCAAGATCAACACTAACTACTACATTACACATAATTAGTGAAAAGAATTACAGTAAATCAGTCTCTTCTACTGCTTTGTGTAACACAAAGTAGAGATTCAAGACCTAATCCATAAATATATTTTTCAGAGAAGCCCATACCAAAAAAAAAAAAAAAAGTGGGGTATTGCTATATAAATACAGTTTTGTGGATATTGTTATATAAATACAATTTAGTATGTATGTGCATGTGTCCACGTATTAGACATTTTAGAGAAAATATATAAACAGGAAAGGGAAAAGAAAAAAGAAGATAAAATACAAATCAATAAACAAGGGATTTCTAAATGCCATAGATATTCCTGTTTTCAAGTATATCAATAATTGATTATCAATAACTGAATGCATTACATCATTATTAAACTCTAGGTAAATCATAAATACCAGAAACTATAATCAGCACAATATAAATCACAGAATGAGATTGTGAATTATACATTTTATCCATACTACTAAAGCTCTACTAATTTAAGAATTCTATTAAACTGAAATATAAACTATAGGCAAAGAAAACTCCAAATTTTGAACATGGTATAAATCTATGTATTAAATTGTAGTTTAAGAATGGGTTTCAATTTGAATTGAATTCCATGTCATATTTACTTTCAGGATATTAGGCATACTCCCACAACTTAGTTAACCAGTCTCCCATAAAATAAATCAAATGTCTTTTCCAGTAAAAAAGCATATAGTATCTTTGCAGTGGTTATCATCTAAAAAGCTAGTTCAGTGTACTTTGAAGAAATATATGGTTTAATAAAGTTTAGTAAAAATATTACCAGTTGAAATGGGAATTCATAGTTTAAAACTTGTTTCTTTCTAGTATAATTATTTTCCAGAATTGTTGAGCTTTATAACAATTGCCACCAGATATGGAAGATTGATCCAGTCTACTCATTATATTCCCAACAGTTTTAGCAACCAGAACTGGAGTAATGTATGGAACAATAAAACATACTACTTTTTTCTAAGTTTAACATTCAATATAAATTTAACATTCATCTTCCATTGAAATTCCCATTGTTACATATATATTACATCTAAATTCTGCACACATTTGATCATACACTCTTTGACTTGTTACATTTCTGAGTCATATTTCACCAATAATTTATAAATGAGGCCTAGCAGATGCTCTGAATTTCATACTGTAAGATTTTCAAATTCAGTCACATCTGTAACTATTCTGCTTTGTTTCTCCAATTCTTTTAATACTATGGTACTTATTTGAGGATATTGAAACTAATCAGGTAGACTAAGCCACTGATGTTAGAATCTCAAAAGATTTTATCTTCATCTTATTAATAATTAAATCATGCAATCCTAATAAATTATTATCTCTCCATTGGGTGAATTTCTCTGTGCTTTGCTCTTCATAAAAATAAACATCTAATACCAAAGTAAAGAAAAAAACATCAGGGCTTATTCTTTTCCTGTATTTATTCCAGACATTCAGCATGTTGCTTATGATTGCATAATCTCTAAGAAATTGTTTCTTTCTGTTTGTATCAATCCTAAGATATTTGTGCAGACCATTTGGAGGTCCTGCTCCTTCCACAGATATATATAGGCCACAAAGAAATAACTGGTAATCCATGTCAAGCAACTGGCATGGTCATACAATTTAAAATGTGGAGCCCCCAGTCTGTCTTGCTCTTTCAAATCCTGTAAAAACTTTAATTTTACAGAATTTAATTTTTTCATTAATGACTATGTAGGTCACTAGTTGCTTATGCCAGTCGCTCAATGCCTTGTTTTCAATACATATTGGATTCATTGTGAAGAGAAAGTTGTCTTGGTAAAATGTTTATTTGAGTGGTTGCAATTCTTCCTAACCAACACAATTTTATTCCCCCTCCCCCCATTTTTTTTTAAAGTCTGGAAATATCTATTTACAAATATGGAAAAATATAACAGCATTTTAATTATTTACAAGAATTATAAGAATCCTTATTATAATCCATATTTCTAATTTATTGAAAAAAACCAAATACAGAAAGTAATTATTTGAATTATCTATACTATCATTTTCACACTTGTAGAATTCAGTTTCTTCAGATCTATCAACCAACCTATTTTTATATACTGTGATTTGAGGGTTGAAAGAATGTTGTTGTTATTTGAATTAGATCAATTGTAAAGCCTCTTATTATAAACGTGAAGAGTAAGGATACCTGATGAGCATTTCACTTGGCAGAGGTGAGATTTGAACCAGGGACTTCCTGGTTCACAGCTTAAGCTTGTACTTATTGGAAACAGGGCTGGATCAAGAGAATTTTATGAGCAAAGTTAGCTTTTCTCCTCAGTCCTTGCATCAGTAATCATGTGAAAGGAATCCATATGTATCAAGCTGCCAAGCATCTGGATTGAAACCATCAACTGAGACTTTGAAGACTCCAGGGGGGATCTAAGAGAATAGTTGTCAGTTTATTTACTGTAGTTTGAAATTCAAAGGATGAACATCTATGGATTAGAACAAGAGAAACTTCTTCCACTGGTTTTCTGTTTAATATTCTACTTTTTGGACAACTGACTGGTCTACTTTCCAAGTAGAAACTATTTCTCAGAAAATTCATTCTGCAATTTATTTATTTATTTGACTTGTCCCTGCCCATCTCCCCACAACAGGGGACTCTGGACGGCTTACAACAACTAAAATCGAAAATACATAATTAAAATTATAAAAAGTTTAAAAGTTATAAAAGTTATAAAAACCAGAATTTATAAAGATAAAGATAAAGATAAAAAGCCTAAAAGATCCAAGAGGCCGATAGAGGCCACACCAGGCCGCTAAGGGGCCAGCCAACCCCATTTCTGGTACCCTCCCTCCCCTCCCCAGGCCAGATGGCAGAGCCAGGTCTTCAAATCCCTCTGAAAAGCCTGGAGTAAGGAGGCCTGTCTCACCCCCAGGGGCAAGATGTTCCAAAGAGCGGGGGCTACAGCAGAGAAGGCCTGCCTTCTGGACCCCACTAGTCGAAGTTCTTTTACCGCGGGGATCCGGAGCATGCCCTCTCTGTGAGATTGGGTGGGATGGGTTGAAATCGTGGGGGTGAGGCGGTCCTTCAGGTAATCTGGCCCCATGCCATGTAGGGCTTTAAAGGTGATAACCAACACCTTGAATTGGACCCGTAAGCAAACCGGTACCCAATGCAGCTCACAGAGCAAAGGTGTTATGTGGGTCCTTCTTCGGGCCCCAAAAATTGCTTGCGCGGCCACATTCTGGACCAGCTGAAGCTTCCGGATACTCTTCAAGGGTAGCCCCATGTAGAGCACATTGCAGTAGTCTATCTGGGAAATAACAAGGGCATGAGTGACTGTTTGCAGGGCATCCCGATCCAGGAAAGGGCGTAACTGGTGCACAACCCGAAGCTGTGCAAAAGCCCTCCTGGCCACAGCTGCCACCTGCTCTTCGAGCAGGAGCCATGAGTCCAGGAGGACCCCCAAATTATGCACTGGGTCTGTCTGGGGCAGTGCTACCCCATCCAGAACCAACGATGACAACGTCCCGGATACAGAGGATCCATTAACCCACAGCCACTCCGTCTTGCCAGGGTTCAGCCAGAGCCTGTTGTTCCCCATCCAGACCCTCACAGCCTCCAGGCACTGCGAGAGGGCGGTCACGAGAGGGCAATACTATTTTTTCCCCCTTATCTCACCTCACTTCTCCAAAGGTAAGCTTTCTGGCTTGATTCACACAACTATAATGTGGACTGTTTGAATTGGGCTTAGTTTGTTGACAGTGGAGGCGAAGTTTGTTGAGTGAACCCAACCACTGGCCTTTGTGAATGGTAAATACAGTGTTGTACAACTTTTTCTGGGCCAACAGTGGCACATCAGAGGCTGAAGTCCAAAGAAAGTAGAAAGTGGGTCCTAGGGGAAGTAAATGTGAATTCATTAAATTAAAAATCAAATCAAATCAAGTTAAATTGTAGTTAGTATGATTGCTCTCCTCTTATATTAAAATGGAAAAAATAATAAAAAGGTTCTAGAGAAAGCATTTTGGTAGCTTCCCTAAGTCTCCAGTTGCACTGAGCATTAGAGTGTTTAAACTATGATTTATGTGTTGGTACATCTCAAGAACGCAGTCAATTGTAGTTGTGGTTTGTTTGTTTTAATTATGCCTAAACAAGATATACTTTAGCTTGATGTGTAATTTCAGCCTTTCAGCGTGAGCAGCAGTAAGGCAGTGCATTGGAAACAGGATATCATTTAACGTTCTCTGCAGCAGTTTTGGTGTTTTAACTCTAAGGCTATTTAAAAAATGCATTGTCGTTTTTGCTGTTGTTTTCTTTTTGTTTTTTAATCAGGATGAGGAAAGGAAAAACCTTGGAACTGACAATAGAGAAATATTTTAGAAACGTCTAGGCTGTTAGCTTGATTTAGCAGTTGTAAAAATGAAGGCAGAAAATGTGTTTCCAAGGCATTAAGAGCAAAAATAAGAAAAAATAACATCATCCTTATCCGTTATTATTCTAATAAGACTTATATCCCACATTTTCAAATATTAAACCCTATTCAACCATAGTGTCAAATCTCTAAAAGCAGAGTACAAGTCGGCAAGAAAGACTCATAATGAATGACATCAGTTAGGGTCTATTTTTGAGAGCCAACTGGTTAAGTGGTTAAGGCTCAAGGCTAGAAACCAGTAGTGTCCTAGTCTCACCTTAGGCCTGAAAGCCAGCTGGGTGACTTTGGGCCAGTCCCTCTCTCTCAGCCCACAACATCAGGCTCAACATCTGGCTCAGGCAACAAGGTCAATTCCTGTCACAACCAATGAATCAACAGCCAGTTGATCCAAAAAAATAAAATAAAATAAAATAAAATAAAAAGTGGACCCTGCACTTGCAGGAAAAATGCTAGGAAGAAAAAAAAAGTTAGGGTCTATTATCAACAAGATAAGGGGTTAATATACAGAATCAACTGTAATTCAACTTTGGAATTCATTACCACTAGATGTGGTACTGGTTACCCCCTTGGCTGGCTTCAGAAAAGGGTTGGACCAATCCATGGAACTCATGGAGGTCAACTGCTATTACCCAGTGATGTGCTGATAAATGTATAACTGGCTTTGCTGGCTTCGCTGCTGCCCCTGTGCTCTACCACTAGCTACCAAACAGCTGAATGGTGCACTAAGTGTCATGACTCAGCAATGCTTGCAACCAGCTTGCAAAATTCTAGAAAATTTAAAAATCTGCTGTCACAAGCCAGTACAATACAAGTCCAGCACACCACTGCTATTACCCTTGATGGCAATGGGACTGCCTCTGAAGACCATCTGCTAGGAGACTAGTGGGCTTCCTTGTGCAATTGGTTGTCCACTGGGAGAACAGATTGCTGGACTAGATGGGCCAGGGGTCTTATCCAGCAGGAGACTACTTATGTTCTTAATCTCAGGAAATGAATAAGCCAAAACTCTAGCACTTTTTTTTCAGGGAATTGACTGATAACATGAAAGGTGCTTGAACCTCTTATTCCCAGAATGCCAGACTGAAGGGCTAATTGTCCTCTGTCCCAATAAGACTGACCCTAGAATATCCAACTGGTCATTGTTCATCATGCTTTGAGATACTACCAGTTGTTGTTCAGCCTCAGAGATCTTACTTTACACATATTCTTCTGCAGTAATAATTGCATGGGGAGAGGTAAGACTTGTGTATTCAATGAAGCCTTTTGAAGCAAAATTGAAATCCATCCCCAGAACTTTAAGATGTCCCTCTTTAATGAAGTATCTCTACATTTCAGAAAACAATATTTAATGACATTGGTGACACTGGCAATTTCTTGGCATGGAGTATGACCCCCTAAAGCTCATTAGGAGTGCTATATATGTGCACACACATGCACGCACACATACAGAGAGAGTTGACAGTTTTTCAAAGGTTTTCTTCCTCTCAAAAGACTTTGTTTCCCCCCCCCCCCCAATTTTTTCTAAAGTCACTTGGGATTTTTCTTTCCAATTTGTCTTTGAGTGTTTTTGAGCTGGCTTTATTACTGGCTCAATTAAAGGTTGCTACTGCTGCTGGTGTTTTGTTTTTTTTTTTTTAATTACACACCTCTCCATGACTCTAAAGGCTGTCTACATACCCCTATTGGATAAAGTCCAGTGGGACTTTTTCCCTCAGATCTTCTCTTGAAATGGAATGGAATGTGTGAGAAGCTTGGGAGGCTACACACTGCCGGAGAAATGAGCAGATATTGGAACATAGAACATTGTCATGCTTTCCATGACCATCTTGCAACACTACCACATCCATCCATGGGAATTTTACTGACATTTTCTGCCCCCTTGAAATAAAACTTGAAAATAAACCCTCTTTCATCAACTTCAACAAGAACTGATAGGAAAAAGCACATGAGAAAATAGATGGCTGGTTTAATTGGTTTTCTTGCACAATGCAGAAGGGACTAAATGGTCCTTGACTCTTTGAGTGCTCCAGTTCTAAGATAATGTTGGCATGACATTATAAGAGGAGGAGAGGGAAACTTTCTGAAAAGTAACCTCTCACTCCCTGAAAATCAAATTATTTGGTTGCTGGGAAGAGACTCACTATTCACCCTCTCTATTGCTTTTAGCCCTAGATTGGTGGGTAGATCACCTTGCCTTCTCAAAAAAAAAAGTAGGAAAGAGCAACTTCTGAGAAGGAGAAAGGAAATGGGTATAACAGTCACTTTCAGCAGGGAAAAAGCTCTTCTTCCACATAGATCTCATACTGATTCCTAATTCCCAGTTCCAAAATAGGCTAAGTCTTTGGGCAGTTGCCTTTTGTAAACAACAAATGTTGTTATTATTAATAGAAATGCTCTACCCATAGTATAATATGGGTACTTCATTACGATTATCACAGTATAGTGCTTATATTGGCCTTGGTACAAGTAATGGTGATTTTATCAACAAATGTACAGATGTAAGAACTGTTTAAATGTTTGCAATTTCATGGTTTGTAAGCATTTTGTTAAAACTGCAAACTGATTTTATATTGGAGAATTAATCACTGAATCAGTTTCAGGAACAGGTTATATGGCAGTTTAATTATAGCATGGTTCAAGTATGCATGAGATTAATTAGAACACTTACTGAATGGCTCAGTGTTAAGTAGAGAATAAGACAAGAAAATGTGATGTCCCTTTGGTTGTATAGATAAGTTGTATAAAGAATGTCTGTAGTACATCACAGATATATTTAGTAAATATACAGAATGTACATGTACTTTTGTGTGCTGATGCCATATTGTTGGGTTAAAAGCCAAATTGTTTGTAGTGAATATTAGCCAGATTGTATGATGCAGCAAACAGTGTGGATTTGAAAACTAATTTATTGAGACCAAGATGGTTGTGTTTGACCAGAAAATGAGTGAATGATTGCAAATTGCAGAATATTTCTCCATGGCCATCCTTGAATTCTGTTTTCAACCAGTCTAGACAATACCAGGCAAAAGACAACAGTGACTAAGATCATTTTCCCACTAGTGAAATATAATGTCATATATATGAGATATGATATGAGATAGATAGATAGATAGATAGATAGATAGATAGATATAGTGAAATATAATTGCATAGCATCTAGATTCACCCAAGCACTGTTGTGCCAAAATCACAGTAATGAGGTCAGATTTAGTATCACTTCATTGAGGGATGTTTGATGCTATGAAGATGCTATCAATGACTAATAGCAAAATGACAATGCATGATAAAGAACTCTAAATGCTCTAATGAAGAAACTAAACTCTTAGTTAATTATTACCTTCAGATATAGATATTTTCTATCCATTACAGCAAGGATGGGCAACTTAAAACCATAGGGTCTTCTATATCCTACTGTAGGCTTTCACAGCTGTTATCTGTTGGGCAGTGTTGAACTTCAGGGTTTAGTGACCATGGTCTAGACAGCAGATTTTCTGAAGTTTCTCCAAGAACTGTGGCTGGCAAGGTGAAGATACCAGTCACAGTTGCTGCTGAAGCATCAAGAAATCTGTCTAGACCATGGTCACTAAACACTGAAGCTCAACATTGCCCAATCTCCTATATCCTTTGGCCCAATTTAGGAAGGCCATTTCAGATGATCCATTTGGGCCTCTAATCAGTCTTTTCCTTGGTATTCTATTGTGTGGAGAAGATGGAAAGAAGATGGTGTCAAAAAGAGAGAGATATCGTAGAGAAACATGACCAATTTTATCCACTTGTTTCCATAATATAGATAATAGGCTAGGCTAACCTTAACCAAATTGTTTAATAAAGCTTTGTTTTTGTATTCATGGAATATCTGTTGAAATCCACTGTATCTGTCAATTTTCTAAATGGACAATATATTTTCTGTAATTTGTATAGAAAAATAAGTCAGAAATAAAATTTGTGTAAGATTTTTTATCATTACTGGATCATTATCTAAATTGAATTTTAGTTTTTGTTGTTATTCTAACTGTGTCCAATATTCTGTCCTGGGCCCATCTACTTCTGAAATGTTGCCTCTGATACATCAGAAACCGTGTGCAAACCAGTGCCACTAAAAATGTACATAACCTGCTCTACAATCTGGAAGAATAGGACCTGAAAGAGCAGACAGGAGTGTTAAAAATAAGTAAAAAATAAGCACTCCTTTGGTTTTTATGTGTTTGCAAGCAGAATTCTCACTTTAATGCATGTAATATATCAAAATGCATATATTTAGAAAAGCCGAGCCTAAAAGGTATTCAGAGGAGAGCCAGAGAGAACATAAGAATGTTTTAGGGCAGCACTTAATATGAGCTAGCGGAAATGTTGCTGCAATATGAAGTTTGGTTCCTATATCTGGATATGGCATAAGCATTTATAGATTAACACAGAAGCAGGACAGAAGAAGCGTACAAGTGAATATTGGGAAACTGATATGGTGAGGGAACAGGCTGATGCATCTATTCTTGCTAAGTCCCTAACAATTCCTCTCAAATAAAAAGCAGTTCACTTTCCTAGATAGGAAAGAGGAAGAGGAAGAGGAAGAGGAGGAGGAGGAGGAGGAGGAGGAGGAGGAGGAGGAGGAGGAGGAGGAGGAGGAGGAGAAGAAGAAGAAGAAGAAGAAGAAGAAGAAGAAGAAGAAGAAGAAGAAGAAGAAGAAGAAGAAGAAGAAGAAGAAGGTGGTGGTGTTGCATTTTAAAGTACAAAAAGAAAGCAGAGAAAAGCAAAATGTAATGAGATTAGGCCTTTTACTTTATAGTTGTTTCTTGGTTTTTTAATTTTTTTTTTTAAATCAAACTCACAATGACTTAAAAGAATAATAACTAAGAGGTTTTCTGCAGGTCAGATAGCGACAGACAAGAAAGCTGACGAAGAAAAGTTGTTCACATAATTCTCTCCATCTTTGGGGAATCTGAACCCTCTCACATAAGGGGAAGTCAGCATGTCATTATGGGTGGATTTGAATTGCCTGAGTGGATTAATGGACTGCCTTGGTTATTAAAGCAAATGCCTATAAGCAAAGAGAGTTCTGCATGGAAGGAAAAGTCTACTAGAGTACCATACAGATCAATAGGAAGACAATTTTGTCTCTTTTTACTGAATCAATGGCCTGAAAGAGAAAGAAAACAAGACCATGTTGAAAAGTGCTGATTGGTGAAAAACAGGGGAACAACCAATGGAATATTGTTCTCCTGTCAAAAAGCCAATATAAATATAAAATAATTCAATACCAAATGAAAGGAAACATTAATTCCAAAATGATTGCATGAGAAAGAGTTGACCCTCCAGCTGAATATAGAAAGGAATGACCCCAAGTGTTTGAGAATGGTTAAGATGCAAAAATCTAACAGACATAATTTATCAAATGCTTAATAAGACTGTATTATAGAGGTAAATTGAAAATAGACTGTTGGTTTTAAAATGAGTTTTGTGCTATTTTAAAAGTATAACAGCAGAACCAGTTCTGGGTAGGTATGGCATACTGGTTTTGAGCTTTGCTTTTTGGCATTTTCCTACCAGTTTGTATGCAATTTGATGAACCAGAATTTGTTTTAGAAATTATTTCAAAGGAAATGAAAAATTAGTTCAAAGAAAACAGAATTATTTAGTGGTCAGGTGATCAAAAGCTGTGTGTGTAAATGTTCTGTATGTAATGGCAAAGTCATCTCTCTAGCAGTTGGAAACATCTCTTGTTCCACGCTCAATTAAATCAGAAGGGAAGACATCAGAAAATGAATCTTCCCACAGAGATTTTTCAGTTTCTACTGTCACTGCAAAAGTGGAGACTTGCCTTTGAAAAATTGTTAGAGAATTTCTACTTCCCTTGGAAAACATCTGAGAAAGAGACCCAATACAGACTATACAACATGGTATTATTATCATATTTTTTAGACCAGGGATCCTCAACCTTAGCAACTTTAAGATGGGTGGACTTCAGCTCCCAGAATTCCCCAGCCAGCATGGCTGGCTGGGGAATTCTGGGAGCTGAAGTCCACCCATCTTAAAGTTGCTGAGGTTGAGGAACCCTGTTTTAGATGCTGTTGTCTGCCTCAAAGACATGACAATAAAGGTAGGGAAAAATGAACAAAGGAGGGTAACAACATCTGGAGGATCATAGTTTCTCCTATTTGATATCAGTAAAAGTAACACCCATTGGTGATATTCATAAATCTTGCCAAGTTCCATTCCATGTATTCACAAAAGCCTCACTCACCCCTAAATGTACACAACGTATTATGACTTATTATGTACACAACATATTATGACTTTCAAATGGCTTAATGAACTTTCTGAATTTAAAGAACTGCAAACAGAGTTCTGGTATATACACAGCTATCCTAAGACTTATATATAGTCCTCTCCTAAGAGATAATTTCCATTTTATATTTGGAATTCTGAATGATAGATTATAAATGCATAGCACTGATGTTATTCACCAAACACACTGTGCATACTTATTCCAATGTCTTTTTGGAAAGTCATTATACTGTTATATTTCCTTTAATAACTATTTGCTTGCTACATTCCCTTCAGCCATTAATATTTTATGAACACTTCTGACAATATTTAGATATTATTTAATATCTTGACAACAAACTATTGACATGGAACCAGTTTCTTTGGCATTTCTGTTACAGAACCTGAACCTACTTAATCAGAGTGTTGCAACACCAGTTTGCAGAGTCTGTTTCATTATAGGAGATTGATCTGAACAAATGAATTATCACTAATTGTGCAGGTAGATAAGCTGCTGGCTGCTGTCAAGGCGTCACGTAAAGGATATTGCTTTGCCTCCATCTGGTTTGCAAATGATTGTAACATCAACTTCTAAAATTAATACACAACATCAGTATGGCTATTTTCACAGTTTTAAAGGTCTTTTTTATAACATCCTAAATCATTCAGTTTTGAATTGGGCAAATGGGTGTGTAACTTCATGTCCTACGAAGATGTGGGTTTAATCTTGTCAAGCCTTGCTCAGTTTCATTTATCTGAGTAGGAGACATTTAGAGAAGAGAGCAAACAAGATAGGAAAGAAGAAGGTAATCAGCTAGCTATTGCAGGCCTAGTAAATGATTAAGAAGTTTGTTGCCATTTTGTCTTAGTAATAATTCATAGATTGATTGGATAAAATGTGTTGGGCAAGAAATATGTGCCTAATTCAAAACCTGACAATCCCTTTTCTTCTTTGTTAGTAAAATTAGACAGTTAGGCAATAACAAAATGCAGATGTGTCATCAAGATGCCATGATTTTTTTTCCATCTCAATTCACTTAATTGGATGTTGTAAGGGGTGGGGATGAGAAAAATTTAAAGCAGGGAATGAGCATACCTATTTTGTTTGGTTTTTGCCCTGTCCACTGTTAACATGAGATAGATTATCCTCAAGTAAGTTGACAAATCAACCAAGAAAAAAAAGTCCTCTCCATGATATAGACAGTAATAAGATGGATGAGCCAAAGGTCTGACTCAATAACTTTTGTTTCAACATGACTTACTAAAGAAATTACAATTGGGTGGGATTATTAGTAGACTAAATGATTAGCCATGGTCTAAGAAACAAAAGTGACTGGGTTCACATAATATGCTAAGCTAAAATGAAAGAAACCACTTTAATAAACAGCATTTTGTGCAAACCAAGCCAGGAGTCTTCCCCAGCCACTACAAATCCTGTGTAGAAGGATCTGACTAGCCTACTAGTAGCCGGACGCTCAGCACTGTAAAACGCCAGTTCACATACTGCCGGGTACTGACATTTTTTATTTCCCACAATGCCCTGCTGCACACAACTGAGAAACCCTGACTCTAACAGACTGGGAAGAAATCAGGGGATGAGGAATCTGGTTTATGTGAGAAGAGGTGACCCAGTCCAGTGTGAGAGATGAGGGAAGAAAGTATTTCCCTCTTAATTACCCCACTAGAACTCTTATTCTTTCATTTTAAGATTGTTGTCAAGCCAGGAAAACTCAGAAAGCAAAACTACAGATTCCAGGAAGATATCTTTAATGCTAGTCTGGGGTAAAAACAGGATCTTGAAAACTACATAAATTCCAAGCCTCAGTTATAGTGAGATAATTAAGATGAGTCTCTTTGAACATTTTGTTCCCACTGTGTCTCACACCAATACAGAAAAGACCAGAAACCTCTCTGAAACAGGACAAGTTCATAATAAAGTTTGGATGCAGGACTACCCTCCCTCCCCAAAAAATCTTATTCTCTTAATAATAAAGGTTATGACCACTTTCATTTAAAAAAAAAACTCTTTGCTAAAGAACTACAGCCAAATCTAACTTACATTTCATATGCTTCAAAATATACTGCGGAGTAAACTGTTCACCACTTAAGTTTTTGTCACTTAAGTGCAAAATTTTCTTGCAAAACCAAAGAAACAAGTAAAGTCAACCCTGCTCCCAAATTTGATTGGCTGGAGTGGGCTTCAGCTATTTATTTATTAAGCCAATTTATATAGCCGCCCATCTCACCACAGGCGACTCTGGGCAGCTTACGACAAAGCTAAAAACAGTCAATAAGCACATTAAAAATATAAAAAGCAAAATAAAACAGAGAGTAAAAGGATGTTAATAATAATGGAGCCACCTCACTAGTTTGCCAGTCCCTGGGGTCCAGGTCTTGAGGGACTGCAGAAGACCAGAAGCGATGGAGCCAGCCTCACCTCAAGGGGCAGAAGATTCCACAGCGCAGGCACCACAACAGAAAAGGCCCACTGCCTAGGGCCCGCCAAATGTAGCTCCCTAGGCAACGGAACCCGTAACATGCCCTCTCTGCTGGATCTGGTGGGATGGGCAGATGTAATCGGGGGGAGGCGGTCCCTCAGGTATCCCAGTCCCATGCCACGTAGGGCTTCAAAGGTCAACACCAGCACCTTGAATTGGACCCAGAAACAACTGGTAATCATTGCAGCTCACGAAGCAGGGGTGTAATGTGTACCACCCTAGGGGCACGCATGACTGCTCACATTGCTGCATTTTGCACCCGCTGAAGTTTCAGGATTGTCTTCAAGGGCAGCCCCATGTAGAGCACATTGCAGTAGTCTATTGCAAAACACATCTCGTTGTCAATTCCAGCATAACATAATTTCATTTGTCACCTCCATTTATTTGGTGTAAACCGTCCTTTACCTATGACAAGGATTTGTGCCTTTAAGAAGAAGATGTGTTTGAATGAAAAAAATTACGCTGATCTATTTATACTCCATGTGAAGCAGCATGAATAAAGTATCTCAAAATCTTGTGCATGATAGAACCCAAATTCTTTAAAAACATTGGAAAAAATAATATAGAAAAGTAACCGCACCAAACCCTTTTTTGTTTCAGTAGCTTCATTTCCCCCCCCCTCAACTATTTGCTCATTTATATAATCTGATCTGCATTAGCTCCTCTAACTTTAATCTCCTCACATGCTCTAAATGTTGCAAGAAGGAACCTGTGCCATCACTATTAATAGCAGCATTTTGTGTGAAGAAAGCACAGTCTGATTTTTTAATTCATCTGGTGTCTGCCTATAGCATGGATGAGTGAAAGGTTTTCAAATCACAGAATGCCCAGTTCAAGATTCCTGTCTGAAAACGAACAAAGGAAGCAGGAACAGGAAGATCTAGGAGGAACATTAAGAGAAACAGAATAGCTTATTTGCTAAATCAGGGTGATAATCAGGGTGAACCCCAGAAACCCCACCCTGAATACCAACAGTTCTTATGAAATGGGGAAGAGGCTTTTACTCTATAATAGGATTATGCCGGAGCAGTCCTTCTTCCCAGATGAATCCTGTTTTCAAGGTATTCACTACATTGTTGACCCTTTGCTCTCTGAAGTTTGCTATTGTCCAAGTCAGATGTCCAATTTCTTCTCAGACACATCCCTTTCCCTCTAATTGCAGTTAGAGGCTGCAGGAAGTCTTGTCTTCCCCCTCAGATAAGGAGGCATTTGAGGGAATGATAAGGAGAGCTAATATAATCAAGAGACCCAGTTTAATATAGTGGTTAAGCCATCAGGCTAGAAACCAGGAAACTATGAGTTCTAGTCCCACCTTAGGCACAAAACCAGCCAGGTGACCGTGGGCCGGTCACTCTCTCTTAGCCCTAGGAAGGAGGCAATGGAAAACCAAAACTGAAAAACTTTGCCTAGAAAACTGCTGGGAATCATCCAGGCAGTTGCCAGGAGTCAACACTGATTTGAAGGCACACACACATGCACACACACAAATAATGTATGGTATGGTATGGTATGGTATGGTATGGTATGGTATGGTATGGTATGGTATGATATTACTGTATCATCAAAAGCTGAATGCAAGGACACTGATTAAGAATTCATGAAGTGAACAAATGGAAGGCCCTGGGGCATTTGTGCCTTGAAAGTGGTCACCACAGAGAGTATGCCCAATGTGGCAACCAAAATGTGACAGAAGAAATACCTGATTAAATATATGACTATAGAGTAATCCAATTAACTGTTTTTAACTTGAATTCAACTTTCTTGAAAGGAAAACAAACTGAGCTTTTGGCTTGGCTCTACACACTACTTTTTAGAAAGCAGTCATTCTCACCCATTGCAGCCTTCAGCTCAGAACAATTGCCGCACCCTTGTCCTAGGATGAAGCTTCCTGACCACTGTTGTCTCTTCATCTGCACAAGCAATGAGCACAAGCAGCAGATTTTATTCTCCCAATGACAGACGGTGAGGATTGGACCAAAATGGAAAAGGGAAATGGGTGGGAAGATATTCAATTCAGCGGAAAGGGACCCCTAAGGCCTGCTTCTTCAAGTGCCTCTCAAATATCAAAAGCTCACTAGAAGGCTGAGCTAGCAGTGACTTGCTTCATAAAGTTTTGCTTAAACACATTTGTAGAAGGATTAATGGATGGAACACAGTTTGGTTGTATCTTGTATGCCTTGAAGGAAATGCAATGCAAAGCTTCCCATTGCTAGCATTCAGCATCTTGTATTCAACCCCATCTCTTTGCAGATTCTCTAAGAGATAGCAGTTTTCTCTGAAATAGCCACCTTTAATAAAAGGTAACATTTTTGCTCTCCCTTCAAAGATCAGCGCTACATCAGAGTGACCACCTTTGGTACTGCATATGTAGCACATCACAGATTACAAAATGTGTAATTGCTCTTCCTGTTGCATTAGTTCAAAAATAGTGGGAACTGCAGCCTGGCTAATTTTTGATTCCAGAATTCTTTTATCCTAAAATTCAAAGGAGACATTACATGCTCATTAAAACAAAAATAAGCATGTAGGTGCCTCTTAACTAATTAATGGAATTAGATGCAATACAGAATGGCACACTAAATCCAGGTGTGGATAGGGAAATTTCCCTGTAATCAGATTATGCAGCAACATAAACACTGCCATCAGTAATATGGAAAAGAATGCCACCCGCTATCTACTATTGGTATTGAAAAACATTTCATTGTTATAATCGTTCCAACCAAAGTCAGAATGTCACATGAAATGTTCCTGTTGTTGTTGTTGTTCAGTCGTTAAGTCGTGTCCGACTCTTCGTGACCCCATGAACCATATTGCGCCAGGCCTTCCTATCTTTCACTGCCTCCCTGAGTTTGCTCAATTTCATGCTCATTGCTTCAGTGATGCTATCTAGCCATCTCATCCTCTGCCGTCCTCTTCTCCTTTGGCCTTCCATCTTTCCCAGCATCAGGGTCTTTTCCAAAGAGTCCTCTCTTCGCATTAGGTGTCCAAAGTATCTGAGCTTGAGCTTCATTATCAATCCTTCCAATGAGCAATCAGAGCTGATTTCCTTTAAGATTGACTGGTTTGACCTCCTAGCAGTCTAGGGGACTCTTAAGAGTCTTCTCCAGCACCACACTTCAAAGGCATCAATTCTTCGGCATTCAGCCTTCTTTATGGTCCAGCTCTCACAGCCATACATTACTACTGGAAAAACCATAGCTTTGACTATGCGGATCTTTGTCGGCAAGGTGACGTCTCTGCTTTTTAATATGCTATCTAGGTTTGCCATAGCTTTCCTCCCAAGGAACAAGCGTCTTTTAATTTCATGGCTGCAGTCTCCGTCTGCGGTGATCTTGGAGCCCAAATAAATGAAGTCTGTTACTGCTTCCATTTCTACCCCTTCTATTTGCCAGGGATTGATGGGTCCAGATGCCATGATCTTAGTTTTTTTAATGTTGAGTTTCAAGCCAGGTTTCGCACTCTCCTCTTTCACCCTCATCAAGAGGCTCTTTAGTTCTTCTTCACTTTCTGCCATTAGGGTGGTATTGTCTGCATATCTGAGGTTATTGATGTTTCTCCCTGCAATCTTAATTCCGGCTTGTGATTCTTCCGGGCTGGCATTTCTCATGATGTACTCTGCATATAGGTTAAATAAGCAGGGTGACAGTATACAGCCTTGTCGTGCTCCTTTCCCTATTTTGAACCAACTGGTTGTTCCATGACCGGTTCTAACTGTTGCTTCTTGGCCCGCATACAGATTTCTCAGGAGACAGGTAAGGTGGTCTGGTATCCCCATCTCTTTAAGAATTTGCCACAGTTTGTGATCCACACAATCAAAGGCTTTTGCATAGTCAATGAAGCAGAAGTAGATGCTTTTCTGGAACTCTCGTGCTTTCTCCATGATCCAGCGAATGTTGGCAATTTGATCTCTAGTTCCTCTGCCTCTTCGAAACCCAGCTTGTACATCCGGTAGTTCTCGGTTCACGTACTGCTGAAGCCTAGCTTGTAGGATTTTGAGCATAACCTTGCTAGCATGTGAAATGAGTGCAATTGTGCGATAGTTTGAGCATTCTTTGGCATTGCCTTTCTTTGGAATTGGAACGTAAACTGACCTTTTCCAATCCCATGGCCACTGTTGCGTTTTCCAAACTTGCTGGCATATTGAGTGCAGCACTTTAACAGCATCGTCTTTTAGTATTTTAAATAACTCGGCTGGAATACTGTCATCTCCACTAGCTTTGTTGTTAGCAATGCTTCCTAAGGCCCACTTGACTTCACTCTCTAGGATGTCTGGCTCAGGGTCAGTGATCACACCAGCATGGACATCAGGGACATTAAGATCTTTCTTGTATAGTTCTTCTGTGTATTCTTGCCACCTCTTCTTAATCTCTTCTGCTTCCGTTAGGTCCCTGCCTTTTTTGTCCTTTATCATGCCCATCTTTGCACTAAACGTTCCTTTGATATCTCCAATTTTCTTGAAGAGATCTCTAGTCTTCCCCATTCTATTGTTTTCTTCAATTTCTTTGCATTGTTCATTTAAGAAGGCCTTCTTATCTCTCCTTGCTATTCTCTGGAAATCTGCATTCAGTTGCTTATATCTTTCCCTTTCACCCTTGCTTTTCGCATTCCTTCTTTCCACAGCTATTTGTAAAGCCTCATCAGACAGCCATTTTGCTTTCTTGCATTTCTTTTTCTTTGGGATGGTTTTAGTTGCTGCCTTTTGTACAATGTTACAGACCTCCATCTATAGTTCTTCAGGCACTCTGTCTACCAAATCTAATCCTATAAATCTATTCATCACCTTCACTGTGTACTCACATGGAATATGATCTAAGTCATACCTGAGTGGTCTAGTGGTTTTCCCTACATTCTTCAATTTAAGCCTAAATTTTGCAGTAAGAAGCTCATGATCTGAGCCACAGTCAGCTCCTGGTCTTGTTTTTGCCGTCTGTATAGAGCTTCTCCACCTTTGGCTGCAAAGTATGTAATCAATCTGGTTTCGGTATTGACCATCTGGTGATGTCCATGTGTAGAGTCGTCTCTTGTGTTGTTGGAAAAGAGTGTTTGCTATGACTAGCTTGTTCTCTTGACAGAACTCTATTAGCCTTTGCCCTGCTTCATTTTGTACTCCAAGGTCAAACTTGCCTGTTATTCCGATTACTCCTTGACTTCCTACTTTAGCATTCCAATCCCCTATGATGAAAAGGACATCTTTTTTTGGTGCTAGTTCTAGAAGGTGTTGTAGGTCTTCATAGAACCGGTCAACTTCAGCTTCTTCGGCATCAGTGGTTGGGGCATAGACTTGGATTACCGTGATGTTGAATGGTTTTCCTTGGATACGCACTGAGATCATTCTGTCGTTTGAAATGTTCCTAACCCTATATATAAATAGAATATTGGTTTTATGCTAGTATGGCTATCCATATGACGTATGGGTTTTAGGCTTTGTTTTTTCACATTGATTTCCTATTTATGCTGTACCTTCTCCATACAATTTAACAAGCTTATCCTCCTTCTTGTGGTCATTTTTTTAACATATAATGTGAACTGAACAACTCTTCTAATAGACAGCTGTTCTCTAAACCATGAGATGATATCTTTTTGGTGGTCAAGGGCCACACGTAAAATTGAGGAGGAACAAAGGTTACTGTCAACCTGGCCATTCTACATTTTCTGGATAAAATGACATTAAGCCTGTTTTAGTGTTTTTTCGCCTAGAATTTTCACATATTTTCTACTTTAAAAAGGTAAGAAACTGACTCTTAGTTTCAACTAAGTCATGATTGGATGGGGCTTTGATGGACACATGAGCAACTAGTTCTGGCCCTGGGGCCTCAGACTGTCAATCTCTGCTCTTAGCAAATGTCAAAACTTCAGTTTGAAATTCAACAACCCATTCAGGGGTAGATGAAATGAACACTGATGGTGCCACAGTGTGCACCGAATGACATCACGCAAATACCGCAGTTACGTATCTGTGTTTTGACATCTAACTCAAGTAAGAAAAAAATGGCACTTGCATGATGTTATCACACCAGTCATTCACCCCACCCCACCCACATCCATGGACTCATTTAGATATTCCTCTTCAACTTCATGACTCAGTATCCCAGCTTGCAATTGCTTTCTGCAAACTACCCAAATGAGAAAACTCTGGTTCATTCTTCCAGGGAACTCCTGAGAGCAGTGTATGTTAATAGATGGAATCTATTCTGGAGTGCCTCAAAGGCAGGTCCTGCTACAGATTTACAAGCTGAGGATTTTACTCTTTTTTTTTTTTTTTTTAATTGTTATGACCTGGAAATAGAATGCCGCTCACCACAAATGCACATACTGCCCAAAGCACTATAGTTAATTTTGGCAAACACATTTTCTGCTGATAGCCAGTAATGAGGGTTATTTGTATAAGCAGCCTGCATCTGAGAACATTCTACAAGTAAAACTGAGCAAAACAGATCTTATCCAATGGAGAGCAAGGGAAGTTTTTTGGCCCTTTAATACTTCTGCAACCCTTTTAAAATCTGTACCTTAAGCCTTTGCAATATACTATTGCAACCCTTTTAAACCCTAATTCTGCAACCCTTTTAAAATCTGTACCTTAAGCCTTTGCAATATACTATTGCAACCCTTTTAAACCCTAATTCTGCAACCCTTTTAAAATCTGTACCTTAAGCCTTTGCAATATACTATTGCAACCCTTTTACATATACTAATTTGGTCCTGTAAAAATCCCCTATTCCACCTACGTCCCAAACAGGCCACGCTTCAGATACCTGTCCATGCTGGAGAGGTGGTGGTGGACTGCATGTGGCCTACAAACTCAACATCTTGTCCCTGTGTTTTAAACTATTGATATAACCCCCAATTTCTCTATAAGTACAACACATCCAAAATTTCAAAACAATATTGTTTATTCTTTTCCTATTCTGAATAAAGGTAGTTATTCCACATAATTTGCTTTTATACAAAGGACAGCAAACAATTTTGAATGGTCATTGAATGCCACATTTTTCTCCACAGGCCACGTGGCTCTGACATAGCATCCTTTCAACCATTGCTATGAATTTCAATTTAAACAAAACTAGACACTTTCTGCCTGAGCAGGGTAGCTGATGATTTTAAAGGGAAGCAATGACAATTTAATTAACACAGGCAATTCAGTATCAGAAGAAGGGACAAGATTTGGGAACAAACGATAGAGTAGGACTGTTGCCTTTATTTCCTGGTTGAACACTTCAACAAGCGAATTAGGTGATAAGGAGGCTTTCAAGTTTTAGAATTGTTTCTGGCAAATTAGCCTAGAGAAAGAGAATTAGGAAAAACATCAAGAAGAAATTGTATACTTAACAGAATTTCTACTCACACCACTGTTTAAATAGCAACATTGTTTTGCAGGGTTTATGATTAATCAAAAGCTGGTTTCTAATTGCAGATCTTCTGTTAAACCTCAGAATAATTTACAAGTGGAACCTATGCAGTTGGAAGTAAGCATCACCCAATGCAATGAAACTTACACTGAGGTCACTATGGCTAGCTTCACATATCATGCTAAGTCACATTGTAAGTTATTTGCTTTTAATATAGCAAGCTGTATGAACTCAGCCATGGTGGCTTATAAAGCATGCAGTAACTATTTAGTAGGTTGTGAACATCCAAACAATTCTAGTTTATTCAGTAAATCATAATTTGAGGGACCGTGTCCATTACATCTGCCCGTCCCATGAGGTCTAGCAGAAGAGGTATGCTGCGGGTCCTGTCCACTAAGGAGTTAATCTGGCAGGACCCAGGAGATGGGCCTTTTCTGCCATGACACCCACCCTGTGGAACTTCATTTCCCCTGAGTTGGGACTGGCCCCATCCCTGCTCTCCTTTAGGAAGTCCCTTAAAATATGGTTGTGCCAACTGGCTTGGGGGTCTCAAGGTAGTGGTGAATTAGTGAGATGGCTTTATTACCCATAACAATACCCAACTCTGCTACTTTGTTATTAGTAACTTTGTGTTTTAATTAATGAATTTGAAATTGTTGGTTTTATGATTGCCTTTTTTACTGTATGCCACCCATAGTCACAAATCTGTGAGATGGGCGGCTATATAAATCTGATGTATAAATCAAGTGTGGTTTAATTTTAAGCAGGAAACCCAGCCTAAGTAGAGGATTGCAATATGATGGTTCCAGATTATCCTGTTCTGCAGTAGCTTCATGTGTACATATATATAAGAGCTCCTACACTTATTTGCCACTATAATGGCAAATATATACTTCTATATACTAGAAGAAGAGCCTATTAGTTCTTCATTCCCAAACTGGTAGCCTCCAGATGTAGATCTACAACTCCCAGCATTCCCAGACGATGCAATTGGAAAGCACCAGGTTGTAGAGAGCTCAACAATCATTTGGGGAAATAGTTGCTTATGGCATTATTCCAGTTACTGAACAGATAAAAAATCCAATCTATCTATAAAGCTAGACAAGTGGTGCTTTTGTTTGTTAAGAACAGTTGTCAACTGCATACTGTAAGCATTATTTGATTGCTGACTTCCTTGAATGGTTTATGCCTCCCATTCTAGCAGCATTTTTTCAGGTTCAACAGAAGGTCATCCACAACTGCTAGATGTCCTCATTTGAACTGCTTTTCTGATAACTGAAAACCAGGCTGAAATATGAAATTATTAAATAACCATAAGAGACCATTTGGGCAGGGGGGAAACATTTTAAAATAAAATGAAAATGATTTTAAAATCAAACATTTTGACTAAGCAGCAGCATGAGAAGTTAGCACGTATATTAGCAAACCTGTTTTATCTCTGTTTTTGAACAACTTTGCCTTCCAATCTCACTCTAGAAAAGGCTCCCATGAGTTAAAAAGGATTCATAAGAATAGGAGATAAAAAGCCACACAAATGAATAAGTTCAAAAGAAGGAGAAGAAAAGATGAGATTCCAGAAGTTCGCATTTGATGAGACAGAACATAAACAACCACTTTTGTGGCCCTCATTTGTTATGTTCAGTGAATATTGATTAGCAATTATCCACAGCTATACTAGAAGTTAAGATATATTACAGGAATAAATGCAACGTGGAGGATCTGATGAGAACTGCTTATAGATTGGTTTGCATGCAAGGAGAGAGAAAATGACACGAATACTCTGGCCAGCTGGTTGCTTTCTCTTCCTGTGCAAACTAATCAATAAGAAGTTTGCATCACAGATATATCTCCTTCCATCTATCCATCCATTGGTTACATCCAGTTATGTCGAACGTAGTACAATAGACAGCTATTAGAATGGTTTCCAAAACCATTCCCTGATCATCAGCAACTCTTGCTCCCTTGCAATGTGATGCTTATGTTTAATTTGAGAGATAGTATATAGTAATTGCCTTTCTAGAAATGTATGTACATCTCTGGACATCTCAAAGTTCATTCTGACTTTCATTCTGCCTTCCACTTCTGTCTGATCATCTGCACTAAACAACTTTTAGGTGGCAAGTTTTAGGCATGCTGAAAATCAATCTCTTCACACTCAGTAGGGGTTACTTCTAAATAGACATAGATAAGATTACAATACTAAGGGCATATTTGAAGAATTCAGCATTCAACAAAGCAGCTCTAAGTAATAGACTACTGCTGTGAAATCTGAAAGAGTAATAACAATCACTATTTATAACTGAGCATTCCTATAATTATTGTAGGAAATATATATTATCAGTCTTCCACCATCTTCTCAGATCTTACCTAATCATCCTGTTTCTATGCCTTTGTTGATTAAAAAAGAGTAAAAATTCTTGATGTTAAATTAAAAGTTGGATATGATGCCAAAATCTGTTCCAAGGTGATTATATAAAGCTACCACCATATGGTTAGTTCAGTATTTCCATGATCATCATAAAGAATGGACAGTTCAGGTAAGGAAAATTGGCAATATTCTTTAAACATTTCAGGTAAGGGTAATTTGCAAGAATCAAGTGATATCACTTTCAGTTGCTCTCAGATTCAAATTCTTTAAGTGGAAATATTAAGCAAACACAATTGATTCTTGTCTCTTTTTTTCATTTACAGGATAATAATGTTAAATACATTGAAAGTACCAGTGGAAAGTTCTACTCTAGCAAATCCAGAAAATTTCAAGTAGGTCTTCTAAAAGTTACAAAGTGGCAGAGCAGAATTCTCTTATGTAGCTAAAATTGAAGTCATCTTTCTTCTTCTCCATTTTTATCTAATTATGATGATTTTATTCTAAGAATTTATATCCTGATTTTCCCCTGCAAAAGGAAATGGCTAAAGCAACTTAAAACGTTAACTATAAAACTGATAATGTAGTCAAAGGATGTTTCAAAAGGCTAAACGTGTTTCTTTTCACCTGAGGCAAATCACCTCACAGCTCTCACAGACATCCAATTAATTACAACAATACAGATTTTTAAAAAATAGTCTCCTTCAAGTCAAACTTTACTGCTGGTAATACTATGGTCATTTCTACATAGTTTCCTTGGCACCAATATGAAAATGGTTTATCACTAGCTTTTTCCAGGATATTTATTAGTTATTTCCTTCCCAGTCAAGGCTTCAGACCTTAGATTACCTGGTGATCTCCCATCCAAGCACTAATAAGATCTAATCCTGTTTAGATCTGCTTCTTGAGATCAGCCACGGTCAATTAGGAGCTGCCATCTAGCTGGGTTTTAATTAAAAGAAATTCCTTACCCACCCATAGAAGCATGCTGTGGGACCTGGAATCAGTCATTCTTCCTTAGTCTAATCTCCCTCAAATCATCACCATGGTGATAAAATTGGAAGGAAGTTATTATGTAAGTACCTTGAGGCCCTGGAGGAAAGGCAGGACAAAAGACAGACGAACACTCCAATAATGTGTGTTAATGGAAGTTAAAATGATGGCAAAAGGCATATCAAGGTTCCCTCATCTGAGGTCTTCCAAATCAACTTTCTGCTTCCGCAATCCCCCTGCCAATACTCAACACCATATGGAGGAAGGTGGCATAGGAAATGGTGTAATGCCCCATCCCTCTGGCCAAATCTCGGTCAATTAGAAGATCATGAAGAAGCTTGCAGATTTTGCTTTGTTCCAATACAGCTGAAAATGATCAAGTCTATCTCAAGTCCAGATCGACTCCTAATGACTACAAGGACATGTCCATTTTTCTTGGTAGAAATATGGAAGTGATTTGCCACTATAGTCTTCCAGATGTTTTTTTTTTTTACTTCCCAGTCTAGTTTACAGCCCTGCTAATCATTGGAAGTTTCCCATTCAAGTATTAACTAATTAGGCTTAACCCAATGTAGTTTCCAAGCCCAGCCAAGGTTGGCCAAGTGCCACTACCTATTAGAATTTACTGAGGTCAATCCTAAACAAAGAAGAAGAAAAAAATCTAGCTCTAGAATGAACATATTTCCATGGACTGACATAGTCAGGGGATAACACGTAGTCTCACTCTCTGCAGGAAATGCAGTGTCATGTAAAATAAACTGTTACTTAATAAACTGTTGTCTAATTGCTAGTTTTCAACATTCCAGTTCTTTGAATGGCTGGAGGCAACCATTTAACCACCTGTCTTGGTGGTATCCGCACACTGTTTATGGTAAATTTCTGCACGCTGTTTATGGTAAGTTTCACCTTAGAGCCTCTTCATTAATGCATATATATTCAGACTTGCCTCCAGACAGATGGAGGTGATATACCTGGCATTTCTTTACTCAGAACATTTCTGTGAGGTTGGTTAACTTGGAAATAACAGACAGCCAAAGGTAAGAAGGTACAGCAGCTAAACCCATCTTAAAACTCAGTCCCCCCAAATCCCCCTGAACATTGTTGCCCTATATTTCCTTACTTTCAGCCAAGAACCAGATACAAAAGTATCTCTCTTCTGCTTGTTCAATGTGGTCAGAAAATTATTGAAAACAAATCTCTCTGCAAGTCTGAATATAATCTTGTACGTTACTTCTATCCCCTAGATTCTATCCATTGAATCTTATATCTAATTCACTCTAGACATTATGCAACTGACATTCAGTAGCAAAACATCAAATGGGGAAGGCAATATTTTCTATCAAGTTTTATATTTCTATACTATTTTATTCTGTTCAATGAGACAGACAGACAGATATCTATATAGATATATAGATATATGATGTACCATCGACAGATAGCTGAGGTGGCTGACATTGGGAAATCCTACCAGTGGCTGGAAAGGCTGGACTAAAAAACAGCACTGAGGCACTGATCATAGCAGCCCAAGAACAGGTACTAAGCACCAGATCCATGGAAGCAGGGGTCTACCACACTAGACAGGATCCAAGTGCAGATTGTGCAGAGAGGCCTCAGAGACAGTCCAACACATAGTGGCAAGGTATAAGATGCAGGCAGGAACAGCATATACTGAACGGCACAACCAAGTAGCTGGCATTGTATAAGGAACATCTGCACAGTGTATGGGCTAGACCCCCCCAAGTCCAGATCAGAGATTCCACAGAAGTTTGTGGAGAATAACAGGGCTAAGATCCTGTGGGACTTCCAGATCCAGATGGACAGGCAGGTACTGGCCGATCAACCAGACATCATAGTAGTAGACAAGGACCAGAAGACAGCAGTGGTGATAGATGTAGCAGTGCCAAGTGACAGCAACATCAAGAAGAAGGAGTATGAGAAGCTGGAGAAGTACCAGGGCCTAAAGGAGGAACTAGAGAGGATGTGGAAAGTCAAGGCCAAAGTGGTCCCAGTGGTGGTAGGAGCACTCGGGGCTGTGACTCCTAAGCTGGGAGAGTGGCTCCAGCAGATCCCAGGAACAACATCAGAGCTCTTCGGAAGGGTGTGGTGCTAGGAACAGCTAAGATACTGCATAGAACCCTCAGACTCCCTAGCCTCTGGTAGAGGACCCGAGACTGAGGAAGACACATACCACCCATAGGGGTGAGAAGGGATTTTATACATACATACATACGTATATAAATAAAATATAAAACTTGATTAAAAAATTTAAAAGTTCAAGTGGAGACCCCCCTTCCCAGGCAATTAAAAGTTTGTGTGAAAATCTTACTTCTGCCCACTTAAATGATATCCTGTTATACCTCCTACTGAGGTCTTCAGCTCCTCACTGTCTCCAGATAATTAGTGTATATTAATGCCCATTGTTTGTTTTTAGCTAGATATCCCATCTTACGTGTGGTTCCTCCAAAGTAACCATTTTATTCAATGAAACTTACAATAATCGCATGCTTTGAATCACAACCTAAATAGACTCCACAAATCTAGTAATTACTTTTACCAACACCTCTGGGTCCAATTAGAAATAATAGCTATATTTAGACCCCACAGTATATCTGATATAACCCTTCATACAGACAGCAGCTATTCTTTTCTCTGTCTTCTTCAGCATTGACAGTTTGTGCAGCTATGAACCAAAGGACTTTAAAAAAAAAAAATCAAAATTCTCTTCCTAGAATTAGAATTTCTAATGTCTCTGTAATGTTTGGAGCACAGCAGGAGAAAGTTTTAAGTTCAGCATGTTTGAAATTCAGATTTCTTGCTGAATTTGGCTTTCTTTGCATGTCTCTCTACCTCCTTTGTTTCCATGGGGGAAAAGTCTGTAAGGGAGCTAAAGAATGTTTTTTGCTTTGATCATTAAAGAACATGAGCTTTCGCCCATCGAGTCAATAGAAAGGCGGTCTATTATACTTTCCTGGGGTCTGGGAAAAGACTGTTTTGGTACAGCTTGCTAAGGGAGAACTATCAAGCTATAAAGAATGGGTGAAGTTTAGGCTGTAGGTGCTTCATTAAAATAAGAACTTCCTGCACAGCCAGCAACTTTATGTCAATGAAAGAGAATGGGATTTCACTGTTTGTTTATTTTTTATTACAGTCAATTAGACCAGTACAATATTAAAAGGAAGGGAAAGACATGAATTATGTCCAATCCAAATAAAGGATTATATATCCAAAGTATACTAGTCAAGGTACTTGTCAATTATAATTAAAAATCATTTATAATAATTTATACACCTGGCTTCATCGTCCTAGGATTACACATTATAAACCATTAAAATTAAGAGTTAATATTGATTTTTGAATACATAAATATAGAAACACAGAATGCTTATATCAATTGTTCACAATAATACGTCGGCTCTTAAGGGCTGCTGCACAAAATCTTGCCACCTGCACTGTAACATTACTCCACTCATCTTTAAGGAGAATTTGAAGATGTTCAGTGTCCGGTCTGCCAGGATATCTGCTGATCATTGGAGAGATAAATTTTGTTCGTATTTCTCTATATTTATCTTGAAAAATTAATGGAGCAAGGCCTTGAGGGAAAAGGTTAAGTTTTAACCATAGATTTAAAGATGACAAACAAATTCTTGATTCAACCTTTAGAAGGCCGGTCTCCAAGTGTAAGCAGGCATTTGACACACAGCGTGGCAATTGTAGAACTGCTCTTAAAAATTTGGACTGAACTCTCTCCAGGGGTAAGATGGAGGAGGATGAGGGCCCAAGGTGTGTCCCATACAGCATCTGAGCAAGTGATTTCTCCTGGAAAAGTTTAATCGTGGCGGGGACATAATGTCCTCCTTTTAAACATAACAGTTTGAGGATGGCATTAGCTGACCTCTGTCCGGCCGCAGCTGCATATTCGCAATGCGCAGTCCTTGAGCCAGTGGCATGTATGACCACACTCAGATATTTAAAAGTAGTCACCTGTTCTATACTGTGTCCATTGAGGTACCAAGATTGTGTTCTTGGTCTTTTGGCAAAGGCCATAACCTTGGTTTTCTGGAAATTGATTTCCAGTTTATCTTTATTACAGTACTGGAACAAGCCTCGCAGGGCTCTTTTTAGGCCCACTGGTGTCCTGGAAAGAATTACAGCATCATCAGCATAAAGCAATAGGGCAACACTGCGATTCCCTGTTTTAGGGGGGTGATGGTTTGGATTATTTATCCATTTAGTCATATCATTAATGTAGAAATTAAAAAGCAAGGGAGCCAAAGTGCACCCCTGTTTAACCCCCCTTTTAACTTGTATCGATTCTGTGAGAGCCCTTTGCCTGTTACAGCTGACCTTGAGGGTCGTGTTAGAATGTAAGACATGTAATAAATAAAGAAGCCTACAATCAATAGAGCCGGCTTCTAGCTTCTCCCATAGCTTGAATCTGGTGACAGAATCAAAGGTTGCCTTTAAATCTATAAAGGCGACATATAGTGAAGCCACTCTGCTAGACACATATTTTTCAATCAAGTGCTGGAGAACCAAGCATTGGTCAATTGTGCCTCTCCCGTCTCTAAAGCCTGCTTGTTCTTCAGCAATCAGATTGTTGGAGTTCAACCAGTCCTTAAGTTTGTCTTGCAGGTGTTTAGCATAAAGTTTGCTAATTATGTTTAGCAAACTTATTGGTCTATAATTTGCAGGGTCATCTCTATTTCCCTTCTTAAAAATTGGGACCACAATCGCTAAGCCCCAGTCCGCTGGAATATTTCCTGTGGAGTCAATGTAGGTAAATAATGATGCCAGGACTGGGGTCCACCACTCCCTATTATTCTTCAGTAATTCTGCCAGGATGAAATCTACACCAGGGGCCTTCCCTGTCTTAAGTTGATCAATGAGAGATTTAATTTTGGACATTGAGACTGGATGCCATTTGGGTACATCCTTCAAGTTGTACATTTTTTCCTCACTGGGGGCATCTTCGTACAGACTCCAAAAGTGAGACTCCCAAGCAGCAGGTGATATATGAGAATCTGTTGGAGTATATGTTCTAGTAGTTTGGGAAGCTATTACGTGCCAAAATAAGGAAGAGTTCTTACTCTTTACTGTCTCTATAAGCCTTTCCCAGGTGGACCTAATATCTTGCCTCTTCTTGTTTGCCACTAGTCGCTTGTAATTGCCACTAGTCGCTTGTAGATTCCACTGAATGCCATAAGAGCATGTAATCATTGTGTCTTCTAAATAGGAAAGTGATCAGAAATTAATTGGAAGTATCTAAATCAGATGTAATAACAATCTTGGAAATGGAATAATAGATGTAAACAATGAACAGAAGCTGTCAGAAAGAAAATGCAGAGATTTTAATTAAACTTGAACAAAACAAGGCCTTATAATGTTCTTTCCCAATTATCTCCAGTGAACTTGTATTCAAATGATTTTCTGACATGTTATGGAGTTATTGTGCTGAACTGTTGAGGCCACTGATTTCTGGAAGTGATTGCTTTTCCTATAAACATGGGTTATAATGGCATACATCGAAAGAACTCTGATCAGAATTCAGAAATAGGTTGGGGCAAATTATGGTGGACAAGGTACTTATTGGTGACAGATTCCAGGATCATTTGAAAACCTGTGCTGAAAGCTTTGCACTAGCCATCTGTTGACTATCAGGTACAATGCAAAGTGTTATACTGACCTTTAGAGCCCTAAATGGATTAGATCTTGATTACTGAGGGACTGGCCCAGTTATAACTATTTGAGTTGCTTGTCTGCCCCACAATGCAGTGTGTTTCATTTCATTTTATTGTTTTATTATTTTCCTTTGTATTTGATGCTGTTAAGCCTTGTTAGTCATCCAGAGTCACCTGGCAAGTGAGCAGCCATAAAAATTTAAAAAACAAATATTCTCAGGATGGTCCCTCTGGCGATGAACTTGCCCAGTTACTTAGATCAACAGCAGAGTCTGAAGGGCTTCTGAAGATGTCCCAGCTGCCAGAAACTTGGCTACTGGGTACACAAGAAAAGGCATTTCTGGTTATTGGATGTGCTCTTTAAGGAATCGCATTTGGCTCCTTCTCCAGCAAAAACGCTTCCTTTCATCCAACATTTAACTGTTACCTTAATGACTGCATTTAATTTCACTTTCACTTTTAATTGTACTACTTTTATTAGGTTTTACATTCTGCATTTTTTTAAAAAAATTGTTGTTAGCTGCCTTGAAGAGTGGTATAAGCAGAAAGGTACTGTATACATTCACTATTGAATAAATAAAATATGATTATATAAAATGGAACCAGTTCAGGGATTTAGTTGGCCTTCGCTCCAAATATATTTACAGATTAGATACTAGCATTGTATAAAACTTTTGAATCTGAACATCAGACTTGCAATCTCTTAAACTGCATCTTAAAATCAAATCAATTTGATGACTGGACTCAACCATTCAAATTGAATCAATGTAATTGAAACTGAACTGATGCTTCAAATTAGATCAGATTGAGAAGCTGGATCAGGCTGACAATTCAAATCAGATCTTGCCTGATTTGCATCCCCCCCACCCCCATTTCTTACAGTGGTTGTTTAACTTAAGTCCCATTGATTTCAATGGGAGTTTAACGTAGTTATTATTTAAAGTCTGAGTTCTGGTATATCTTAAATAGAAAGATAGATACATTTCTTACTCTGAAAAGTAAGAGTTGCTGTGTGAATTATATCAAATGCTTTTCCATGTTTTTATGTGGAAAGTCCGCATGGAAATCAATGGCTTCCTGAACAAGGATGAGAAACTACTGCCTGAAATTTGATAGTACAAGGCAGGTTCCAGTGTTCCTATATAATTGCAACCCAGTGATGTCAGTAAAGTTAGTACAAGCCTAGAAAAAGTTAAAATGCTAAGCTAATTAGTAGAAAGTAGATGAAATAACAGCTAAAAGCTATTTCCCTTTCTGTAAAACCTGCTGGCTCCAGGTTATAGTTTAATAAGCCCTAAGTATGTCAGATAATCAGAGGGGGCAGAGGTGGAGAGAATGGAAGAAAATAAGGTTACTTTAGGCAGAAGGGAGACAACCAGCTCAGAAGCATATATGTACAAGACCCAAACTTTGCATGTGGCAATGCAGAATGTGAAGATAGGGAAAGAAGGGAAGAACTCTTGGAATTAGTAAGGTGGATGAGTCCCCTCTGTCAGGAGAAAGACTACTCATGTGCAAGAGATAAAGGAGAAAATGAATAAGGCTTTATTCAAAATTGCACGTCAGATGCACTGATTGTAATTCAAGCAATCAGGAGAAAATCTAGCATGTTTCATTAGTTAGGAGGTCATCCAGTGGAATCAGCTGAGAATACATCACAGTTTGGAGGAGCAAGGAGAAGCAGATTAGAGTACTAAACCATGTAAATTCTTACACACAGGGGCATAATGTCATGTAACATCCACATCACTCTACTCTGAAAGCTGAAGAGAAGGTGAACTCTACATATCCTTCTGATAGATTCTATATAGCTCTATAGCTTCTATAAAGATTCTATACAGTCCTATATAGCTCATAAGGCTAATGTCCTGTATTTAGTAATGTAAAGTGTAATAGTCCATGTGTTCAATTCCAAGGAGTGGGTTTGATACTGCTATACTGCCTGTTGGTGGTCAATATAATTATAAATAGATTTTTTATAAATAAATAGCATTTTTTTTTCAACCAGTTCCTATTTAATCCAATGAAAATTATTTTCTTTTGAAGTTTTGCTCAAAACAAAAGAGGATTTCACAGAAATTCTCATGGGGGAGGTGAGATATTCTTGCACATCTTGCTAAAAACTGTGCATGTATATGCGTGTTTTTCATTGCAATATCATCTGTTCAAAGATCTACATACTCCCTGGTTTGCCATGATTCACTTAAATCCCAAAGGGAAATTCCTCCTATAAGACATTTTCAGATTGGGAGATGTGGACAGCCAGGAATGCTTCTGAATGCTGAAAAGGTCCGGAACAGAAGATCAACATCAACAGTAACATCCTCCAACATCTCCAAAAATGCCACCAAGAGAAGTGTGAAAGCAATTTTCAAGCACCTTGAGAGTGGATTATCAAAACAGAAGCCTGTTTTGCAGAAGATAACAAGTTTTGAGCAACTGCAAAGCAGATATTGATAAAGCATTACTATAAGCATTTGTTTGTTTAATTTTCATAGCTGCCCATCTCACATTTGTGACTCCATAAGCATAATGTTTTATGGAAAACAGTATTGGAAATTGGATTGTATTGGGTAAAGTTCTCATAAATCTAATCAGATATTTCAAATCTTTCAGCAGTAGGACTCTAAAAAAAAAAGCAAAGATATTACATATATTTGAATCAAAATGGAACCCAAATGGGACTTGCAGAAAAATATTGCAGTACAGAGTAATCCTCTATAGTAGGAATGCACAAATTGATATCAGTCCAATAACTGATTTGGATCATCAAGCCAATTTGATTAAAATCATCAATTTGGATTTTCATTTCACTCAGAATCAAACTGTTGAACCAATTTGAACTATAAAATGGTGTGTGAGCAGGTACAAACATCTTCCTAGTGCAAATCAAATTGACTCATACATCCAATTTAATTCACAGATTTGAACTGGCAATCTGATTCAGAAAGTCAGCTTAATGATTCAAATTATCTTTGAATCAAATCTGTGAATTAAATATTTGTACATCACTACTGTTTTATTTCCAAACAGCAAGCCATGTCCTTTTTCAGGTTATTCCATGTTCTGTTGGTCAGCTTCTTCCCCACTGCTGCTAGAACTAGAGGCCTCACATGAAATTATTCAAGTGCTGTTCTTCATAAGATAGTTTTATTATAGGTATTAGAAAAGCTGTTGATTAAGACATCCAGCAAAAGCTGAATGTAAGATGCAAACTAGATAAATATCAGAGTCAAAATTCCACAACATTCCACAAACAGGACACCAGCACTGTCCTGTGATTGTCCCACTTTTTTTTATTATCAACACTAGGAAGAGGGGCTGATAAAACAAGCCAGCTCTTCCTATTTAATATTGGGAGTTGTGAGATAATCCATCTCCTGTTCTAACCCCACTTAGATAATTATTTCCTACTTTTTTCTTAACTAGGTGCCCAATAACTGCTAGACACTTAACAATGTAGCTAATTTTCACTAATATGTAACCCCCCCCCCCCCCCGCACTGATGCCTAAGCAAAGCAATGGCAGGGGGAGAGAGAGTGATTGTTTGAAGAGCTATAAACGGTGACCAATGAATGCAACCCTATTGTGAGTTGATTCCATGGAATTCCTCCTTTGAAGCTATCTAGGCTTACTGTGACCAACTGGGGTAGGATCTCTCCAGTGCTGTAAATATTGGAACTTTATTAATCAACTTTTATGAACTTTAATCGACATGGCTTCTTCCCTGTGTACACCCCCTTTAGTATCCAACCCAAAAATGTAAAAGCCAGAATAAGCATCAAATGGCACTGGAATTCTTAAGGTTTCTTGTAGATAAATATGAGAGAAGAAACTCTTTAATGTCTTGTTGCACTTCTAGAAAAATCAGCATTACTACAATCTTGCCAAGACCTGTCTCTTGTGCATAATTGGTGATAGTTACTGTTTAACTAAAAAGGTATGTTATACATTAAATAAATAGTAAGATGCTGGCATTAAGAGAATGAGATTGCTATTAGCATATCACACTTAATATTTAGCTATGTTTTCACCCAAATATGATGGGAAATAAAATATCTGTAAAGTGAAGTCAACCTCTGAACTTTTTAAACATGTTCAATTTTAAAGAAAAGAAAAAAGGCTGATAGAGATGTTTAGAATAAATTCACAGTTATAATGGATGGTTATCATTTCTTCTCAACTAGGAAAGCATAATTTAGCAATTCATTCAAGCACATCTAATTGAAGAGCTACCTTTAGATTATGCATGTGCACCACTGAGAACTCCATGTCTTTCCACAGAGGGAAAAATATCAAAAGCATACCAAATTTATAAATATTGCTTTAGATAGCAAAAGAATTGTTTAAAGTATCTAGAAGTTCTCTTCCCCTGAGATTTGATACACAGAAGATGTCAACTCTTGATGCTAAAGTGTTTCACTGAAATCAAACTTCAAGGAAGATGCTTGTGGGAGAAAACATAAGAAATGCTGGGGGAAGAGGAGGCAAAAGTTCTGGGGGAGGGGGAGAAACATTAGTGAAGTTTCCCAAGGGGCTACATATACATTCCTAAGTTACCACTTATCAACTTGTCTGTCAATCAAGAAGAAAATGTGGAATACTTAGGCAAATAATAGCTGAAGTAGTTTGAGAACTCAACGAAGTAACTCCAAATGGCCATCTTACATAGAAAATTCCTGTGTGTGTGTGTGTGTGTGTGTGTGTGTGTGTGTGTTATTATTTTATAAACTGCCCAACTCTCAGGCAACTCTGGGTGGCTTACAACTAAAATACCAACATACAGAAAATACAACCAACTGGAAGAGCAAAATACCAAAACAAAAGCAGAACAAATCAGACCAACCAACCAAAATGAAATGGGGGCTCCACAGTCACCCTGTCCCCAAGGTCTGGAAGAACAACCAGGTCATAGTGATTTCTTAAAAGAAATCAGGGTGGGAGCCACATGAATTTCTGGGGGAGCTCATTTCCATGGCTCCTATTATCCTGTTATTCTTTGCTTTCTTATTCCACATGGTTATAACTGTGAGATACATTTTGTGATAAAAGGCCTTTTAAGAACTTGGTGAGAAAATTAGAATTGCTTGTCTAGTGTATTTTTTTAAAGCCATGAGCAATAACAAATGCAGAAAGATTTCATACCTGTGAAAGGAAGAACAAGCTAGCAGAACTCATTAGAGGGGCTGATGATCACTTTCTCTTTTTGTTCCATAAGGGTTCACAGATGGAGAAGAAAGACAAGAAATAAAATAACAGGTGGAGGATTAAGCTGTCCTTGACCTAATGATCAGTATCAGTGGATTTTATTTATTTTACATAAAAATGTATGCAATGTATAGCTGAATCTGAATTTTGTGAAACAAGACACTGAATGTGTGTGGGGGGCGGGGGGAGAGAAGGGAGTAAAACTTTCCTCCTACATGTTGTAATTTGGACCCAGAACAGGTAGTCTGGAGGAGGGGTTGGTAACTTTGCAATACTGGTGAGCTAAGGACTAAATTATTAGTTCACTATTGTTATTTTTAAGACCCAAGTAATAAGAATAAACATCAGAGATTAAGTACAGTAAGTTATTATCTATTGTTTTTATACTGATAGGAAAACAGTGCTATCAGAATTAAGGAATTTTTGGTTGTGCAACTCAATTTTGGCAACATATTCCTGAAGGGCTCAGGGCTACAAAAGTAGTTCAGGAACTGCATGAACCCTGTAGATCTTTCTTCCCTTGCCCTAATCTAAAGGGCCCTGACATATCACTTTTTAAATATATAATATACTTCAAGCAAAATTTAGAGTCCGTGTGATATGGTGATCAAGGTATTGCTCTACCAACAGGAAGGCCCAGGTTTGGTCCTCCCTTAGCCACAGGAGCCAGTTGTGTGACTTCAGGCCAGTCACTTCCTCTCAACCCTAAATCAACATCTGGTTCTGCAAGAAGGAGGTTGATAAACAAAAACCCTTATTATATCATGCACTGATAGTTTACTGTAAGAATAAACAAACATGGTGCAAAAACAGGTACTCCCTGCAACCCTGAAGGACGTATGCTGAGAACAATAATGCAATTTGAGCAAAATTATTTCTTACATACAGTGTCTGATGCTGTATAATGTTCAGTGCACTTAATAAAAAATAACCATCCAAATTAGAAAGGGAGAGTTTACTCTATTAAAGCAAACAGCAAAAAAAGCTGTTCTGTGTGAGCTAGATATACTCTACATTGTTAATTTAGGTCACTGAGTCTTGATTATTTTTATTGTCAATTTGATTTGGATACCCAAAAATTTCAGACAGAATATCTGGCTAACCCAATTGACTCAAGCTAACTTGCTAAAAATGTATGTCCACACACACGAATCAAATACATTTGGAGGTGTCCAATTCAATTGGAATACTACAGCCCAGAAACCCAATTTGATACAGACATTTGATGGAATTCAAGGGCAATGCCTCCTATGAAGTGAATATTCATACCCCCTATAAAACATATTAGTTAGGCTGGTCTTAAGAAATTATGGTCACTTGGATATGACTAGGCACATTGTCCTTTTTCTTGTTTTGTATCATTCACAGCTAATCAATAAAAGGGAAAAGAATCAGACTAAAAGCCATTCTCAATTTTTCATTACATTACCTTCCCCAGACTACATTCTTTCTTAAACAGCATGGTTAAATACTCTGTGACATAAATAGTACTATGGTTCTCCCCACCACCCTGAATATGGACTTGTTAACTGTGCTTCATTGAACATTGTAAATCATTAGTTCTTGTTAGCTTTTATCTTTTTGCTTTTTAAAACTTAATAAAGTTCATTAAAAAAGAAAAAGAAAATTGTAAATCACAATCAGAACTCTGTCTCCACATTGTTCTGAATGCTGATGAAATAATGGCATTATCAGGAAGAATTCAATGCATGTTAATGGTATCCTATTGTACACTTCAACCTTGGCTCAGATGAAGGTTGCTTGAAGCCACAGTTAACTGATTTACCTCAAGAAATGTTTATAACTACAGAAGAGAATATTTTATGATAAGAATGTTACATGAGAACTGAATCAAGGAAAATGAATGATGGTCCAGAAACGTGGCAAGCAATGCTGGAGATGCTTTAAAAGTCAAAGCTGAGGTTACAAAAAAAGTTCATTTGTATGGAACTCAGTGGAGCAAGATAACATTGTAATAGAACCAAGTTCAATCACCAATTGACTGGACTAACACTGCGCTAAACTATAATGTAGTTTGTTTCTTACTTGGTTTATTGTGTGAATTAAATCTGTATGGTTTGTAAACTATGGAATTTGGTTAGGAATGTTATATGAATTCCAATATACCATGATTAAGGAAAGTATATTTAGCATGATGTGTAAAAATAGCATATAGATACATGGGAATACTCCATAAGATCTACATATGTAACCCAAATTGCATTTGAACAACTCTTATGCTAGTGGCTACATCATTTTCCACAATGTTTGCAGTCTTCTTGCTATGTTTCAAGTTAGAAATGGTTCTTAGGCAACAAAGATAGAAGCTTTCCAGTTGATTAAAATGGTATCAGGTATCAAGGCATAAAGAAACAAGGTATGACCCACAGTGTGATAGATAATGTTCTACTAAGTTTTATTCCATGGCTTCTTCTGCAGAAGAAGCTCCTGCCAAATGCAGCACTAAACTTTGCCAGACAGATGTTGAGTATAATCTCATCATCCATCATGTGAAAGGTTGTTGTCCAAGTAGCAGATTTTTTTCCCCCAAACTAAATTAGGGGTGCTTTTGCCATTATAATGGAATTACAATCACTAGGCTGGTAGTAGTAATGCTGACTGGCTGGATGAACAATCATTCTTGTGAATCTGAAGTATTTTGGAGCAAGGTTTTTTTAAAAGACCTAACAATAGCCTGAAACAGGCAGAACATAATCAAATGTATAAGCAATACTGAACAAACCCAGGATTTCCAACTCCCATCCCTCCCCCCAAAATTGGGGCAGCTATTTTAATATAGGCCTTAGTCTGTCTGTCTGTCATTCTAAACTAAACACACATGCACTGCAAAGTATAAATGCCCTTTATTTTCAGACAAAAAGGGTTTATGCTGAAACAGTGCACTGGTAGTTGGGAGAAAGGTTTTTGTGTAATAGGAAATGACATCTTGAATAGTTATGAGAGAAAATACCCCCCTCCCAATAGAGCAACAGATACCTTTAGTTATGGTTATATAATACTAAGTACATCGATATTAGAATGTGACTTATACTCCTGTCCAATACAACACCACTACAATTAACCCTGCGAATTGCTTATTTCCTACACAGTGGACTTTTTTTTCAAAATTCTCAAAAGGGACAGCAAAGAAACTGAAACAAGACAATGATAGTAAGAAAAACAGGAAAGAACTTTTGAGAGACTGTTAAAAACTTACCATGCCAGAAGTGGTTGCAGTGCATGATGGGAACAAGAAATGAGGGTAGAATCTTCAGTCCCATGATCCTCCCATCACTTAATGATTTGTCCTGGCTTTCCCTAAGAAGCTCAAGACAGCATACTTGGTGTCCCTTCTCCAGTTTCTCCCTGAGAAATCCTTGTGGGGTAAGTTTGGAATGAGAAAGAATGACTGTCCTAAAGTGATCCAGTTAACTTGGACCTAGACCTAATCTGGACCTAGACCTCCCAAGCTTTAGTCCAGTAATATGAACACATGGAGAGGGGTCATGTAAACCTCCCTGTTTCAATTCCAAAGAAATCACCAAATCAACTGGGATTTTTTTTCATTCTCAAACATTATTCATCCATCCATCCATCCATCCATCCATTCATTCATTCATTCATTCATTCATTCATTCAATTCTAGTCCATTGACTTTCATCCAGTTATAATCAGTACTTTGCAATAAAATATCATTATCAATCAAATAAAATGGTCCAAATTAAAATGACAAAATAGCACCAAAATAAAACTTATATTTTTGTAACTGGTAATATTATCTCTCATTTCAACCTTACCGACAAAGAATCCAGGCGGTCATGTTTTCCCACCCCATGGAAAGTATTTTACTTAAGACATGCTAGGTAACCAGAGCAACTCCAGTTCTGTTGGAGCAGAAACCTAATTTGGTGTCGTGGTTAATGTGCTGGAAAAGAATTTAAGTCCACATTCAGCCATGAAAGCTAGCTACTGAACCTATTTCATAGGGTTGTTGTGAGGGAGAGGGAGGAAATGAAGGTAGGGATGTTGTGTATGCTGTGATCTCCAGCAGGAAGGCAACATACAAGTCTACCAATCAAACAATTAGATGAACATCCAGCATCATTAAAAAGCATGAGAGATGCTACAAGATGAGCTTCAACATCTGAAGTGCCAGAAGTAACATTCATGATTCAAGACAGTGCTTCCCAACTTTCAGATGTGTAGACTTCAACCTCCAGAAATCCCCAGCCCACATCGCCATTGCTGAGCATTCTGGAAGTTAAACATATTGCAACAGTATACTTAGAAACCTAAAAGAAAAAGTGTGAGAAGCTGTGAAGGTAATTTTTAAAGGTTTTATATGGAAAAGGAATTGTGAGGAACTGAACTCCTTAAAAAAATCTTGCACCTGCCTACTCATTTCTATTAGCATAATGAATTCATATCTTAACAAATGTATTGTGACAGCTTGCTGTATTAAAAGTGGGGAGAAATAGGTGTGTCCATCTGCAAAGTGTCTGCTGTGAGGACTTTTTTGTGTGTGTGAAAAAAAAGGGAAAAGAAGAATTCTAATGAGGAACTATTAATGTAACATTCTCATCAGTATTTTAAGATGCATCAAGGAGAGAAAAAAAATAATTTGATTGCTTAAGGAGAAAGCATGATAAAATTTTCATTAGGACCAGTTAAACATTACAGTTCAGTAAGCTTCTGAACTTTAAAGATTACTTCTGGGTGATACTAACAACAGTAAGAATAGAAAGATGTTGATGGAAAATTCAACTTCTTACATTTGTATTTGTATGTGTGTAAGCTCCAATCTTAAGGTCCTACTACAATCAGCATTTATTATTTCTTTTACAATGCAAAGACCCTAGAATAATTGAGATGCAAAGAAGTAACATGAACTAAAAGTTAGAGCATTGATCCCTTTGAAGTAGAAAGCCCACCCAAGCCAACAAGGCTTACCAAATATGCTTCAATTTTGGATTGCAACATCAGTTGCACTCAGCATTCTTTATCCTGAGATGTGCTACAAACTGCAGTTTCCAGAATTCACACAGCTGGAAAGAACCTGTTTAGGGGAGGACTATCTGAAGGCCATCCTTAAATTTGGTTGAACATTCGAATGGTAAAGGATATTAAAATACTGAGTTTATAGCTTGAAGACCACCTGGAAGCTTCAGCTGGTCCAGAATGTGGCAGCCCAGGCAGTGATGGACATCCTTCAAGTATGTCCATTTAACACCTCTTCTTCACAAGCTGCACTGGTTGCCAGTTTGCCAGTATGGTGTAGTGGTTACCTCTTGTAAGCTGCCTTGCATTCACGGAGGAAAGACAAACATCCAACATAAATGCATGTCTTCTTCCCACCTTTTAAAATATTTTAAGTGCTTCTATCCCCTATGCAGTGTGCCTCACCTACTCTTGTCACAGCATGTAAAAATGAACAGTGCAAAAGTACACTGAGCAGATCATAGATGCCTCTTAGTATATACTGATTTCCTGGGTCTTAGAAATATAGTTGGAATGGAAATGCCCATTCATTGTGTTCTATCACATACACAGTATTAGATCCAATTCTGTATGAAACAAGAGCAGAATTTCTTAAAATCCATAGTACAGTTGACTTAAAATATAAACATCAATATATTCCAATATGTCATTGATTTTTTTCCCGAAAAAAGTAAATTCAAGTAGTATCAAATGTTACTTCACCAAAGGCTTAAGGCATTCTTTGCAAGTAGCATAATACCTATACCAGCTGTGATGTACAAAGGCAAGAAAAATCGTGAAACATCATATATTTCCTCAATCTTGTTTCTGTTGCGTAGCACTTTAAAACAAAAAACAACAACAAAAACATCTTAAATACTGCCATCTTTATGAGTATGCTAAATTGGCCTCCAGTATAAAAATGAAGAAAGCCACTGTACAGACCATTCCAAAATTGCCTGGAAAAAGGAATCACTTTGATCATTATAAACTTGGTTGAATCTGCAAAGATTCAAATCCACATTTTTTACTGCAAGAGGTGGGGCCTTCAGTTGTTGCCAGACCACAACTCTCAGCAGTCCCAGGTAGAAAGACAAATATGGGGAGTGCACCCCAATTCAGTGGTCTGAGGGTTTTCCAGAAAGTATTCTTATGAACTAAAAGTATTCTGGATGTGATGTTCTAGATCAGAGGTTCTCAAAAGCATCTTGATCTCAGGACCACTTTACATTCTTAAAAAAAAGCATCTTTAAAATGATGACCCCAAAGAGCTTTGGTTTATGTGGGTTATATCTATCAATATTTACTGTATTAGAAATTAGAACTGAGATGCTTTAAAATATTTATTTATTCAACCTCAAAGATCCCCCAAGGTCCTTGGACCACACTTTGAGAACCGTTGTTCTAGATGAATCTGGCTTGTTTTGAGGCCTAATTATTGAATAGCATGATCCTTGGGAAAATAGAATATTCTAGCATTCCCGGCAGCATTCTAGTCCCAGAATGGTAATTTTTGCACAATCTTGGTTGGGAGTTGAGCAAGAATTAGGCTGAACAAGAATTATCACCACCCTCCTTTTTTTTTCTTTGAGATAGAACCTTCTCTTGAAAGTGAACTGATACCTTGCCCAGTGACTCTGAAAATTAGACAGAAAGCCACAGGAAATTTATCCAAAGGCCATAATTTTGGTATAATGTAGGAAGAATAAAAATAGTATTGTTGCAAACAGTGAAATCCTTTCAAGAAAGAGCAAGAGAAAATTAGGAGGAGGAGGAGGAGGAGGAGAAGGAGGAAGAAAACATATACAGGTAGCCTCCATGCTAACCACACACATTCTCCTTTAGAACTGAACTTAGTTCTAGAATGTTCTTTGGCCTTTAGAAAGATGAATTGTAGTGGCCTTTTCAATTAATTACAATTGATGCAAAAATACTCTGAAATCAAGATTAGGAGAATGGCAGTAATTAATGTGAGTAAATCACATAAATACCCCCCCCCCCCAGAGAGAGAGAGAGAGAGAGAGAGAGAGAGAGAGAGAGAGAGAGAGAGAGAGAGAGAGAGAGAGAGAAGCACTGATTTTTATTTGATTCTATCAAGACTCAAGGACTGAACAGAGGAAAATGTTTCATGCTCTATTTTTTAAAAGTTAATTGAAATTCAATATTTTAGTCCATTTAGATCTTGAATAATTAGAGTAATACATTTAAATATAGATTTAACTAACATTGGAGAAAGCATGGTTAGTAGAACCAGGAAGCAAATCTTAATTAAGAGACATAAGCTGCCAATGGGATTTTTGTTGTTCTTGCTCGCAGGTTCATATCTGCAGAATTTTAATCCTGCCAGAGTCCGAATCTACAATTTGCCAAACAGCACTTTGTGAACATGTCATAATTAAGAGAGGTTTTAATGGAGCTACAGAGTTTGTACTATCCAGATTACTTTGAAACACAAGACATCATTTGATTAGGTATAGCCCCCAGGCATAGAAGATCACATCTTGCAACAGTTTGCACTCATCATTTGATCTAATCACTTTGGAGTTATCTACATGTGATTTCACCTGTATGTCACCTACCCAGAGGATAGCAACTGAGACAAAGGGTGGGGTAAGGGGAAAAAACCTGTGCCATTTATCTTGTAGATAGAGCTGGAAAGGTATCGTTTCAAGAAAGAGGTGAGCATGTTTTCAGATCTTTCATTGGCATGTTATGGTGATGCACTCCAAAAAGTAGTCAAAGCAGCAAGTGGAATGAGGACAGCACTAGTTTTAATTGGTCCTTGAATGGTAGTGGGAGAGCAAACTATTAACACATTATTCTGATACCTAAGTGAAAGGGAAGGAACTGTATCCCTGAAGGATACATGCAATCCTTTGAACTTGTTATCATTTGCTGTGATCCTTAAACAGTAGCAATTGCTTCCCCCTTATCCAACTGCTCCTAAATAAAATTTCCCTCTTCATTTTCTGCCATCTGTTATTCAATTCTACTGATCTTTCTTCCATCCTTCCGCTCCCAGGGCACCCCTATACTGCTTTTGTGACAACCAAAGGAACAAGATACATGATGTTCCCTTTGTTTTAACTGGCTCCCCTTCTGTGCTTTGAACAGAAGGTGACACACAGAAATATAGCAGATGGGGATTTATTTATTTATCCATCCCTTCTGGTATGGTATTAAGTAGAAGGGGCACATTTCAGAAGCAACATTTCTCTTGCTACATTCATGTGACACAGGGAACCATATTTCAGCCAAGTTTGCACATCCCAGCCCATACAGTTAGGTTATCATTCAATGTATCATGTGAACCCAGAAAAAAGAGAATAAACCCTGGTTAAGTAAACTATGGATACATATATCATATGGACTCAGCCAGGCTGTGATATGCAGAGTGTTCCATCATGGAATGTTCTGACTGTGAAATGGACTCTTCTAATGTTGAAATGTTCCATTCCATAATGGAAGAGTCCAACTAGACTCATTCTGAAGTTGGAGCCCTTATAGAAGACCTGGAATGGTTTATTTTGAGGTTACATTCTGGCATTTGTCTCCAGTTTACGGACTGCTACTGAAAATGGGACAGTGTTCTGCAACGCAGATGAGGTAACAGGCTAGGCTAGTAACTCTGTTAGAAACAGAAGTGGATGGTCTGAATGACAACACCAGCTTCCTGACCTGGAAGGAAAAACAAGGTGAGTTCTCCAGGCAGCAGATACTATGGAGAAGACACAGTAACAGCTTCTGGCAAGTCTTCAAATTCCTGCCTCTTTCTCTTTGTTGGAGGACAGATCTGCCTAGAGTTACTAGCCTAGCCTGTTACCTCATCTGCGTTGCAGGACACTGTCCCATTTTCAGTAGCAGTCCATAAACTGGAGACAAATGCCAGAATGTAACCTCAAAATAAACCATTCCAGGTCTTCTATAAGGGCTCCAACTTCAGAATGAGTCTAGTTGGACTCTTCCATTATGGAATGGAACATTTCAACATTAGAAGAGTCCATTTCACAGTCAGAACATTCCACGATGGAACACTCTGCATATCGCAGCCATTGATATTACTTGAATTTGCCTTGCTGATATGCGTCACGCCACGCGTCTGTGTATACATGTGTGTATAAATATATTTAATACTGCATTGCAGCCACAACCAGCATGTGCAATTGCCAAAACAGCTATCTTTGCAGTTGCCTGTTGTGGCAGATAAGCAGTCAAGGAAAAGCAATGCAGCTGTTTCGACTGAGTTTTAGAAGGGAAGGGATTGCGACGCTTCAGGGTGTACTTCACTTGAACCTTCATCAAAACCAAGCACCCCCTAGACAATTTGCCTAGCTTTAATAAATACCACTGCAGCTCTTTTGTCTTTGTACTGCTCACCATGCTACGTACGAAGCCATGTTTCTTGTTTTGACACAGGCTTATTGGTCTGTCACTGCTGTGAGTGGGCTTACATGCCTGGATACAGTAGCCATGGTGGATCTGTTCAGGACCACGGCATTTTCCCAAGTGCCAGATGTTGGAGCTGGACTTGGTAAATAAGCTTTACTTCATAATCACATACCTAAAAGTGCAGCGAACCTTCTTGCCAATGTAGAATTATTTGCAAATCGAGAATAGTTGAGTACTTATTAATCAGTTTTATTACATTTCTTTCCCACCTTGTAATCCCAGTGGGGCCCTCATGGCAGCTCAAACAAAAAGAAGATTAAAATTATTATGTTAATTAAAATTAAATGAGACAAAACCATCTCATAAAATAAACAGGGTATGCTTTATAAATTAGGATAAAAAAGAACAGTGATAACATTTCATACCATTCTTTGGCTCAAATGGCGGTTTTATGTAACAAAAGGAAAATGGAGTAAAAAGGAGAATTCTTAAAAGGTCCCCCTTTTTTCCTAGAATAAGATTATGTGGCCTACTCTTCTCACAATCTTATTTTAGTCTATTCAGAAGTAGCTTCCTTTAAGTGCAACAAGTCTCCTTTCCACTAAATGAGTAATAGGACAGTCTTTAAGTCACAGCAATAAATGACTGTATTTTTAAAAATGGTGGCAATGAAGAACTTTAGCAACCGCATAACACAGATGAAAATTGCAATGTGATATTATGTATATTTGCTCAGAAGATGTAACTTCCTGGTGGTTATAGTATAGTCCCAAACCCATCTATTCAAAAATAAATCTTGTGCATTTCTATGGGTTTTTTAGTGGGTGCAAGTAAATGTAAATAGGAGAGGGCAATAAGATCACCTTGCTCATATATTTTCAAATCTAACATCCTAGAACCTTGTCACCAGGCAGAACACTTGTCCTATCTCTTCTAACACCCTCACAAAGGCTTTGATTTCTAATTTCAAGTCATACACAATAGGAAGTTAACTGGATCTATGAATCTGAAGGTCCATGCTTCACTGAGCTATCTGAAAAATCTTTGATATTTAAGGATTTAAGTAAGACCAACAAAATGACAATTACACATGCTCCTAGCAGTAAATCAGTAAATGAAATTTTTCTCATTACTTCTTTTATAGGTTAGGAAAGGTAGCTTGTTGTAATCTTTCTTTTATATAGCTCAAGAGGAGACCTTACCTTATCTTCTAATTTATTACTGCCTCCTCTTGTGAAAAATTAAAAAAGAGAGAGAAAAAATGTTACAGTGGTTCTTCAGGCCCCCACATAAATAGTCCAGTGCATGAAAAGAAAATAAGTTAATACCCATTGTCCTTGATCATAACCTTCATATAGCTTTATACTTAGACAACCAATATATTAGGCCTGTACAAGTCAGGAAATCTGATTCAAGTTATCAGTTCAGAAGACTGATTCAGTTCTATTCAACTTGCAGACAACTGACCTGTTTTGATTGCGACATTCAGGTTGAATATTCAGATTGGATTAATTTGATTCTGATTTCTCAGTTTTAAAGAAGCTGGCTATGTTGATGCCTAGAAACATCCGAATCAGCTCAAGAAGATCCATTTGAATTTCCGATATAATTCATAAAGTCAGCTTGACTGGAAGATTTAATCAAACCATCTTCAAATGAAATCTCCAGATCAATTTTTATACACCTCTATTTTAAATGTGCAAATTTATATATACATAGAATGTTTTCAAAAAAATTTGGAACCAACTTCAGTCATTTTTAGAATGGTAGCTCCATAACTAGCTTTTGCTATCTTTTTTTTTTTGTTAATTCATAATAGTTAGGCTGATTTTGTCTTTACTATCACTACCTGCTGAATTACAATCTCTTTGTTACTTCTCTTTTAGGAAATGGATATGACTGTTTTTCTTCCTGGCAAAAACAGCAGAGGAGAAGAATAGCTTCAGACTTGAAAAGTTTTAGTCTTGCAAGTGGAGGGAAATATAGGGGACCTCGTTCTGCTGAAAAAAAGACGATTAAGGAAGGTAACAATTCTCCTTATCAACTCTTCCCCTCCTCACATGCCATAGCCATTGGTATGGCTTTTTAAAATGTCTTTCTCTTCATGTTACATTGACTCACAGTTAATTTAACCAGGATTTACTCAATAACCCAACCCTGAATTCACAGGGGCACACTAAACAATGAGATAGCTGCACTCACACTAAAGTAGCTTATAGATTTTACTCACTAACTGGTTTTGGATGTTTTGTGATTTGCTTGAGATTTAATGTGTTGTGAGAAACTGGCCGATGGTGGTTTAAGCAAACCTCTGTTTCTCTTATGTGACTCAAGTCTGTTATTTCTGGCTGAGCATTCGATCCAAGATCAGTGCGTAGTATCTGCTACACTTGCTTCCAAACTGTGCAATTAAATTTATGGTTCAGTGTGCTATTGAACCCAGAGAATATGTTAATTAAGTAAACCACAATTAAATTAGCTATGAGTACAGGACTGCGGAAAACAGCCTATTCTGGCACTGCTACCCAATGCTGGCAGAAAACAGGGAAGGGAATAAAGAAAAAAAAAGTTGATGCTTTTTAACAGACCATTACAATTGCATCACATTTAAGACAGGTGTGTGTGTGTATAATTATTCAGACAAGAATATTTATATATAAATATAAAAACCTAAGGCTCTAGAAGGAAGCAAGCTATTCCATTTTATTCATATGCATATCCAAATTCTACATTTGAAAATATATTTTCTTCATTGTAACCTCATTTGAATAATCTATAAAAGTGCTCTCTTGCATTTTTTCCCCTTTCAACAGAAACACAGGAAATGAATTTAAAAGTATTAATAAAGGTTTAAATATATGTAGCATTCCAGCTGCGACCTTTAGATGGTAACGCATGTAGATAGTTTCCTCCATCAAAGGCCTACAGAATGTCAGCGCTGCAAGAAAAGGGGAAGATGAAAGGAAATAAGATGAAGATATGAAAATCAAATGACGGGTGGCTGAAGAAACTTAATTTCACTTGGAAATCGGTGTACAGTTGTCTTCTTTTATGAAGGTCTTTTTTTTTTTTGCTTGCACAGAGAAAGGAAATAGAAAGCTCAAATTCATGTACTATTTAAAGGTATTCTAAGATTTGAATAGCATGTTACAATGCGTGCTGGAATTTGCTGATTCTTTTTAGCTCTTTCCCTTCAATTGTATGGATGCCTTTGATTCCCTCCTCCCTTCCCCCAAATATGAAAATTTCAATGTACTTTTTGTGGGAGAAGACATCGAGTTATTTATGTATGGCTCACCTTTATAGACTCTCAATCACAAAATTACTCTGGATGGTGGACAATTGAAAACACCTCCAAGCCAATATAAAAACTAAAGAAGGCAGTACACCAGAAACTGAATTAGCAAAGACCTGCGTAAAAATTCCCAAAGGAACATGTTCCAATCAAGTGCCTAGGAAGACTGTCAGGTCTTTAAGGCCTATTTGAAAGATTGCAAGAATCTCAAGGGGATATACTTCCAGAGGACAGATGTTGCAACAGAGAAGGAATGCAAGCTTATTCCCATCAGATTGCATTGGTTTAAGGATGCAACTTGGAGCATGCCCACTCTTACAGATTTTTCTGGGCAGGGGTAATTGTTAAGTAATAGAAGGGTGTGTGCTGTCTCATCACTGTATTCCTATATTTCTGGGGTAAGCAACCTTTTTGAGGATAGGGATCATACTCAACAGTTCTTGGAGTTCAAGACCATCATGGAGGCTCTCCAAATGAAATGTGGCCCCACTTGAAATACCTACTGAAAAAAGTTTCCTGTTGACACCAATTCTTTTCACTGAGATCCTAAACACAAGGGAAAGCATGGAAGAAGGCTTTCTCAGATAGATGTTCTCCTCATTTCAAAGATAAAGGAAAACAGACTGAACAATAACATCTAGTTACTAATATTATGAACAAATATTTGAAAAATGTGTGTTTTGCAGAGTGGAAGAGGCCAACTGCTACACAGGAGGACATGTAAGCTTTTAGACATATTGATCCCAAGAATGGAAACAGGAAGTCTGTAAACACTGTGAAAAAACTTTCCCCCCACCAAAAAAAAAACCTCGCTGCCCTCCAATTTTGCACCCTCTTGCTGCAGTTCCTGTGGTCTGAGTAACCAAGACTATTCTATGTTAAGGCCATTGGTACTACCAAAAGCCATATCCCATTTCAAGTTCTCCCATATGATACCTCACCATCTTAAAATGCCATTCAAAGTATGTGGAAGGCCTTTATCTGGTGTAATAAACTCTACAGTGATGGACCATCGTAAGTTTGGAATTGTAATCCAAAAAGCAACAACTTGCCTTCCTTGTTTTTTCACAGTGTTTACAGACTTCCTGTTTCCATTCTGCATTCCATTATGGTTACTTATATCATTTAAAACATGCTTATCTTCGGTTTCTACCTTAAAGAATTTACAGTAAATAGAACTAAAAATAGTTTTGTTCACTAAAAATAATGAATAGATTGAGCAATAGAAGTAGCATCCCAAATATTTATCTGGGGTTCCTTAGATATGGTGGGCTAAAATTGGACCAGCTGAACATAAATCTTGTGTTTTCCTTGTTTAAGGTGCACAAGTCACTCAGGATTTCAGATGACATGACAGAGAGTACGGGTTAGTGTTAAATGAGATGATACTGAATAGAGAAGTAGGCAAAGACAAGATGAATACTACCAAACTGAACTGATGATCTATTCACTCAATAAATGTGGCAGCACCCTATATATTTTATAATCTCCCCTTTTCTGTCACATTAGAATTGTAATTCAGTGACAAATTTTGGAGGGGCTGCACCCACAGCTTTTACTGACCATGCCCAGCCTTTGGTGTTGCAAACTTTTTCCTCTTGACTGTGTAAACTATTGTTGTCAGAGAGATCATTGTAGCTAATCATGAAAACAGCTATTCTGTGTGCTTAAAAATACAGATAACCAAGTGAAATGATGATGGAACATACATTAAGAATAACCTATAGAATAGTACAATATACAAAGAATTGATAGTAACAACTGCTTTTACTATTAAAAAAAATACACTATTAGTTTTACTGAACATTCCCTTACTTTATGCTTGCAGTAAACTGCTAAACTTTGCAATGGTGAGTAATATAAAAAAAAAAAAAAGGAAGATTTTTAAATATGAGTTCAAATAATTAATTTAGCTTTACATAGTTATGATGCTTTGATAAATCCAGGATTGAAAACAACTGGTTTACTTATCAGAATCAGGTTGATGTTTCTCAGGTTGATGTTAACATGCATTCCCCCCCCCCCCGCATCCTTGAGTCCCCAAAAAAGTCGACATAACTATGCTGCTCCTACAATGGGTGTGTAGATCAGTGATGATAGTTTGGGAGGGGTAAACTATCTTTATCAATTTTATGCAGGACATTTTCAGGAGAGTGATTGGTGAATATTTCCTTCCCAGACCCAGTTGTGGGAAAACCCACTATTTGCTTTCCAGAAAGTGTGGCTAGAGGACTTTAAGTTCTCCCTCTTTTCAACCTATATCCCTCCTATGCCCCACCCAGAAAGTTTTGTTTTGTTTCCTTTGCCATAGAACTATCCTAGAAGATCAACAGTCCTACGTCAAACAGACCAACAATCCCAGCTGATAAATCTACTTTGTACAAGTCAGATGCCTGCTCTCTCTTGCATCCCTCACCAAAACAGTCATCATGATTAGTGTCCAGTGACTGGAAGTGAGAGAGCTTGTCTGGAACAGACTTAAGCAGCCAATAGGAACTGGGCAGATCTTCACTTTTGGAAGGATCATTGCCAGCCTCAACACCAAGCTATTGTCAATTGTTCATACTGAAAGACTTGTGTTGGGAAGAAATGAAAAAACTCCAACTTAACAATGGAAGATCTAAAGAGAACTTTAGGCTGGCTTTACTGTGGGTTGAAGATGAGACAGAGGTAAAGCTAGAGGGTACAGCCTTTAAAAACAGTTACTAGTGAAGCAACTCTATGCTCAGTAAACAAGGACAAGCCTGAGGACACAAGGACAAGCTTACCACCTTGTGAAATAACATACAATCCTAAAAAAACAGGTTTCAGCCAAATATATTTGTAAGGTTCTTGAAACCAGGTAAAAATATGATTAGCTATTTTGGTGGTTTGGTGTATTCAATGAACCCAGATAGTTGGGTTAAACAAACTCTGATTAAATGAACACTATTTTATGTTGTGCAAACACACTTAATTTGTCAAAACACTATTTTCCCCTTCCTCCTGTATAGGATGCAGATCTGTACAATATGTACTCCGCTGTTATTATGATGTTTGAAAAAAAAATCAGAAGGTTCTAGAAGTTTTCTTCTTTAAACACATATAAAGATGAAAGATGCTTATTCCAGGCCTCAACGTGCATTCCTCAGGAATTGCAAGAGCTAAAGTTGATTGAAGGCTGGGGTCAGGCACCAGATCAGAGGTTGGAAAGGCAGGAGGACAACTTCCTTTTCAGGAATCCAAATTAAAGCATTTCAAGACACAGCTATCTACTTCCTACTGAACATATCTAGGGCAAGACATTTACTGCTATTAGGGAAAATAGGGCAGTTACATTGGAGAGCAAAAGCTGTCTGATGGCCAGAAACTATTGAACTATGTACTTCATGTAGCTAGCCTGGTGCCTTCAAATGTAGTGGACATTGTCTCATTGCAAATGTTTAAGATCCTTCTTTCTATCCAATCAGCTTGGTATGTAAGAAAGAAAAGGATGTGTTCATTTTTCTTTGCCTGAGGCTGTATGATATTTTAGCTCAGCAGTTATGGGAAGTTGGGAAGGAGATGAAACTCCAACCATCAGCAGATGAAGCTGTAGCTGATCTATCTCCTCTGTTTGAGGAGATGGTTCCTAAAATTATTAGCTCCAGAAAATATTTAATGATACTTGGGGGTGTATAGCTTCCACATCCTCTAGATAATTAATTAATCCTAAGGGCAAAGGAAAATGCCTTTTTAGATACTTGCTTTGAGAACAGTAAAATAAAACAATTTGGCTTTTAATAATAGTAATAATAAATTATATTATATGTACGCCCTACCTTTCCTTTTGGAGCTCAAGATTGTACAACATGGGACTATGTCCTCATAGCTATATCCTGAGCATAGAGATATCTAGTAAGCTCTATATTTGGAGATTTGCACCTGAGTCTGCCCCATCCTAGTGCAAATTTTTACCCATTGTATCCTATCATCATAGACCTCTCCCTCTCCCCATGGGTCCAGGAGAAAATATATCTGTCTATTTTATGTTAGCTATTTAATGAAGGTTAGATAGAGATTCAATCAAGGTCAGTTAATAAGCTTTGTTGCTGAGTAGGAATTTGAACCACACCACCCAAGCCTAAGTTTTGCCTTAGGCAAGGAAGAAAAGCAGGATTTCCTATATATGGAATGAAAACAGATCAAGCTAACTTGGCAGCAGGCTCCTAAATCAAAGCTTTAGGCAATCTTTTCATTCAGTTGTGCTTAAGGCTAGTTTGAAGTGAAAGCTTAATAAAATATGAAAGGTTTGTCATGAATGCTTTTAAAATAATCATTCTTCAAATCTGTGATTTTTATATAATTCTATATTGTATGTATCTTCAGTAAGTATCTGTTGCCTGTTATCTAGGCATGTTCATCTATCTCCTTTTTCCTGAATTTGTAGGCCCAGACTGATGCATTTTTAACACTGGCACTTCTGTAACTGATGTATAGACTTAGCTCTGTTAGCAATGAGATTTACTCTGTGTATACATACACATACATATGCAGCAGAACATCTGTTCTGTAAGTAATATCTACCCTCAAACACACAGCCCTTAATTCCTTGGATTATCTGATGGCTTACTCATTTTATCAATTCTGCCTGCATCACATCAAACTTGAATGATCTGATACCATTCCAATTTATTTGGCTCTAGGTTTGCACAGTGATGGCTGGCTTTTTCAGATTGTATTGCTGATCAATTTTCTTCTCAGTCAATTTTTCCAGCAATGGGGCATTGAATTTTCCATTGCTGATCTCCAGCTATCTGTTTGTGTGCTGCAGCCTGAGACATGGCTTTGCATAAAATGAAGCTGCACTAAAATCCAAAACTTGATGCAAACCTATAGAATTTATATTAGCTAAAGATTTCATAATCACTTTTCTTATCAGTACATATTACCCCCTGCTGGGAAATGTAGAAGCATGTTTATCTGAAGATAAGTTTTCTGAGGGGATTAATTCCCTAAAAAAATATGTGCAGGGTTCTATCATCAACCTAGTTTCACTAGGAGGAATGCACGTACATTGCAAGGCAAAGATAATTCCTGCATCTGTAAGCAAAATCAAACAATTCCACTCAACATATTTGCAGAACAGCTCCTATCTTTCTGTCACATTTTCCCTACTTCCATCCTTCCCCACTTCCATCCACCCATTTTTTGCTTTTATTGCTTTTTCCCCAGTCACCTTTGCAAGTTTATTATAATTATTTGTTCTCAATGGGATGCAAAGAGAAGTAGTGATCTCACTTTTACTGTAACTGAAAGCAAATAATCCAAATGGACACCAGAATTCAAGTGGGACCAATAAGCTGCTTAACAGAGGAGAAGTGCTTGTCTCAGATAAATATATGTCCATGAACATTCTGACCAATTCCAAATACTAGAATAGTTGCATCAGTACATCCAGGCCCATCCTATCTTCTTTCTTTTAGATGTATCTCTTTTATCTGCTTTTTAAGCATAGATATCAGGAAATGAAAGTGACAATCTTCAAAGAATGCAGAGTGCAGGATGTCTCCCACTCCCATCCTCCATAGTACTTTCATCTCTATAAAACATGGACTCAGGCATATGTAATAAGAAAGCACTGAATATTCATGTGAATACAGCTGTTAAACAGGTATCCTCATTTTTACAGGAAATGGCTACTAGAGAATGACACTAGATGTTCTCCTTCCCATTTTATGCTCATGATAGCTTTATACAATAAATCTATCCTTGTGAGTTCTGTCATAGCAACTACTATTTATATATGAATTACCCCAAATAAACTTTATTGTATTTTTTATTCCAGGTTGGGTTCCCAATCCCTAAATACATGATACATTCTGCATTGCACTGAACTTGCAGGGAGTTCCAACAGCTGAACATGGAAACTGATCGGCCAATCAACCAAGCTTCTATAGCACTATTCAAGCATAGAAGGAGTGGAGGGGACAGGACTTTGTACCATAGCAGCCAACCAGTTGTGTGAAATAGCCAGGGAAATGCAGAAATTGCCCAAAATCTCCCCCTTTTACTCAGTAGCCCAAACTGTTTTTCTCTCACATTAGAAATGGAAGAGAGAGACAGCTCCACTTTTATTCAAGATCTGAGATGGAATAGGAAAAAAATGGCTGAGGATCTATATTTGAGAAACTACAAACTGGGCTGTAAGGAAGTGGCTAACATTCAGCTATAAACTCTCCCAGACATACAAGACAAATAAGAATTTTGAAAGAAACCTGCTGTTAAGAGAGATAAATTAATACATTATTTGTGCAGTCTGATCTGTGTCATGAGCACTGAGGACCTTTTCATGCTTATCTCTTAGTTATTAACTATAGCTATCAATATCCTGCTGTTGATAGATTAAATCCACAGGACAGAAGTTTCAGTGTGACTTCTTGCCTAGAAGGTCCTCCCCTTGTGTACCATCAAGCTGTTTTCCATGTAATTAGACAAAAGTCAGGTCAAGAAAAGAGGCCCTCCGCTGTCTACAAAAATGAGAAACAAACAGTTGTTATGAGCAACAAGGGATAACTACAAGGGAAACCTGTGTGTGAAGGAGAGTTGCTTTTGCTCTCTCTTGAACAAATCAGTGTCTCCTATGTCACATCGCAATATTTGCTGATCTTGATTTTGCTGACCCATCGCTCGATATGATAAGGAAGATTCTGAAAGCTAGGTAGGAGAAACAGTCCTAAACTTTTTACACAGGTGAAGTATAAAGAGCTCTGCTCTTAATAAATAATAATGAATAGTTGAAGGGAAAAGGCTATGAAAAACTTTGCAGTTAGCACCTATTTGACCTAGCCTGGACTTCAAAGGTAATCAGGATCTGGCCATTGAACACTTGAACACAAGACCATGAAGGAACCCTATGACTGAGCTAGAGTGGGAAGTAAAAACAAAACAAAGCAGAAAAGTTACCCACTTCAGTACTATAGACAAGAAAATTGCAGGGTTGTATCTCCCATGTGATCATCAGGAAGCAGATTGAGCTCAAGAACAACTTTGCGCTTTTTTGCTTGTTTTAAATCTCTGGGCAGAAGTTGAGCAATGATGAATCGTTAAGGCATCAGTTTCTTTTCAGAAATAAGAGCAAGTAATTTGGATATCCAAAAACTAAACATTCTTTATTATGGATTATATAATGGAAAATGCCATAACCTAGAGTCCAGGAACATGATAAATAGGGAGATAGAAGAAATTAATTTGATCTGCATTTTAATGGAAGCTTAGTTAAACTCCTGATTCAACATGCAAATTGAAAGAACATTGAATATTCACTGATGCTCAGTTTCCTTAATCTCATCAAGCACTTATCTAAATAAAAATGCAGAAAAGTGTGTTAATGATTAAAAAAGAAGAAATGCAAACTACTCTGGAAATGGAATGAAAGAAACTTAAGATTTATGCTGGTCTTTGACCAAAATAAAAATGACTGACAGTATTTAAGATTAAACAGTGTAGAAGCAACAAAGAAATAAAACTGATAAATTTGCTCATCCCAAATTATTTGTTCATCCCAAATGACAGAGTCAGCTTCAGCAACTCAAGGCACACTTCCTTTGTTGTTGAGAATGCCCTAGGCCTTTGCATTAAAATTAGCACATACTGCACAAAAGAACTAAAGCCATTGTCCTTATTTTGTATGGCATTGGTGAGTTCAATGTATTTTTAATTTTTAAAATTTATTTATTTTGTCCCCTAGGTACTGAATTATTTTCCTTCGCTTTTGCATCATGTTGTCCTTCGCCTCATTTATTCATCTTCCTATAAATCTACCAGCCTATGAGAAATAACGTGATTTTGTTTATGGCTTTGTAATATTATCATGTCAGCTATAGTATTACAAAAATCTATTGATATACATCACTAGGGTTGTCCAGGCCAAGCAGCTTAAATATCAGGTAACACTACAGAGGCTGAGGACAGCAGAGCAAAGAAAATGAAAGGAATTCAGAAAATCAAGACAATGTTGGATATGTTGTCATACATCCAAAGCCACCTTGGAATAACATAATTTCATCTCATCCCTGAAGGAAGGAGATGACCTGTATATTAATAATTGGAAAGAAATTGAGCTTTGTACATTTCCTAAATTGAAATATAAATCTAACTAAAGCAACACCTGTGATGAAATGAGTTTCTTGCTTAGGTTAAAAAAATGAAAATCACAAAAGCAGAAAAAGACTTTTGACAAGATTTACCAAAGCTATGCAGGAATATTTTACATCTTTCTCTATGTAACAGAAACTGTAGGACAGGTGATATACGTATATATGCTATATACATGTGTGTTTGTGTGTATACACACACAATCCCACAAAACTGGAATGGAGTTCAATCCACAACTTCCTTTTCATTTAGTTTTGAAAGAATATAACAACCGGTCCAGATTTTTTAAAAAGCAAGTGGGAAGGAAAGTGAAATAGGAAACAATAAAAAGTAAAACTGCTAAATCCATCCATCCAAAAGGATTTGAGTGCTTAGCTTTTAAAAGTCTTGCTTTGATTCCCTGTTTATTTGGCTATATTTGCAGTGTCAAATTAGGGTTCCTGTCACTTTTTTTCTGATGGGCTTCCTTATCTTCAACAGGATGAAAACGTAGAAGAAAAATTAATCTGACATTAAACCATAGCACCCTGACTAAATCTAAGAATTCAGTAATGTGTTTTGGTCTGAATGAAAATACAAGCTAGATACAAGTGCATCTGCAACTATATATGGGGATTTTTTTTTAGTATCTCTCTCTCTCTCTCTTTTTTTTTTTTTTGAGAGGGGGGTAGTTCCACATTTTGGTAGACAAAGTTTCTGTGCTGCAGCATATTCCTTTGGATAAGGGGGAAAAAAATAGCAATTTGACATGAGCATGCTTATCTTTCATTTTTAAAGGACAATTTACCAGCAGAAAACAAGGATAAACTGGTATTCCTTTGGCCAACAGAGATACCTAAAAATGTGGAATGTTGTTGATTTTCAGAAATTTTTTTGTTGGTTGGTTGGTTCGTTTGCTTGCACTGTTTGACCCTTTTTGTCCCTGCATGAGCACAATTGATATCTACAGCATCTGGATGCTAGGCAAGGTTGCATGTCTCTTTACATAAATGTCTTATCATCAATTGCTTGTGTGGTGTTTAAATACCACAAACAGACCCTTCCTTCTTTGAGTTACCTTAGCACTCATTGGAGAAGACAAAACATAAAACAAAACAATCTGACTGAAAATCAGCTCAGGTGAGTAGAAAGAAGAACACTCCTGTACTGTTTAAACTGCAATCTTGCTTGGGAGAGGCATAATCTGTTCTCATATACAGGTAGTCCTCAACTTACGACAATTTGTTTAACAACTGTTCAAAGTTACAACAGTGCTAAAAAAGTGACTTATGACCAGTCCTCGCACTTACGACTGTTGCAGCATTCCCATGGTCATGTGATCAAAATTCAGGTGCTTGGCAACCAGCATGTATTTACAATGGTTGCAGCTTCCTGGGGTCATGTCATCACCATTTGAGAACTTTCCAAGGGGCTTCTGACAAGCAAAGTCAATGGAGGGAACTGGATTCACTTAACGACTGCATGATTTGCTTAATGACTATGGCAAAAAAGGTCATAAAATCAGGCACAACTCACTTAACAATCACATTACTTAACAATGGAAGTTCCAGTCCCAATTGTGGTTGTAAGTTGAGGACTACCTGTAGTTCTCTGGTTTTGCTAGGATTAAAATGCTCCCACTGTTCTATTCCTTAGCAATGCTACAGATTAATTCCATCATTTTTCACTTGAAATCAGACTGCTGCTACTCCAAGTCTTTTTGGGGAGACAGAATTGGTACACATTTTTCCTTTGGTTATAAGAAGAAACAAAGGAGGAGGAAGAGGAGGACATAAGCCACATTTCCACCATCAAAACCCTAACCAATCAGAAAGTTAAGCATAGACCTTTATAAAGGATATTTTATAGTCCCAAGCATAGTTACTATAGGATTATACCATTTCATTGTGTTAACCAATTTGAATAGATTCCCATTTTGTTTTTTTAAAAATGATTAACTTGTGCCACTGGTTAAGAAAAGAGCCGACGGCTATTCTTCCACCAGATTCTTGCTTATTTTTCGATAAAAATTAGAGAGGAATAGTCTTAGTGAGTCTGAACCAAGTCTAAACCAAGCAAGTAGTAAATCTAAACCAAGGTACAAGTTTGCCTGTGTTGTGGATTTAAGCTCCTAAAGGCTAGTGCTGGCTGTAGCCCCTGCCATCTTCCGGGGAGAAGCAAGGAGATGGTCAGCAGGCCAGAAGGATGAAGAATACCCCCTCCATCCCCATCTGACTTATGGGAAAGACTGGAGGTTGGAGCCTTGAATCATTGAACCAGCATAAATAATCAAAGAGGCATAGATAGCATCATTCTTACATTTCAAGAAAGAACTACTTTTTGCTTTCAGCATCTACTGAAATCTATTGTACTCCAAGGTTCACTAGGTTTTAATAGTATTCGTTGGGTAATAATGTGGTATTCAGACACATTAATTACAGAAATTGTGCAGTGCATCTAAAGAGTATTAATACCACCCTGACCCAATTAAATTGTAAATGAAGGCCAAGACAAATGTGATGTGCTAGGGCAAAATTAACTTTGATGGACAATGGACAATGCTGCCAATTTCAGCAATAGATTTTTTTTTTTAATGACATCAATTACTGACTTGTGCCATTGGCTAATAAAAGATCTGATCAGTATTCTTACTCAAGAGAAAAATATATTGAGAGTTTTGCTAGTTTCTTTACCACAGAGAGAAAATATGGTGTAATAATGCCAAGAACAATTCTATGGTCCTCAGCATCTCACAAAAAGCTATTCTCCAGGTTCTTTTTCTTCTCACACTCATAACCATGATATGAACAATACTTGTGGTTATGCAATTATTGAATTATTCATGATGCTGACACTTGAGTTTGCACATCATGCTAAGCTTTGCTCAGCTAAGGGTTGCTTAACAGTTTGTGATTTCAATCCTAATTGTCTATTTTCTTACATTACAAACTATAAACCATGATTGGTTAAACACAATGAATAGTTGATTCAATGCGTTACTTTAAAGCAAATGAACCACATTATGACATGCATGTTCCCAGTCTCAGTCGTTTTCCTCCCTATGCTCAGATTTTCCTTGTCTACTCACCCCACCATCAAAAAACAAAGGAAAGACACATTAATTACAGAAATTGTGCAGTGCATCTAAAGAGTATTAATACCACCCTGACCCAATTAAACTATAAATGAAGGCCAAGACAAATGTGATGTGCTAGGGCAAAATTAACTCTGATGGACAATGGACAATGCTGCCAATTTCAGCAATAGATTTTTTTGCTGAAATCCAGATGTTGCTCATTCAGCCTCAACCAATATGGTGAATAGTGGTGAATCCTGGGAGTTATCTTTCAGCAGTGTTTCAACTACCAAAGATTCTTCAGCCTACCCTAACTTCCCACTCTAGCCTATGGTCCTGGTTTTACCAATAGTATCCCTCCAAGTACTAACTAAGAGTAACCTTGTTTAGGTTCTAACCCCAGACAATGCAAACCATCACCAATGAGTCTCTTTGTAAGGTAATACCAGTTAAAATTTTGGGATCAACTCTACCAGTATGAGCCTCATCAAAATTAATGGTTTTACAAAAGTGCATTCTAAATATTCCTTCTGAACTTCTATAGTATTTCCAGTATTGTTTTGTCTATAAATATTGGTTAGGTTTTTTTCCATAAGTTTCTGCAAAATGTTTCACTAACAACTCATCAGCATCCCATCCTGGCAGAGAAACAAGTGATACGAGAAAAGAAAAAAAAATCAGTGCAATTAATGTAGCAGGGACAAAAGAGAGCTTATGAAGATGAGCATGCTAGCAATAAACTATTTAGAATAAAGGATTGTATAATCAAATACTTAAGAAATACAGAATCCTCTTGCATAACAGGATATTTTGCTAGGACTTTTACATGTTGATTGCTTTGATCACTTTATCCTGAAGCTTTATTTTTCTTTAATTGCTTTGAAACTGTATAATCTTTTGACTGTTTAATAGTTTCTCGTAAGCTATTTTGGATAAGTGATGGGCGGGATCCAGACTTACTAATCTTTGAACTGACACACTGAATTTCAAGGGACAAGTTAGGCATGACTAATTTAAATTACAATGATTGTATTTTAATTCTAAAAAAAAAGCAACTTAGATTGAAATTGTTAAATCCTATTTGGTAGCAGCATATGGACACTGGGAATAAAGTAATTAAAAATGCATTTGAGGTGAGGCAATGGAAGTGAGGCATGATATTTGTAAGGGGCAAGAGGGGGCATATGAGGTGTGATGAAATGCCACAATTTAACACAGTGATAACAGACTTCAAGATGCAAGTATATACTAGTGGCATTTTGTGAGATTATGTCATCATGGGCGTGTTGTCGTTTTAACATTATTGTGGGTTGCTGCAGATGTCACTGATCTTGTTGACATTTGCTATCATGCACGCTGCTGTTATAAGAACAGTTTTCAGATAAATCTGAGGTCAGAAAATCTGCCATGAGAGAGAAAGAGAAAGCGGGAGAATAAATCCACCACCAGCCATGAAAGGTTCCTGAGTAACTTAGGACCATTAATTAACTTTTGGCACAATATTCTTCCCAGAGTTGCTTTTGTTAGGATAAAATTGGAAAGAGCAATGCCATATAGGCCCCTCGAGGACCTAGAGAAAAGATGTGATATACATCTAACAAATGCACAACATAAATATGCATTTGCTCAAAAGAGAATGTGGTGCCCAGCTCTTAGATTCATCCAGACCAGCAATTTCTCCTGCCAATTAATCGATTCCAAACTGCAAGACTTGGCAACTTTGCTTGGACTAAGAAACGCTCACTGATTAAATTTTAAAAAGCAGTTTTAGGTTTTAGTGGGACATCTGTTTTAATGGATACTCTTTTTAAAATATCAGGTTGCATAAGTAAACCAGCACATATAATTTGCTAAGATTCAATGCGTGGAGGTTATACCTATGAAACTCCCTATTCGAAAATTAACTGTTGCATGAATTTCCAACTCTAATTTTAGTGGTGTGTGCATATGTAGCTTTTGAGTGCTATAAAATTAGCTCCTGAAAGAAACATTTCAATCATTCTTTGTTTGTGAAATCAATGAGAAATAAAATTAGCCGCTAAATCTGGATATGTGGCTCTCTTAAACAGTTTGAACCACTGCCTTTCAAAAACAAAAACTTTCATTTGTTGACAGTAAACCATTCATGCAGTAACTACCACAGTAGTATAATTAAAACCATGTTTTGCAAATGCTTATATAGCATTAAGTCAACAGAGTGACTTCATGCTATATAATCTATGTACTATGTTGTGTGTGTATAATGGAGGAAACAATAATTATTCAAGCATTTGATAGATTTTATATTGGCAAGTATTCTTTTCCATGATCTCTTCACAAAGCGATCTAATCTGTAACATACAGAGAAAATGTATTCCCTTTTTTATAGTTTGGTTCTATGAAGTTCATCTTAGGAAAAATATATATGTATATTTCTAATCATTCATAGATTTTTCTCTACCTTCTCACAACTTGAAGAAATGTTTAGCCTTGGGATTGAAAGATGGAAAAATAGTGTGGGGGGGGGGGATGTGAGAGTCAGGACAAGAGGGGTTAAGAACTTTCTGTCATCACCAGAGCAACGAGGAACAGATAAGAGGATGAGACTGAACCCTCCCTAAAGAATGCAAGGGAGGTTGGGAGGGTGACCCTGGAATTTGCTCTCACTCTGAGAAGATTTCTGCAATGGGAGAAAGGCCATTAAACTTTGCTGGATTGAATCTGTACTGTCTCATGGAGTTTCCTGGGCTAATCCTGACAGGGGGGGTTGGGGGGGGAAGAGTTCAAGAAGCCAATTTGAAAGATAGATGATAGATAGATAGATAGATAGATAGATAGATAGATAGATAGATTGTAATCATAGTCTAAAGTACTTAATAAAAAAGAAGGAAATAGCCTTAGCTGCTACTACTTGACTTGGCAATTCTCTGCTCTATTATAAATTTAAAGAATTTATCCTGTCAGATGCATCAACACAATGAGATCATAAGAATTTTTCTTATATTGGCTAACTTAGTCTGTTGTACTTAGGCATGATTTTAGCCATGATTTCCTTAACAAACCACAGTAACCTTGTTCATACATATTAATTCAGAAACTAGAGTTTACAAATCATGATGGCTAAATTCTTACATTATACTAAACTAAAGCCAAACGTGCATATTTGCACTCCCATATCTGGGTTGTAAAAAAAAAAATGTCTTTGCCTCTTTGATGCCTCCTACAAGTCATCCCCTTTTTTGCAACCCAGATGGGGCAGCCTTAATATTATAAACCCATTACAAACCCAGGGATCTGAGCCACTGATTTATAGAGCATATTCAGTTGAGCCATTGATCTATTAATGTGAAGAGTCAGTGAAAATTTAGAGGGTTGCTGCCAATCAGGAGTTCTTCCTGCTGTATCTGGAAATGTCACGGATTCAATATAGGACTTTATTAATATAATAAAATAGATATTCTACCATCATATTATGAAAGGAGTTACAGAAATAGGATGTCTCAGTTGTAATTAGTCCTGAATTCATACAGTGTATTTCTAAAATCAGTATATTCTAGCATTTGGAGACTATATATAGTCTGTTATAGTTTTCCATCCCTTCTTACCAAACTGGTCCTCTTCAGGCAGGTATCCAAAATGGGCAGATCCACCATCCCTTTTGTATATACATTACCCTACTTCATATATTACCCAGAACCTGAAGAATCAAACTACAGGCAAATGTATTTCTGCTCTGTCCCCATTTTCCTCTCATATACCTGCCCTATAATTTGAAGAAACAGGATAGGAAGAGTATTGACATTTTCAACTTTGGTGTTGGAGAAGACTCCTGAGATACCATGGACAGCCAAGAAAACAAACAAATGAATCCTTAAACATCAACCCAGAGTTCTCACTTGAGGCACAAATGACCAGGCTCAAATCATCCTACTTTGGATACATTATGCAAAGACCCAACTCTCTAGAGAAGGCTCTTATGCTGGGAAAGGTGGAAGGAAAGAGAAGAAGAGGACAATCTGCAGCAAGGTGGATGATCTCAGTTATAGTGGTGATGGGTACACTGTTGGAACACCAGGTTAGGGGCAAATCAGAGAGAAAATCTATCTGTGTGGTTGCTAAGAGTCAACAATGGCTTGATGGCACATAAACCATCCATCCATCTATCTACCCTTTTAGCTTCATGCTTTGCCATTTATTTTAAAGCATGTAGATTGTTTAATGATAGTGGTTGGAATAAGGAAGGAATATAGTTTGGTTATTGCTCAGGATAAGAAACAAATCTACTAAGATCATCACAATATTGAGTTCTTGTCCAAAATAAAGGAAATTAATGAAAACCACAAAACAGACTAGAACCAAGTTATGTATGATTTAAAGGTCTCTTGCCCAAAGCACATCAACTGAACAATCTTGTAAAATCAGTCTCACTGATTGTAATCTAGGCTTGTTAGTCACAAAGCTATAGCTTATTCCTCTCCATCTCCTGGCATTTTTCTTATCTGTTAAATTTGAGAGAGGTATTTCAGTATTTTGCAGACCCTCTATCTTCTTTTTGGCCTCTGAATAATTCTGAAAGCTTTACGGAAAACCAAATTTTGGAAACATTCAGAAAGAACCCATGTGCTTTAGACAATTGAGAATGTCTTGATATCTGCCTGCTTTGACTCAAGATTCCATACAAAATCATTAAAGGTTGGCTATATAGCAGTGTATTGATTTACTCCTTTAGCACATAACAGACCAGATGAATTAACCTTGAGGCTGCTTGTTTAAAAATTACTGAGAAATTCAGGAACACTTTTTTTCTCCAAGAATTAAAAAAAAAAAAAGTAAAATGGTAACTTCCTTTCCACTTAGCAAGAAATTTGACACAAAGCATAGCCTAAGGAGATACATTTAGAAGATAACCAATGTAGAAAGCAACCTATCCTTTCAAATTAATAAAGACTAGACTTTAATGTATGTAGAACAATCAGAGCAAGTAAAATGTAAGGAAAGAAAGAAAATGTTAATGAAAGGTGACAGCAGATAGCAAACATTTAGCAGATGGGTTAAGGAGGGGAAAATACTTTATATCAGCTTAAAACTTGCTGATGATGTCCCCTACCCCCACTATTCAGCTACACATTTCAAAGCTGCTCACTGTATACATTAAATAATAATAATAATAATAATAATAATAATAATAATAATAATAATAATAGTAAAAAATATATATAGAGAGCATTGTCTTTACAGAAGTCATTTGGATACATTCACCAATCATCTAATAAGATAGATGAAACATACAAAACCATGCAGCAAACCTGCACATACCATATTAAACTTTAGGAATCAATGAATTTTGAAGGACAATAATTCAGTTGCCAAACTTCTGTATTGTCAAAGATACCTTGTAAGTGAAATCACAAATATTGGTTTAGTAGCCTACCATTTTATCAGTTTGATAAATGACAAACACAGAGAATTCTTCCAAAAGTTGAGAATCAGGCCAGTTTACACACCAAAGAAAGATTCTTAAACAAAATCATGTCCAACTTAAGCTTCTAAAACTAGTTATAAAGCCAGAAAACACAGTGATTTTTATGATGAAAGAGCTTTATCTTTGGAACCATTACCTCATATTACATTTTTAACTTGAGCACAGAAAATGAAGCTAAGAACAAATTATTGGGAAACCTTGGGAAAAAGAGATGTTATAAAAATTTAGAAACAAGTAGTGTTTCTAAAGTAGTTCTATATAACCTATAAGAAGCATTCTAGAAATTATTTCTGTAAGTCTGGATTCTTGTCTGGGATTTTCAAGAAGCGAGGCAGAAACATGGAGAAGCAATAGAGCATCAAAACCCAGCAGAAATTGCTTATGATGAACTCAAAGCAGAAGAGCTCATCTGTGGTCTCCGAGGTTCAGAAGACTGAGCGACAAACTATTAGAAAATCCCCGCACCATGCAGATATAAACAGAAACTGTTAAAGAAACTGTTCCAGCATTTCACTGTTCTGAAAGTCTCCACCATTATTAGAACAATTTTGCAAGATATCTGGCACTTCTCTGGGTCCTTCGCCAATGTGGTGGCATAGACTCTCTAGCAACTCTTGAAAGAATTAGTTCTCACAGAGTCAGTGAAAAACAACACAATGACAAATCTGATCATTGCAAAAGCAGGGGGCAGATAGAAACTCTCCAAACTCTTCAAAAGAGCAGGTTGGGCAGTCTATTATAGAGGTCACAAAGAACTCTTGGAACACAGCAGTCATTAGAATTCCTAACTTTCCTTGAATAAGCATTATTTAGCAGAAGCACTTGGATTCTTGTGAGCTTGTTCAAGCCTGACAGCAACTATGAAAGCTGTGATTATGATTCTCTGGGTTAAAATCCAAAGTTTGAAAGTCATGGATAGTGGCAGATGGTCTGCCATGAGAAAAAGTGCTAGAATTTAGAACCATTGACTCAAGACCTGCCAGACTCTTTTGCGAGTTTCTGTTCCTCCCCTTTTAACCAGGAAAAGGATCCACTCCTTTGAAAGGACTATGATGAATGGGGAAACTTTTTTTTTGTGTGTGGAGTCTCCACCTCCATCAGATCTCTTGCAAAGCTATTTTTGATTCCAGCTATTGTCCTGTTGGGATCAAAACAGACTGGGACACTTGAGAAATTAATTTCATGGGGCTTTTTCTATCCCGGAATTGGAGACCAGGAATTATTTCATCAGTTCATAGAACAAGAATAAATAAAATAGCATCGCTTAAGCTAAGTCCAACAACTGTGGTTTCTTCTTTCTTAGAAATAGGTCCCATTCTGGCATGTCCTGGTAAGCTCAGCTGCATGTAGCTGCAGTAACTCTATTAAAACAATAAATCTGACCTTTGTAAGAACTGTAATACTAACAATAATACTTGGATTCTGTAATTTTCTCTCTTGTTGTCCATACCCAGACAGACTACTAATTATGAATTCTAATTTACTAACTCCAATGAAGTTTAGGAACACTTTTTTTAATGTTAGTATTATTTTTGGTGGCAGAAGACAGTAAAGTGGGAATATCACACACTTGGAAAGACCAAACTTTTCATGGGTTACCGGACTGCTTTCTTCCTTGTGTACTGTATTGGTTTGGATTTCCACTGGAAATTGGTGGAAATCCCAATATTTATTTTCAGAAACTGGCCATCAGTTTGGGCTAGGATGGTTGGAGCCCCTGGTTGGGTGCATGACACATTTGTTGCTAGCGGGATTCCCCACCTTATTTATTGTTACATGTGTTATTCTTTTGATTTTGTTTTGTTTTGTATGCTGTGAGCCACACAGACTTGATTGGAGTCAGGTGATGGCAAAGTTTAAATAAATAAACAAATAAATAAATAAATCTCCCCAACGTTCTGTAGCCTTTGTATTACTAATCCTTCTATTAAATACAAAAGGAAAACAGGATGAGAAGGGGGGCAGTGCCCTGAAAATTACATCTAGGTAGCCAGGAAAGCTACAGAGCAACTCAGTGCCTTACACCTCCTTGCAGCAACAGAGTAAACTGAAAACCATAATCAAAATGCACCCCAAAAATTCTAAAGCATGCCCAGAGTAAGGTACTAAAACTGAGCTTTTTTGGGGAGGGGGGAGGAGAGGAAGGGAGGAAAACCATCTTGAAATTAAATGTCATATTTTAACACAGTATTAAGACTGCTTTCAAACAACAAGAAATTTGAACTGTCTTCCCTGTTTTTCTGTTCCCTTTTCCTCTGATTTCTTTAAACTAATTTTACCTCCATGAAATATAACACAAATAAGACTGCCATCTGCAAAGCTGCCACTGAACTAAGTCCTTCGAAGAGATTGTAAGAATGTTATATATTGATTCTTATTTCCAAAGATGAAGCAATCAGAGTGTAAAACGTTGTCACGGCTAGGTAAGACTTGCTTGTGGGTGACAAATATCTGCTCTGTCAGCAGGATAACTTAGGAGGTTGGCTGTAATTGGAATAAAGCATCTATTATATTGCTAACTAGGTTGGCTTCATACAGGGATTTTGTTAAACTTTCAGCTTAGTAGCAAACCACTATTTTTGCTCTTCTGCGCCACTTAACATAGTGCATTTACTAAGAAAAACCACAAGTCTGTATGTGTCCATGAGTTTGTGTATGAGAATATATAGATCTTGGTGTGTACATAAGAGCAAGCAGAGCTATCATACAGTTTGATTGTGTTTAACAATAACAACCCTTTCCCTCTGTGAAAGCAGTTAAGTTGCGAGGCATTTTGGAAATGGTGGTGTTTTGTAATTTCAGCCCACTGGGGATTTTATGTAAGTGCACATATAAAAATGGAGACAAAAGAACAAAGAAAAGCCATCTAGAATTCTTTTGGGAAGTAGTGCTAGATATTTTTTGCATTGAAATCAGCCTACTTTTCTGAGTATAATAAAGTGGATGGATATTATCTCTCGCCATCTGTGGTGGGCAATTTCACACGTTCAAGTTTCAGCTGAGAATAGCACCATCTTTTTGATCCCTTGCCCCTCATAAATTGCAAAACTTCCAGTGATGCAGAGAGGAAAACAAGATCTTGCTTGCAATGATATATAAGTGATGTGCTTTAATTCTGCAATAACTAGTTTTGCATTGTGTTGCTTCACTCCTGTATTTTGATTTAAAAGTGTTATTTCTATCCTATTGGGGGTCACGAAAAAAAGTATGAGGGGAGATCCTCCTAAAACAATGCATAGAATTATTAGCCATTCTAAAATATGTTATCAATAATTCAAAATAAACTTCATCAGTTCTTTCCACTGACCAATCTTTTTTTTTTTTTCTTCAAGTGATGATAGGAAGATTTTTGTCCCCAACTAGGTTTGCCATCCATATTCTGTTTGTGTTATTCAGTTGTTCTCTTTCATCCTTGCACTTCAGACAGTTTAGATTAAATGTCGTCCTTCTTTTCTGTGGTGTATGAAGCTTGTTCACTGAATTTATAATAAATGTTCTGATGTAATTTGACATTCAGAATCTAGAGGTCTTCAAAGGGCAGTTGTATAGCCTAGGTTGATATGTTTAATAATCATAAGCGACAACACATGCAATTTTCTTGCAGGATGATTGCAAAAATCCAGTTAAGAGGTCTTAAGTTATAGACAGAGTAACACTTTTATACAAAGGACTATGATTAAGCATTAGCAGACCGTTGTCTAAAATGTATCCAAACAGGGAGGTGTTGTAGCCAAGAAGCTTTATCATGTTGTTGCTTCAGAATATTTTGAAACAACAAATTTAAAAATGTGGAAATCTACATTCATTCCAGCTCTCTTCATATGTTCCTTCAAAGAAGGTAGAACAAAAAGTGTGTTATGTTGTGTTGTGTTGTGTTGGCCTCTGTTCCCTATATCCAACTCAAGTTTATTTGAATTTGAACAAAGATCTCTGCACAGCTGGTAAAATAAAGTCACAGATTATGCAGAGAACCTAATTTATATTCAAGGAAATATGAGTATAACATTCCTTCAATGCCAAAAAAACAAAAACAAAACCCTCCTTGCCAGGAAGATATAAGAAACAAAGCCAGCTGAAATGTACAACTTTCCACATGGGCATGGATCAAAAGATCCTGACAAATTTCTGCGTTTAGGACACTGGGGAGATGTTATGAACTTTGACAGAATTATAGTTCACTGCATACCTCACTTGACCATGCTGAAGCTGCTGGGAGATGTAATTTAGCAAATTTGGGAGATTACAACTTTTCCAGCCCTGGTGTAAGAGGCATACAATGTGAGTGTGCACATAAGCGTACAAGAGAGATGATGTTTTCTGTAGATATAAGACATTAATGTGTCAAAACACATCTTACTAATCTTATCAAAACTCTTTTTCATCAACTCCTGTCTGTGCAGAAGCCTCCAAATTTGTTCTGGGATTTGTTTTAAGAAGCTTCATATTTACTTTCAGCAACTCCAGAAAGATTCATGAATTGACATGTAGCTTTGAATAAAATAACTTAAAAGCTGAAGGCACCACAATTTGTTATAAATGCATATACGCATACATACCCATCACAGTTTCCCCTTTCAGGGTAATCAGTGTTATGCACAGCAAGAAAAAGGAATATAAAATAGTATGTCAAAACAATTAGAGGCACAAGATAAGAAAGGCAACATTATTCACTGTGCCACTCCAAATCTTTTAATCTTGCACACCAGTTTGTAATACTGCACCTGAGAAACTTTCTACTTTCTACTGTTGTTTTCAGCTGTGGAGTATATCAATGGTATTTTCGTGTTTATTTAGAGTGGTAAGGCAAATTACTTTTTGAAATTTCTGCCTTACTTCCAGACAGAGAAATTATAGTAGATCAGCTCATCTAGTTTCTACAAAGGGAAGAGAAAGATTTTTGCAACTGAGGCTCAGTGCTAGCAATGCCAATTCCTTATTTCTTAAATGTGTTGCCTGGTTTTGCTGTCACCAATCATGGTGATTGCAGCTATGCTGTTACATTTTCCATGATATACCAGACCTAGAATTATTCTGGATTAGTTGGGGTGGTAGTAGCCATAAAAAATAAACCAAATGACCTTGTGATACAATGATGAAGAATATTTTGAAGAAATTATACAATGTGTCATTTTTAAGATAGAACTCAACAAGAAGTCTCAGGAACTTCTGTAAGGCAAAATATTAACCTCCCCAATGCTCCCAAATTAAGTGAAAAAGCCAAGATAAACATTTCAGCACTTTTCTGGTGACATAACCACATCCCAAGAAAGTCTAGCAGCAGATCAGGAGACTAAAGTGTTGTGTCTCTCATTCTTTCAATTAAGACAAATTAATATTAGATGGCTCAGGTAACAGATGACCTAGAACTGAGTTTATATTCTTCCATTAATACACCACCAGGTTTAGAGGGTAGTGTAGAATCTGAAAGTCTTCCCAGCAAACTTCATGTAGTCAAGTAGGTTGGATGGGGACTTGGAAGCTATATCCTTGCACCTCACTTGGAGGGATTATCCAAGGATTTCCTAATACAACATAAAAGACTTTTATGGTAGGTTAATTAATCAGTTAGAACTCCAACACGATTTTTTTTTCATACTGTGCAATTGACTAATAAGTAATCTACTAAACTACAACACCCTTACCGTGTCATGCATTATGTAGGTAAACAAAACTCAGCAGCATAAAGCATCTTTTATTATTGACTACTGATGGTATTAACCATCCTTCCCATTGTATGGTCCTTGAATAGATTGCTTTTACATGAAAGGCACATCTATTTTTTTAAAATAGATGTTAAATAAGTTTTATGCCAAGCTTGTTTATGCCAATTGTAACAAATTTTGGACTTGAAGGGAACCCTCACTGCATGGCTTGCTGTTCAACCACATAAGCAAAAAAACAAAACACCCCACCATATAAAAGTATTTTTAAAAGGAAGGGACAGTGATATACTATTGACTCAGTGCTGGAAAATTACAGTTGTGGATCAAAGCAACTGGAAGAGGAGTAACAGATCATTCTGATGGCAGAGTGAGGGAATGCTGTGAAATGCCTGTGGTATGATGTACAAATTAAAATAAATCACATATTTACTTTGGCTATTGCTTTGCTGTTTTGATTCATGGGGGGTTCTTAACAGTTGTATATTAGCTGACAGTCTAATTTCCAGGCAAGCATGATCTCTTTTCTTGTTCCATCTTAATGTAAAAACACAGCACAGATCTTGGTTAGAACATTTCAGTCGAGATATATTAAATGACTGTTGTGCAGATATTTTTTTCCTCCAATTTTTGGCTCCAGTTCCCATTTCGTTTGATTGAGATTTGTTTTCAGCATACCTTAGGAAGGAGGATTTTGGGGGGATTTCAGATTGAACCCCAATTTTATATTTTTAATAAGTACATTTATAATTTGGTGAAATGATTTAACAAGCCACACTGTACCTCAGCAAAAAGCAATCAGGAATCCACAGCTGTGCCTGAACTAACAAAGCACTAAAAAGATAAGTGAAAATGTTTATCACAAAAAAAACTAGCCATCAGGAGTATATTAGATGACTGAGAATTGTTAGTGGCTAACTCTGGGCTAGGAACCAAGGTTTTTGAGATAGCAGTTATGGAAAAATTGCAGATTCAAAGGTTGGTTGTTTAAGGAAAGGCTGTATTGTACAGGGAAGAATGACCTCATCTAATCTACCCTTCATAGAATATTTTAATATGCATAAACTTAATCTAATCAATAAGAGTAACCTTATGAGTTGTATTAATGGTGATGAGTTATTTTATCTATGCTGATTAACTGTAATTATGATGTATCAATAAAATAGAAGGATTGATTTGCATATATCAATAAAAAGAGCTCGTAATCCCACCCCTTTCCAAGCATTGCCTGCTGACCTTCTGGACTATATCTGTCAATAAATCAATGAATACTGTGTAAGTGTGGCTGTGTCTCCAATTTAAATGCATCCTTAGAGGGGATATTTTTTCCCCCTCCACTTGTAAAGGAGAAGTGAATTTCAGCTGAACTTGCACTTGCTGATGGGAGGCCAAGGGTACACATGAACATACTGTCTTTCATTGCACAATAGTCTTGCTGGACATGTGCAGCGTGAAATGAAATTTTAATTTCAAGGAAATCCCAAGGAAAGACATACGGAGGGAACTCTTCCAAGGGCTTTTTCAAAGTGGGAAGTGTGAATAACTAAGGAAATGTCAACATAATAGAAAGATGGATTGCAGATAATGTCAGCAGTTGCACCCTTCTCCTTTGAGAATAAAACTAGCTCAAAAGCTGCCAGAGAAAATTAAAAGAAATTCTCAAGCACCTTGAGAATAAGATATTAAAACAGTATCCTCTTTTACAAGGGAAGAAATTGTAAAGTAGATTTCTTAGCAGTGTTATATTAATCCCCATGCTGTGGTATTAAGTGATCCCCATGGTCAGTTAAAGACCTTGTGGCTTCATTCACATGGCATTTTATGTTTGGTTAATGTTTTTTGCAAACCCATCATGGTGTGAATCTATGCAATTAAAGTGCTTCAAAATTTAAAGCAAATATGGGTTCTTCTATTGAGATGAAACAATAAACTTTAATCAAAGAGCTTTAATAATACATGAAGATTTTCAAAGAGATTAATAACATTTTACAGGTGAGTTTCTTACATGGTTGTTATGATAGCTTGTCAAATATTACATTTTATTACTTCATTTTTTTTTCTTGCATCATCCATACTCCAAAATGGGGTGGGCACAAAATATGAAATAATAGGATTGGCTAAATAAAGCTAAACAAAGCAAAAAATCAAGCCTATGAAAAGATATCCAGCAATATGTAGAGATGGTGGGAGGGCTGGGAAAGGAATGGAGAGAGAGGACATCGCAATCAAGTGACAGAGGGTAAATCTGCTGACGTGTTATCTCATAAAAAGCAACTTAGTCCAGGTGGGGTGAAACTTGGGAAGAAATGTTTCAAAGGATTGAGAGCGATTCTGCCCCGCTATAAATGAAAGTGAGAAATTCCTCTTACAGTTTTCAAGATTCTGTATTAAGATACTTTATGAAAATATGGATAGTTCTTGCTTCCTTGGTCTTCTTGTCTAGCTGTTTTGGGTTTAACATGATATTTCATATATAAATTAAAACATGAACAACAATAACAACAAAGACCATTGCTTTCTTTTATACAATGAATTTCTCTATCATGCCTCTTATTTGTATACGTTAGCTTAATATTCTATTTATTTAGATAGATAATGCTCTTATCTATTTTTATTCCATGCTATTCTTCTTATAGCTTTCTCTAATGATTGGACTTGTATTCATTACTTTCTACCTACAACATTCTTATGTTCATATATGTTCTTTATATAGCATTCTGTTCCAGCTTCAGCTCTACTGTAACTCTATCCTGGTCCCAGTCCATAACATTGCCAGCCACCTTTATCCTGGATCTCTGACTCAGCTGGACTGGGATATTGTGACCTTGGAGCTCCTGCTGGTGTTTCTTGATATCCTCACCAATGTCACATATTCTAGTCTTGGCTCTGGTTCTTCTTTTATGTTAATCAATTAAGTAATAAACCAGGTTTTGTATGATGTCTCTTCTTCCAATTCTAGATGGCTTACAACATATAGTGGTATAAGGCAAAAAATTAGCAGGATCATAAAATCCATCCATGTGTACCTTGCAAGTAAAAATGGGCTATTCAGCCAAGAAAGTGTGCTGACTGCTACTCATATCATGCACTCCTGTTTGAAAAATTACACCTAAAAAGAAAGCACAAAACCATCAGATCAACAACCTATAACCTCAGCAGTTTTCCATGGGTTTATGTACTGAAATAAATAATAGGTTAAATAGATTAAATTTGATAATGACTTATTCTGGACTGAAAATGGTGACTTTTTATTTATATATATACAGTACTGTGCAAAAGTTTTAGGCAGGGGTGAAAAAATGCTCCAAGATGTCTGGAACAACCTACCTGCTGAGTACCTTCAAAAACTGTGTGCAAGTGTACCGAAAAGAATTGATGCTGGTTTGAAGCCAAAGGGTGGTCACACCAAATATTGATTTGATTTAGATTTGTCTTCTGTTCGATCACTTTGCATTTTGTAAATTGATAAACATAAACAAGCACAATATATATTTTTGAAAGGATTCTTACTTTACAGCATTTTTTCACACCTGCCTAAAACTTCTGCACAGTACTGTATATATTACACACACACACACACACACACACTGTATTCCAAAGTGCAAAATTAAAAATAAAAGGAGGAGGAGGAAGAGGAAGAGGAAGAGGAAGAGAAGGAGAAAAGGCTGCCTGCAGATACATTGAAAATTGATGAAGAACGATGGAAAGGCAACAGAAAAAGGGGGGAAATTGCACAAATTTACTTTAGAGAAGAGCAACAAGAGGCAAAGTATTACTATCTAAATTTGTTTTGCAAAACAACTGAGGGCAACAATCAAATGGGAAGGGCAAGAGATTTATTTAAAAAATTACAGAAATGAATGGAAACTCTTATGCAAAGATGGCCACATTGAAAGGATGCAACACAGATATGCAGAATAACTAACCTCATATTGGCAATAAATTATATACAGCATTGACAAGGCTACAGTTTCCTAGTTGTAATATATGGCTGTAAAAGCTGGATTATCCAAAAGGTGAAAGAAAGAAAGAAAGAAAGAAAGAAAGAAAGAAAGAAAGAAAGAAAGAAAGAAAGAAAGAAAGAAAGAAAAGAGCGAGCCTTTGAATCATCATGATGGAGAAAAGTGTGGAGGACCCTAAGAAGGAGGGAGGGAGGGAGGGTGATAAAGATAGATTTCTATAAATATTAATTAGAAATTAATTATTCAATATTAGATGACATAAAATCAGACTGCTTACTGGAAGCACTTATAATGATGCTAAAGCTGAAGTATTTTAGACATGTAATGTTAAGGCTAAACTAATTGGAGTAGACCCTGATGTTTGGAAAAATGGAAGGCAGTTGAAAAAGAGACTGACATAAGACAAGATGGCTAGCTACTTTAACTGAAGACACAAACATGAGCTGAAAAGAACTCTGAAAAGTTGTTATTGACAAAGTATCCTGGTAAAATGATGCCCATCATGTCACAAAGAGTTAGAAGTGATGGAATATTGATTGATTGATTGATTAATTTTTATGCCGCCCATCTCCCCCAATGGGTGAATGACTGAGTAACAACAAGGCAAGAGTTGGTTTTCATCCACTCTATTCCTCTTTCATTCCAAGGATTTCTCTACCCTCCTTTATACTGTTCCCTAATTCCCATTTTACTAGAACATATAATCAGATTTGTTTTGGATGTAAAGCCATCGGGGTCTTTGGTATGCTTCAATTCCTCTTTCCATGTTATTGAAGCAGAATGAAGACAATACAGCCTCCCCTTCTGGCCACTGAATAAATTACCACAATGCTGATGTGACGTTATATTTGATCATTTGGTGAGAACTTTTGCCAGTGCAGAAATGTGTTCCTTAAAACACCATATAAGGAGCAACCTAATAAAAAGAAAGGGATGGAGTCCGACTTGCCTCCCAACAACAAAGGGAAAGCAAGTTTATTAATTCCTCTCCACTGCAACTACCATCTCCATCTTGCACACTGTTTTGGAGAACTCCAAGACCTTCAGGAACAATGCCGAAGATGGCAGTTGGCTCATGGAGAGAAGAAACTGTGTTTCTACACAGGTGTAAGCCTGAATTATACAGAGGAAAAATGTGCAGCAAAGTGTGGCAAACTAGTTCTTTGTTCAGATATAAAACACTGGGGGAAGTGAGTGTGAGCATTTTAGTACACTGGTTCTTTAGAAACAAGAGCCAATGACTCACTAAATACTGAAGAGGAATTCACACGATGAGAATGTTAAAAGCATCTCTTCTTGGGTTCATTTAATGATGTCTTGATCTAGTCCAATGTGTTTCACTAAATTCTATTCAATATGGGATTTTGTATTAAGTGCTAGCTCTATCTATCTTGGGAAAAGAAATTCATTGCTAAACATCAGCTATAGAGGCTGATGTTCCAGAGAAAGACTGTAGCACGGTGGTAAAGAACAAGCTTTGCATGCAAAACTCCCATGTTCAGCACCCAGCATCTCCAAATAGGGTTATGAAAAACTCTTGTCTTAAACCCCAGAAAACAATAACCAGTGTATTCAGTTCTGTGCTGGGTAAACTAATGATCTGACCCATGACATTATTTTTTAAAATATATATTCAAATATTTGGGGGGGGAAATTTGTGCATTCCTGGCACAAACATGTACCTGGGAACATATTTTCCTTAAATTAGGGGAGAAAAGGCATGTTGTTTGGAAAGTGAACTCTATTCTAAAAAGGATAGGATAGAGCTCTAGGATGAATAATATTTCAATATAGACGTCTTGCTAATCTTTGTAAAAATTGTGACAACAGGTCTTCTCTGCTGTCAAAGATAAGAATCTATGGTTCAAAATCAATTTTAAATATATATTTTATATTTTATAATATAACGGTATTGACTAGCAAACCCTAGAAGCATTGTCAGAACTCTCAATAGTTCTGAAACTTCAGATCCAGGGTTGTTATCTAAAATAAGGCACCCACTAATATCAGTTCCAGTGATAATGTGTCATTTTAGCCCTTCATAATGAGAAATGTTGAGGTAGGGAATTAGTAATCTGGATGTACTAATTCCTCTTTTAAAATTGATATTCTTTCAATAAATTGGAAAAAAAACAAAACATGGCAAGTCACCACCAGCTAGTCACAAAGGGTGTTCTTAAACTTTAAGGCTCCATGACTAACTAAAATGTTATTTTGGTTGAGGGCCTGAAAGTCATTGCAGAGTCAGGGTTCTCCTGATCCTTTTTTTTTTTTTAACAAATAAAACTGGAACAGCAGCTGAAGAGATAGATGGACAGATAAACCACCTGTTCAAGTGGTGAAAGTGATGAAAGTGATGAAACTATGAAGGAGGAGAGCCTTTTCTGCTGTTGCCATGCCCTGTGGAACATCTTGCACCCTGAGGTAAGAGTCTGTCTGTCCATTTGTCGTCCATCCATCCCTCTGTCTGTCCATCTGCACAGACAGATGGATGGACAGGCGGATGAAGGACAGTCAGGTGACTAGGCCCAACCCGCAAGCCTCTGGTCTAAACACATGCAGTGGTGAGCAGAGCAACACTCCTCAATGAGGTTCCTCACTAGGGAAAGGGCGAGGCGTAAGTCATGGCAGCAAGCTCTCTGTAGACAGATTTATGTAGCCACTTTGCTTTCAGTCTTCATTGGAAACATCCATTCAGTGTCCCGGTTTTTCTCTTGTTTCTGCTTATTATTCATGAACTCTTGACTCTTGGACTGGCTGATAACATTTTGTACTTTCAGATTTGTATGTTCAGACTTGCAAGATTCTGTTAATGTAGCCTTACAATTGAGTAGAAGTAGCTCATCTGGTCCTGTTTCCGGTCTGGTTTACCTGGGTGGGTTGGGCTGACACTATCTGAAGGAGCAGCTTACCTCGTATGTCATAAACTGGGAGCTAATACCAAAGAATCACTGTCCAATACCATTATAAAACTCTGTTGTGGACTTCTTTCTCTTTGATCTGATCATTCCCTAGGTGGCATCTCTTCCCTGTCTTCCAAGATCACCCTCACATTCCATCCCAGATAGGCAGAGACAAGCACTTCATAGTTACTCTGGAAGTCCATATCATAATGTGCAACTTTGCTAAAACATGTGTGACATCTTCCTGCCATTAATGGCCAGTAATGGCTGAACAGAAGATTGGCCGCTGCATTCTAAATGTGCTGTAATTTCCAAGTTTCTTTCAAGGGCATCCCCACAGATACTGTATTACAGTAGCCTGATACGGAACTAACCTCAAAACATGTTTTGGTCAGACTGTTTCAGGAAGGAAAAGTTCATGTCAGACTTTTCCAGGTGGAAAAAAAACATGTTCCTCACCACCATGCTGTCTGAGTACCTGAGGACAGCACAGGGACAGAGAGTGCATCTGGACAGCACATCTGCTTTTTCAAAGGAATGGAAATCCCATCTGCTGCACTTAATGTCCCCACCATATGAATTAAGCCTTCTTAACTACCCAAACCCCTGCCTTGTTTTGATTCAAGTTTAGCCTATTACACTTCATCCAGTTTGCAATCTAGCCCAGGCAGAACCCCACTAAAGATCCAGCACAGCTGATGAGGATGGAAATAAGAAGTTGAGCTGAATTTGCCAAGATAGTACCCACATTCTCAACAATCGCTCCCAGTGGCTTCATAAAGATGTTTTAAAAAAATGGTTCGCCTTTCTTCCTTTGGTTAAATACAAGCAGCTCCTGTTTTCTCCTAGTTTTATGTAACTGCAAAATTGATCTACTGGCCTCCCTCCCAGTTCATTAGTCTTTGTATATTTGGCAGCTCAGAGCAGAGATCCAGGGGCATCATTACTCCATGCTTCAAAACTTCTCCTTGCCTTCCTTTTTCTTGTCATTCATCAATGACACACCAAGAGTTCTTTTCTCTGTCTTACAGTCTTATTCCTCATCATTTATGATACAGAAGTTGTGTTATGGACCTGTCACAATCCCCATTAACCTGCTCTTACGTGAATCCATTTTATTTTAGTTTATTACCATTTCCTGATATTGAAACTTTTTAAAACTTTGTTTTTGAAAAGGGGAAAAAAAAGTGATTTTATTTCCATTTTTTCCCCTTCCACAATAATGGGAGCTCGTTGTCCTCCGCTCCTTAGTTATCCTATTTTATTTGGTTGATTTGGTTTCCTATATTGAAGTATTTTAGGTAACAGATACACATATAGGATGCCTATGTAGTATTTTCTTTTGTTCTTTTTGTTAAGCTATGCTAGAAGCCAATATTTTAGGGGAAGCAGGGGGAAAAAGGATCAGAATAGAAACCAAATATATTAAAGTCTATCAGGGAGAACCTCGTTATTTGTGAGGGTTCCATTACAGCAAGAAATTGTGAATAATGAGACCTTAGTCTATGGGAATTAGAAGTTTATGTCCTAAAACTATGATTGTCCTCCTCCAGCCATAAGCACCTTGTTCTTCTTCCTCCCACAGTGCTCATCAGCAGCATCTGTATTTGTTCTTCCTTCTCTTGTCATAACAAAATTCACTGGATCAGTCCAGTCACAAGGGTCTACAGTATGTAGCTTTTGTGGGTCAGCTGGCTTTCCCCAGAACAGCTTGTTTAGTGTGTAACGGGGGCCATCCCCCAGCTCAATCCACGTGGCTCCTACTGCCTCCTCTTCTCTCCATAGCTCTTCTATAGTCTCACTGGAGAGGCCTCTTGACTGCACTGCTGGATGCTAGCACTGTTCTAAGATCACTTGTGGTGTTCAGAGCGAGCCTTAAGCTAGCTCTGTGAGCTGAGTTCACATAACACAAATGTTGGCTCAGTGTGGTCAGAAAGCACAGCCACTGTCTCTGAGTATTAGCCTTGGGTTATGACAGGGATTATCTGGGGGGGAAAATCCTAAAAATATCCACTGTTTGTCTCGTACGCTTTCCACTCTGTTTTTGCAGTTAATTCTTTTATTGTAGCCCGGTGCTATTTAAACAACTAGGCTGTTTTCTGAAGCCATTTCAACCAATTAGGGCTTTGGTAAGCTGCATGCTGACAGTCATATTGCTTATTTCTTTAATACCCACTTTTAGATTATTTAGAATGGTAGTTAATTAGAAATTAATATAACTGCTCAAATAAGGCATACCTATAAAATTACTTCAAAAATAATAGTACAGTCACAGAGACAGTAAAGATGATTTAAAATGGTACAGGCTCTGTAAAATGTCCAAGCATTTGGATTGGTGTCTGCCTATATTTTAGGGGGGGAAATTATCACAATCAAAAGCACTACTTTTACATGACGATCATCAGAGTTTCAAGTTCTAGGAACATTAAAAAAAAAGGATATAATTTGGTGTTTCCTCACTCACAAAGAATTTTAGGGAAGAAAAAGGAAAAGGAGGAGGATTGATAATCACAGAGTCTCCCATCTTTCATCTGTATCTCACATCCTGGTTTTCAGTTCAAAGTTTCCAACCACAAAATTCTGGTTAGAATTTCCATAATTCCAGGGAACAATTGGGAATGAACTCCTGAACAGGTACCAAAGTGCCTTTCTTAGAATAGGCTTCAGAGAACTGTTGTGCTGTGGTCAGGAATTGTTGCACTGTTATCCTTTTGGTGGCCAAGGGCATTTAACATTTTTAGAGGAGCAGAATTGCAAAGTGTTAGGGTTAGGGTTGGACGGGGCAGAGTTTTAGGGTAGATTCTGAAGGACTCCTGGTGTTGTTTTTAACTAATATGTAAGGATAATACAGTGTAGCTTTCAGATGCTTCCCACAGAAAAATGACTGGGAACGATTTCAGCAATCAATATCAGGAGTTCTAAATGTCACAAAACTGGGACTCACATTCATGCTGTGGATCACCCACTCTTGCATGAATGCAATCTGCAATTAAACCTATCATGCCTAGAGAACACTGATAATAGGATGGGTGAATTAAGAATCTTTGCATTATTTCTTCTTGTTCATGCCCAGCATTCAACTTTAGCCTGCTCATTTCTGGTTCATAACTCAATGCTGACATCAGGATGATGACTAGCTTCCTTTCCTCCCTGACCCTGCAAACACAGTGAAGTATCCTCACTGTAGTCAGTCATCTTTCTATTTTTTCCTCACCATGAACAGTTTGTCCCTTTGGGGAGATTGTCTCATTCAGAGGGTATACAAGAGCAGGTCAAAATATCAGGTGCTGCCTTCTTTCGAAGCCTAACTTTGCCAAGCATGCTTCCATAATTTATGCAATACATAAGACATTATAATTCCAAGGCTTCATCCTTTTGACAATGATTGTACCAAGGACAGAAAATGCCCAGAAATTAATCCATCATTTTGACATAGTTTATAATGAGTGGAAATGCCAAAAAGAAAAGAAATCCATTGTCATTGAGTTTTAAAGACTGTAACATATTCCCACTTTGATTACAAGCTAAATAATTTTTAATGGCGTTTTCTGCTTGTGAAATAATTCCTAATTCAACGTATATGGAGATCACTCCCCTTCCCCCCACTTTTTGTATATATGCTAGATATATACTATTAAAAGGCAGTGGGGAGGTTAAAAAAGAGAAAATCAAACTTAGATTTGTGTCTCTTATATGGCGAATGGATTCTTTCATATAAAAAGTGATCTACTATTGCCCTCCAGTGGTCAAATTTATACACCAGAACTACAGCTTATTTAAAGGGCTCTGTTTTACACACTAAATGTTGTAATAATATATCAAGCAAGATGGGCAAACCACTTAAAACAATTTGCTGGAATTTAGATAAACAAGGTGACTCATAAGTATCTTCTTTCACTCTCTCCATTCTTATTTGTGATAAATATTGTGATTAACCATCATTTTCAATGAGTAAAGTGATAATTGAAGGGTATAAAACAGTAAATGAAGTTCTATCTGCCTTCTTTTAAAAATGTTAGGCAACTTTCTGTAACTCTTCTTTCGATTTTAAACTATCTGAAAATTAATCACCCTATTTCACGGAAATAATTTTATGCCATTACAGAAGCTTTCATCCCTATTTAGAAAGTCAAAGTATTTGGTTCTATTTACATTTTTACCTAATCTGACTTAGTTGCCTTTTCCAGCATCAGTCTTTCAATATTCACACTTTTTCCACATTTTTGTTTTTTTGGATGCAGTTCTCCAAAATGCAAAGAAAAATTAATAGTAGTAAGGATGCTCATCAATATAATAAAGTTTTCTGAGTAACTTTCAAGATGATTTAAAACATTAAATAATAAAACAAAACATTAATACTAATACAGTATACTAAAATTTAGAATAGGTGAATATTCAGTCTGGCAATTCAGTCTGAAGGTAATTCAATAGAATCTCCAAATTACATTGACTTTCCAAATTGTTATGAAAAATCAGTTCACAATGTCAAGTCAAATCAGATGATCCGGAATCAATTTGATAAACTGATGGGCTTTTGTACACACATAACCTGCTTTCTTTTAATCTAATGGACTTCATTTAAAGATTCATTCGGAAAGTCATTGAATTGAGTCAATCTAATTTTCCATATTGAATTAAGAATTAAAACTGGATAAGACCTGATGCACAGAAGTCTGGAATAATTTAAGACTATGCAGCTGCAATGCTTTGAGCAAGGATCCCTTCAAGGCTATTTGGTAAAGCAAAACATGGCTCTATGCTATTCTAAGAGAAAAGTAAAGATGTGAGCATTATTTTGCTTTGTCTTGCTTCTGAGACATCTCTAGAGAAAGCTTATGAGGATTAACAAAATGTGCCCAAAGGCTACTGTAACTGCTGGTCAAGTTTTCAGGCTGACCTGAAGTGCCTTGTTGAGGCAAATTGTGTCTCGTCTGTGTCTTGAGGATAATTTAGACCAAAAGCCAACATAAAAATGTATCTGAAAGTGGTTTAGCCAGGATGGAAATCATTAAAAATCAAACTTCAACATCCAACATGTTTATCAAATCTATTCTTATCTATGCATAGCACAGAGCTAGCACCTTCTACCATCAAGTATGATGGCACAACATTTTGCAACTTCCCCAGAAATCTCACTAGATTGAATAAAAATCTTATAATCCTTGATTGCGACTAGCCCAAGGATTTGCTAATAATGGGAGAAATCAGCTCTGTGTGCCAGGTAAGATGTAATAGGCAACTCAGAAGCATTTATCTATACCTCCACTTCCTAACACACATATGGGCATTCTTGGTAAGGAATGTTGTCAAAATTTCTTCCATGACCTTTGAAGGTAGCGTATCAAATCTTGCCTATGGGAACAGCTTTCAATGAGAAGCAAAGATAACATTAGGAAAGTGTATAGGGATGGTATAAGGATTCTCTATAGCAACGATAGAAAGTTTTATATCTGTTGTTTTGTAAATTGAAATCGAGTACTCTCTGCTTAGCCTCAGCCATGGCTTTTTCTGGAACCAAGATGACTAGGATGTGGGTGGAGGGCTCACAGCAGGTAAAAATCAGAGAGTGGTTGTAATGGATGGCATGAGCGGAGAAGACTCTGGAATGGAACTTCAAGGTTGTCAGGAGGGGGGAGAAACATTCCCAGGCAAGCCTCCTCAGCCCACAGCAAGAGTGTGGGAAAACAAAGAAGATGAGGTTGGCCCCTCCCTAGAGTCTCACGGGGTATAGCCACTAGTTGCTTTAGCATAGGTTTAGTCTGGCAAGATTTTGTCTATTAGGTGCTGGCTAATAAAGGAACTGATCTGTACTGGATTGCCTTGCTGCTGTTCTTGGGCTGGACCTGACAGTAGTCATTCATTCTAGGAAGAGGTGTATTGATCTATCAAGATGAACTGGACAAAAGACTTGTCCAAATATTTGCTTTATCCAATACTTCATAAGGCGGAGTCTCAACCAAGGCACAGCCATGCTCCATGAACAAACACATTTGTATCTGAAAGGGGAATGTGAATCATAGTTCTCAAAAGTTAGACTGAATGCCTTATGGCTTTATAATCAATGAAAGTTTTATTGCCTCCATGGCATCAAGAGCCTCAAGACCACTTTCAACAAACTTCATGCACGCCAATGGAAAACCATTTTAAAAAATTAATATTTAAACATATCACCATTTTGGAATAACGGGGAGAAGTTTCTTGCAGAAGCACGGTTGTCCTGTAAGTTTGCCAACACATTTGCTTTTATTGAATCCTTTATATATCACTGAATCTTTATGAGGTTGTATGTTGAGCTAGATTGAACGAAAGGCCAGTGTGTAAATAGGTCAGGGACACCCCATCTTTGCCAGTCAGCTTTGGTCTAGTCTACCTGACATAATTGTTGTAGTGAGGATAAAAGGAGGAATTGCAGGATTTGGAGTATTGATTAGAAATGGAGTTTCAAATTAATGTATCAAATCTCCAAACTGGGTATTTGCAGAAACCTTCTCCAGAGACCTTCTCTCCTAAGTTTAAAATGGTAATTTCAAATAAGATGGCATATATAATTATATGATTGAACATACAGTCATTTATTTATTAAATTTATATGCTGCCCATCTCTCCCAAAAGGTGACTGTGATTATTAAATAAATCACAGGATAATGATTGTTCAAAGTAATTTTAGTTAATTATTTTATTTAAAAGATTCTTTTAAATAATTTTAAATGAAATTAAATGAAATTAAAATTATTGGGGGGGGGGATTTGGGACTCATTGAAGCTCCAAGAAGTGAAGAAGTGGAACTCTCCCAAGGCATGCTGGGGAGAAAAGAGGAAATAACTGAGTTCCCTATTTTGGGAACTAGGAAAAGTCAGCAGTTAAAATTAAATGAAGAAACAAAACAAACCAAAGTCTTTCCATCCTTTGTGAGATACACAGATTCTTCATCAGGTGGAAAACTGAAGCGAGATCAGGGAATCAGTCTTTATAGCAAGAAAGCAGGGGACAATTTAACTGAAACTGTTGTGATGTTTACTTTCCCCACTGCAAATTGCTAAGGATTATATTGGGTTCACTTTCAGTAATACTCGTTTCTGAATTTGGGAAAATGTCAAACGGACAAATTTGTACCAATGCACACCTGGAACATCTCATAATTAAGCAAGTACTATAATATCTAACACCTTCTATGAGGATTTCACCAAAAAGGGCTTCATTGAAAGGGATGTTGAAAATACATTTTCTTTCTCCAGATTAAGTAAGAACTGGTAGGAAAATACCTCCTTATGCTTTCCTGCAAGCCAGGATTGCAGGTCTCTATTGCAAAAGGGAATAAAAGGAGAATGAGAACTGTTTGATCATACACTGACAGGCCATCCTCAAAGACATGGGGATGGATTAGTACTACATCTAAACTACCTTCAAAGAGCAAGACCCACTTTGTTTTTTACTCAACACTGGCAATAGACTTAAGAAAATTATTTGGTTAAGGTCTTTCAATTGCATGTATCTCAATTACATCTGATAACTTGCATTAAACAAACAAATCGCAGGGATATGAACTACAATAAACACGCAAGGATTTTGCCAGTGAGCTTGAAGGGCTTGCTTATCAGGGCTTGAATTATCAGTCAGTTGCAAAATTGGTTGTCATCTCTGGAAGGGAGAGAGATTCCAACAAGCCTTTATTTGAATTGCTTTCTGCTCACTGCATTTTAAACATTCAAAGCAGAGAGCATTCATATTTTGATCTGAATTTTGCAGGACTCTATCATGCAAAGCTATTTCTCCCCCTGCTTATTTTTTACCTTAGCTAGAACAATTGCAGATGCATTTTCAGAAAGATAGACCTTAGCCAGCCTAAAGATTAGAAGTAATCCACAGTAGCTTTTAACTGGAATAGATGATAGAAAGGAGGACGCCATTATCAAATAATTATTCAGATTATTGTGAAAATGTTTATATAGCAGAAATACACAAGTAGTATATTGGGTCATATAGTCTAATTGGTCTAAAAAACTAAGCATTTTTCTATGAATTTCCTAATAAAACATAGGGGACTTATATGCTATTTTAATTGTGATAGCAATTTTAAGCAAACCATGAGTAACTGTTTCCAGACAAAGATCTGTTTCACACATCACCTGATAACTGCAATATTAAGTAACGGATTGCATATGTAAATGCATCACAAATAAAACTATTCATATTGCAACATCTCACCTTAATCACATTTCCATTTTTTCTTTCTTTTTCTTTTTTTGGTGCCTTTGAATCAGTGTTAACTCCTGGCAACTGCCTCGACTAGTCCCTGCAGTTTTCTTGGCAAGATTTCTTGGCAAGAGAGAGCAACTGGCCCAAGATCACCAAGTGGCTTTGTGACTAAGGTGGGACTACTCACAGTTTCCCAGTTTCTAGTCTGATGCCTTAACCACTGTACCAAACTGGTTTTAATATATTGGGTCAATAAGTCATTTCTATTGATACTAAGGATATCCATGGTGAATCTTGATTGAAACAAATGGAAATTGTGCTTATGCACAGAGGTGTGCTTCATTTCAGCAAGAGACATTCCCAGGGAATTATTGACCCAAGAGTTGCTAGACATCTCCATGAATTCTATTTGGCTATTCAAAACCTACTAGTACTTGAATTTAAAAATCACATGAGTCCCAATTAGGTCAGAGTGAGCCAAAGTTGGCAAGGAAGTTCTCAAACCAAGGAAATTGCACATATTGCATTTTTTTCTACTTCCAAAATACATTTCTATGTTTCCAGTCCTAACAGGGTCTCTCTGTCCTCCTAGATCACAACTGTTCCTCCAGCAATTTTCCAACTTGCTTTCTAAGCACGTACTACAGTTAGGAAAGATTTTCACATAATCGAAGTTGGATATTTCTAGGGAGATCAAAAGAGTCTGTGAAGTGGAGAGCAGGTGCTACACACATCTTAAAAGATCTGAGAATGCAATTAACCAGCAAATGAGCCCAGGAAAAGTTCGCCTTTCTGAACAGATGAGCACAATAAAAGTTATAGGGAAATAAGATGGTTAGGATACACAAATAATAAAAGCTGTGAGCTGATGGACATCCACTCTGTCTCTTAACCTTTAGGAAAAACATAAGACAACAATACAGTGAAAGCAAAGGGATGCAGTTACATAAATTGGAAGAGATTAAAGGCTATTGATTGTTTTGGCAGAAGCTTGGGAAAACAGTATACTTGTCTCTCTTCTCTGTTTCAAGGGATTTAATAGTTAGGACAGGTGGCTTGTGGCTTTTGAAAACACTTTAGTACCTCACAGGAAATTAAAGGGGAAGGAAAGAAATGGTCTAAATGATATTTTATAGAGAGGGAACCCCAAAGTCCAACATTGGGAGAAGTACGATGGTAATATTTTACCTGGAATTGCCATAATGATGTTGGTGACATTTATTATGCATTTGAAAGTCAGGATTGGGTTTAGCTGTAGCCATTGCAAAATTTCAGGGGGAGGCCAAAACTAGCAAGACTTTTCGTAGGCAAGACATTCCTAGAACGGTCTGGTATGACTTAACTAATGGAGCTACCCATCCTCCTTGCTATACTTTAAAGGAACATGTCGGAAAGATTGTGGAGTCATGAGGATTAGTCTCACTCATTCCATCATACACCAACCATCCATTTGCTACTCACTGAAGAACATATGCAGATGTATATGAAGAGTTCACAGATTTATTCCGTGCATAGAGGGAATTATATGCATCCCTCACAATGGTGAAATTATGAATACATTGAAAAGTTATCAAGTTATAATCTTGCTGTCCTCCTCTGACTTCTTCTCTGGGTGGAACTGGTTATGCATTGATGTGATAGCCATCATTGATCTATTCTCTGTCATTAAGCAGAGCAATGATGCCAGGAGAGGTAAAAAGGGGTTAATTCATGAAAAAGTTGTATTATTATATAAGGTTAGATTGCCCAGACCAGTGGTTGCTTAGGTCAAATGGGAAACACTAGATATCAATGGAGTAAAACTGAACGGTGTCATAAAAACATATTGAAAGTAGGTTTCTAATACACATCCATGGGATGGAAGAAGCCAGAATTTGGGTGCTAAAGCTGGAAAACAGGCAACAATGTTTTACATTTAATGAAACACATAAAAGTATATTCCAATTATATTTGCAAATATCATACACCCATTTTTAACAGCTCAAATTCATTTCACCAGGAACTTTAGTATGGAACTGGATTTAAGATTGCAACCTGTTTTGTACGAGAGAAAAAGTTTGTTTTCACTTTATATATTGCTTAAATCCTTGAAACTGTGTTTGAAAATTCTCGTCCGTTTGTCTCAGGGAGGGTGTCCTTACACTCACTACCCATTGCCTCCAATGCCTTATGCAGAATAAACTAGAGTCGTTTTCAACCAGCAGTACACTCGATGTTCACCCCTTTTAATATATATTTAAGCCAGTATTTCTGACTTGGTGGTGCATAGTGAATCCAGTCTGTTCATTCTGTCATTTTGTTTAGGGCTTTAAGCAATGCCAATGGGAGTCACACAAGTTAAATAAATGCAGAATATGCAATCAAGATCTGCCATGTGCAGTGGGAAAGATAATTTTGCCCCTAGGATATAGCAGAAATCTAAAGCCAGACTTTTTGAGCAATGCAAGCAGAGACCAATAATGAGAATGAACCCACTGTTTAAATCTACTTAACTCAGCTGCTACATTTGATACCACATATCCTTTCTGTTACCATCCCAGTTTTTTGAAAAAAAAAATATACAGATGCACACACAGACACACCAGTAACAGCCAGTAGCTCATAATTGTAAATGGAATTTAAGTGTGGTGTTCTACCTTAAGGCTAAGTGATTAAAGACAAACACACGGATATAAGACTGCTCTCCAAATTTCTTGATGCTGCAAATAATGATAAACAGATGTTCACAGACATAGATTAAGAAACAACGCTACAAAATGTAATGATCCAACATGGGTGATTTTTTTTTTTTTTAAAAGAAAACTTTCCCAAACCACACATGTATTCATAAAGTAGACAAAAAGGTGTGTTTTAAAGAACTGATTTCTAAGCATGAAAGTTTCTTGACAGATCACACCAGAGAACCACCTCATTCAGCAATCAGTTTTCCCCAACGTATAGAAGCAGGATATGAAGAGAAGTTCTCTGATTTCCACAAAGCAAGTGGTTCTCGGAGGCACACAAGAGTTTTACATAATCACCATTCACTCTCTCCTCAGGAGCTTTTCTTGCTTCTTGAAAACGCTGTAAGTTCGTGGTGGCCACCACCACACCTTATGACTGCAAATTCCACCAATGACTTTGTTGAGAGGTGGAATCCTTGGGGTTCTCTGAGCTTGGTTGTTTTCTTGCAGACATTTCGTTACCCAGCTAGGTAACATCTTCAGTGCTAGAAGGGATTGGGGCTTGCTCTCTGTTTATATACAGTAGCTTGCCCCACCAGTGTTGGTGGGGGTGTTTTTTTTGTTGTTCTTGTTGAAATGACAGATTCAGAGTTCTTTCATATGGTCTGTCAAGTTCTGCACTTACTTGGCTTAATACCATCTTAAGAATAGTGTCTTGACTCCCAGAGGGAAGCCCCTTTTATGAACAACAGAAATCCAAGTTTCAGCATTTATGAATGTGCATTCCCTTTGTTTTACAAATGCTTTGAACCTCCAGGGAACTGATACCCTACTAATCACATTTCCTAATTATTTATTTATTAGGACAAGGGATATGAACACCTGGCAACATTTACTCTGGCAATTAAGAGTGCTTATTTAGTATACCAGAAGTCTCAGCATACTGTTTGGATAAGCTTTGCAATAAGTCAGTTGCTTCAGCTATGAAAAACATAATTAATATGAAAATAAGTACTATAGAAAGGCTAGGGGGGAAACCCTCATTTTCTCCATCAGATAAATTATTGAATTACAACAAGAGTGGACAGTAGGCAATATGCAACACACAGCAAAATTAGGTGATATTAGGCAAGATATACAATGTCATCCTAATTTGTCTCATAGGGATTTTGAGGTGGGTTAAAAAGAAGGAACAAGCACACTGTGTCCTCTTCCATAGAGAAATGATACAGATAAATATTAAGAAAAGGTAATGAATACACGAAAAAGTATCACTTCAATATGTATGATCAAAAATATGTCCTACCTGGTTCAATTCAACCCAGAGTTCTCACGCAAGGCACGAATGACCAGGCTCAAATTATCCTTCTTTGGATGTATTATGTGAAGATCCAGCTCTCTGGAGTAGGCTCTAATACTGAGAAAGGTGAAAGGAAGGAAGAAGAGGACAACCAGCAGTAAGGTGGATGGACTCAGTTATGGTGGTGATGAGTACACTGTTGGGAGACTTGAAAGAACAGGTTAGAGACAGAATGGCATGGAGAAAATCTATGTGGTTCGCTAGGAGTTAAAAACTACTTGAGGGCGCATAATCAATCAATCAATCTGGTTCAACGGGGCTTGCTCCCTAGTTATTTGTGAGGAGCCATTACTCAGTTGAAAGCACTGCTTTTCATATAGGGAAGATTTTAAACTTTTCCCTCTCCAAATCTGGCTGGGAAATACTCCCACCTACTGTAAATCAGAATTGTTCAGACTTGGTCTTCACTTCTCACCATTGGCAAGTTCCAGATGTGTGGACTTCAACTCCCAGTATTCTCTGGATGATCTATGATGGGTTAGGAAACACTAGTCTAGGTAGACAGCAGAATGATTTGATATAAGCCATTGTTGAAGAGTGTTTGCTTAGGCTAGTTTTCATTTCCATTATTCTATGTGGACATAAAGGTTTCTTCTACTCATTTTCTCTTTCAAATTTAAATGGCAGAACGTGTTGAGATGCCGTTCAGTCAACCTCATCATCATGAATTCAGTTGAGTTAGTCTTAATGTGCCCAGAATAAGGGTTGACAGTTTGTAACCCATAAATAACTGTAGATAGTATATCAACCCAGGAAGAATTCAGTGAGAGTATCTGTGCTTTGGTTCCATCTGTCTTTATACATTTGCCAGTTTTGAACAATTTATCCCAATTCTTGGCAAAAGTTAAATAAATAGAAGTTTACTCCTAACCCTTTTGCTTCAGCTGAAGCTTTCATATTTCTGTCTCTGATGAGAAATGCTTCTGAGTGCGAGAACATCTGGCAGCTCACTAAGGCAAAACGACTGGGAAAAGCTGAAAATCCCTTAGAGAATGTGTAACATCTGTTTGATCAGCAGTGAAAAATAAACCTGTAATAAGTTCATCTTTACAGGAAATATATATATATATATATATATATATATATATAGAGAGAGAGAGAGAGAGAGAGAGAGAGAGAGATTCTCAAAATGCAGCTTGTTCGTTTTGTACAATGGGATTAATATTAGCCTGCTGGATAATTGTACAGTAAGGTTTGTAGGAAACTGTTTCGTATCAGGGTAGACTATTTATCCCAGAATCCATTTGGGTTGTTATGGCTATCAGGATAGTCTTTCCCATTCTTTGCTATCCAGTCTTGAAACCGGAGGAACCAACAATTCGACCTGGGATTTTCTGCATTCAAAGTTACCAGTACACTAAACTATGATTTAGGCATCTGGATACTTTGACTTGATTACTCAATTCTTCTAAGTTAGGAAAGGGGAACATGACATTTTTCAGGCCAAAATATATTTGATTTGTTATGAGCTGTGATTCCCCCCCCCCCCAAAAAAAAAGTAGGTGAGACCAGGAGGGGACCAAAAATGAGATATGACTTAATTTCCTTTAAATTAATTTAAATGCATTACATACTATTAATATGGTCACCTCTTGTGTATTTAATAATTTCTCACTTCCATCACATCAAACCTACCATTTAATGAAAACTTTTGAAAGGGTTTTATGGATCGCAGAGTTTGCAAGGGCTGTATTTTATGTTCTACCCCCTAAACTGGGGAGTGATTCTACTAGCTGTATATGCAAAAACAATCAGCTACATACTAAGTAGCAAACATTTTGCATTTCCTACACTAGCCATCCATATGTCGGAATATTCAACAGTGGCAGAACTTTTATAATTCCAAGATTCCTTATTAATCAAATGTCATAATTAATGGAACTCCTTGGTATTGACTTGGATGGCTGTAGACTATTCCCAGTAGAAATTACCAGAAACCGATTTTGTTCTAGAGTTCTCACTCAAGGTATAAATGACCAGGCTCAAATTATCCTTTTTTGGACACATAATGTGAAGACCCTTTGGACACATAATGTGAAGACCCTCTCTGGAAAAGGCTCTAATGCTGGGAAAGGTGGAAGGAAAGAGAAGAAGAGGATGACCAGCAGCAAGGTGGATGGAGTCAGTTACAGTGGCAGTGAATGCACCGTTGGGAGACTTGAAAGAACAGGTTAGGAACAGATTGTACTGGAAATCTATCTATGTGGTTGCTAACAGTCAACAGCAACCTAATGGCATATAATCGATCAAATCAATCAATCATTTTGCGGATAAAACATTTTTTCTATATTTACAAACGCAGTTTTTCACCATATTTGGAAGGAATGTTTAGATGGTGTAAAAGAGGCCCCCAACACATATCACTCTACCCCAAATACATAGTTTCCAACTCCTCAGCGTCTACCACCTAACACAAACATCCCACTCTGCCTAGTAATAGGATTGCCCCTTAATCCTTTATGAAACCTCATTCCTTGTTCAGAAGAACTCTGAATACTTTTGCTTAAAGACTCATCTGTTTTTCTCACCCATTAATGTTTATTTCAGATAATTTTTAAAAAATGCTGTTCTCATTGTCTGGATCCAAGAACTTAAAGATATTCAGTCAGCAAGAAGGACTGAAATTTCATCCAGGCAACCTCTAGAGTGCTTTAAAAATCATCTGGAGATAAGCATACCACAAAGATAAAGATGGTAACCACAAATGATGCTGTCCTGAAAATGGCAATTACTGTCACAAGTGTCATTCATTCATGTACAGTTTAGAGACAGGAAGAGACAAACGAGGTGTCTTCTGTAATGTGGTAGAGATGAGATGCACTTTATCCCTCCAAAAAGAGACTGTATCATTTCTAGTCATTGTGTTAGTTCATGACTTCTAATGGTACTTCATTAAAAGGAAATGCATTTGAAGTCTTATTCAATTTTTACATGTTTTTAAGATGTGGAACATGATGATTTTAAATCTCCCATCCTCTCTTGGGACCATCGTTTACAACAGATAGCCTGACAATCTTGCACAATGAATAAATGTTGGTTATTTACGCCCCCTCTGCCTCATACAATGATGAAAGAGTCATATAATTACCAAAATGTGTTATTTTTAATTTAGCGTGTTGGCTGTCGATGACTCATGGGCTTGTTGCAGTAAAGAAATTAGCAAAACTTGATTTGTAAATCAGCCTAACCTGCAGAGGAGTAACTCCATATTTAATACGTCCAAACATATTTGCACCCTGTTCCCACCCTGCTTAATTGGTTCTAGGGGAGATTAAATGTGTTGTGCAAACACCAGAAAGTAATCAATTGATTCAGGGTTCTGCTGGCCTATGACTGTAATAAACCATCTTCTCTCTCTCTCTCTAATTCAAGAGATTAATTTTAACCTAAAACTGACTCAGTCATACACATAGTTAAATTAAGCCCAGGCAGTCAGTTGTCTCATTGGAACAACCATACCTGTTCAGTTGTCCCATTTTGTACAAATAAGAAAAGGAGCTGAAGGAAAAGACCAGCTAAAGAAAGTAGGCTTCTCTATTACAGCACTCCCTTATAAGTTCCTAGCGATGCAGAACACAGCTATGTGCATATTTTGAGAGTGGAACTAATGACCGCGGGAGGTGATGAACCTTCTTTCATTGCATTTGTTCAAGTAGAAGCTGAACACCCATGTGCCTGGAGATACATTAATCAGCATTTCTAATTGAACAAGGGATTGGACTCAACTGCCTAAATGTCCCTTTCTAATGCTATGATTCTCAATTAGTACTTTGAAGGGAATAGTTTAGATTTACCTTAACTCTCTTCTTGACTTTCTTATGTATTCCATACTTGAAGCAATTTCACGGGGACATTCAAAAAATACATTTCCACCTGTGATCTGAATTAGTCCCAAATGCTTCTTCATAATGTCTTAATTGGCTGTCCAGAAATGTTTAACTTCACCTGAATGATAATCTCAAACTCTGAATACCTGCTTTTTTTTCCATGAAAAATGTGGTGTGAGTGGTGGTGGCAGAAGGGGAAGTAGCAGTTCCCAATAAATGCACATTCTTTCTATTGTACTTTTCAGTCATATAAGAAGCGCAGGGAGATTTGTGCTATTAGCATAGCAATTTATCTTAGCACAACACTTTGCACAATGGTTATCTTGTCTGAATATAATTGGCTCATTAACCAAAACTCTAGCAACTTATTCTCAAATCAAAGACAAGACGTAGTGAAAACCTGAACTTCTATTAGAAGCGAGCGGTTTGTGCAAAAGCAGAAATGCAAGGCAGTGGGCCGGAAAGATCCATGACCTTTCAATTCCAGCCATCCTTTATCATATATCCTTAGATCACCGGCATCTGCAGCAAATCACAGTGACATCACCACACAAATGCCACCAATATGTACTTAGGTTCAGACATCTAACACGAATATGTAAGTGGAGGCATTTTGTGACAAATGTCATCATGTACATGTTATCATTTACAGATGCCCATACCTCAGAAACTCTTTTTCACTTCTGTGGACTACAAAGCAGTAGGAAGCTACCACATAGTGAGTTACAAATAATTTGAACATATAATGAATCTAAGAGAAAAATAGATTGAGAGATTGTTTTGTTCTTTACACGCCTCTTTTACAGTGTGGGATAAAACCTCCCCCCTCCCGCCCAGTGAGTATGACTGTCCTTTTGCAGTGACAGATATTCTGATAGCAAACCTTATGGCTGTCTTTGAGCAACTTACTTAACCCAGTTAGCCACTGACCAAGAGATGGCTGCATAAAGTGATCCTGGCAGTATACAAGGCCACTAATGGGGTCACAGAAGCTCTTTGGGGGATACAGAGGGCTCAGAACTCTGGGCAGCTTCACAACGTAAAATAAATTATTTATGCATATACATATATAAATAACCTTGTCCTACAGACAGCATAACCTCCAGCCAGATCAATCCACTCAGCACACTCACTGTAGGGGGAGGTTTTACAGATCACTTAACGGCAATCAAGGTTGGGGCCATATAAATCTCTGGGGAGGATGTTGTTCCAAATGGCAAGTGCTACAACAGAGAAGGTCCACTTCTTGGATTCCATTATGTGACATTCCTTAATCAACAAAACCTAATACAAGCTAACACTATTGGAACAGAGGATGGAGTAGCAGTGCAGAAGATAGGCAGTCCCTCAAACAGGTGGGCCTTATGCCATGTAGGACTTTATAGAAAATAACCAGCACCTTGAATTGCACCCAGAAGCTAACTGGCAACCAATGAAGATCATGATTGACGCTTACCTATCAATGCTCATGATGCTGCATTCTGGACCAGCTACAGATTCCAAGTGGTCTTCAAGGGCAGCCCCATGTAAAGGGTATTGCAATAGCCTACACCTTACTTGACCAAGGCGTGAGCAACTGTAAGGAAGCCTCTGGATCCAGAAATGAGCACAGTTGGTACACAGGTTGAACTCGTACAAAAGCCTTCCTGGCCACAGCTGCCAGCAATTGAGTACCTAGAGAGAGCACATTTGCCTGAGTCTCATTAAGAGTTAGATTTGATCACAGACAATGAAAGGAACAGCTATCAGTCAGGTAAGGCATACATACAACATAGGGAAAGTATAAACCAGAGAGTGTGTTCAAGATTAATTAGCTAGGTTAGTTATCTGGGCTTTGGAGTTGACATAACATGCTCCCCCATCACCTGCTTAAGTGTGTTGTACAAAGATGCCTGAACATTGCAAAGCAATGTCTGTATTGACATTAATTAGACTTGGAATCAGATTAAAAATGCTTATTTTTTCTTTTGAATAGAGTCAAAGAAAGAAAATCATCCAGAGGTATTAAGAAAGATTTGACAAAATTTATCCACAGAAAGACACTTACTTGATTGTGAGAACCAAAGAAGTCCAGTTGAATTAAACCAAAGATCTATCTGGTACAGTGTCCTGTGTTCCATGGAGACAAAGCACTTCCTTTCAGGAAGCCCAAAGACAAACCTACAGTTGATCCACAGCAAATGAAATTTAAAGGAACACATTTTCTTCTTCTAGGGAAACTGTGTAACCCTCATGATGAGTAGGTTTAACTAGTGCTGTACACAATATTATATTGTATTTTTTTTCTGCTCAGTTCTCATTCATTTAGATGAAATTGTGTTTGCTTTTGAAATTTCAAAGGAAAAAGTGAATTTCAGTGAATTTTCATGACTGGAGTGTGGTATTCTTGTACTTGCCTACTAATTAGCTGGCCAAGAAATCTGTTGGAATATCCTATATTTCACTGTGCCATTGTGTCTTTAATGGTCTGCATTCTTCCCGGCTTCCAGGTTTCAGTTAAAGGAAGATTTCGTGATATCGTTTCTTGTTTACGGCAGTAGAAACAGCCAGTATTTAAAGCACTGCAAAGATATTCAACAGAAAACAGCACCAATGATATCACATGCCATTCCACCTGTAATAATCAACTAACCTCAAAAACACCGTTAATATATACTAAAAGTCTCAAGCACCTTGTGAAGCAGAAAAAAAGTCTTTTTGCAGTGGAAGAAAACTTTTAAGGAATTGCAAGGAAAAGTTTGGCTTAGCATTACTTAGAAACATTAAACTAACCCATAAAATAGCAGCAAACTAACCACAATAATAAGAGCTCCAGGGAAAATGGATAAAGCCTTTGGGGAGTGAAGGCCATGCCTTGTCAAACACTGTGAAAGAAAGATAAAAAGAACTCTACAATCTCATTAAACACAACATCCATAAATGTAGACTTTAGATCAAGTTCTCCCAAATGCATTTTTCCCAACTAAATTACCACCAAGACAATATCTTCTTATATAAATGGTCATTTTGTCATTTAGTTACTTTCAAGGGTTCCCCCCCCCTTCTTTTTATTAGGAAGTAATAGAACATATGGAAGAGCTTTATGCTCTGCTATTTCAATAATTTAAAATACAGCAGTCAATGCCATATTTAAAGAATACAATCTGGGACGTAATTGAAGTATTGGACCTTGAATTTATATTAGGCATGTTAACAGCTGCTAAAATGGGCATTGATTTTCAATGGAAAAAGCGATGCACACCTAAAAACTTTGATTGGTTTATAAGAAATGGAACTTTGGCCAAGCTTAAAAAATAAATCTAAAATTAAATTAAAAAGTTTAATACTGACTTCCCACATCTGCCATTTGCACTTAATTTCCAGTATTTTTAGTTTATATCTGACAGTATAGAACTATCATGAGCCTAGAAAAAATAGTTGCCATGTGTCTGAGAGTTGACCCCTCCCCTTTCTTCTGTTTTACATAAACTGCTATTTCTCCTGATTTTCAAATTGTTAAGCTGTTCTAAAGCCAATTATCACCTCATCATTTTTGGCACACACAATCTTCTCATAAAAGACTTTTTGGATAATCTTTATGGCATAATGGAAATGTAAAATTAACTTTCAATATTCGGGATCAGTTGGCTGTAAACTGTACTGTAGAATAAATTCCAAACTCCTGCATAAAGTGCTTAAGGAACAACCAGCCCATTTGAAAAGGCCTATAAGTCACAAAATAATACATATACTCCCTTGTATATCCACCTTGTGTAAGGTATGGGTGTAATGCTGGCTGGGGAATTCTGGGAGTTGAAGTCCACACATCTTAAAGTTGCCAAACATACTGGTGGAAAGCTTTGTTCCCCCAAGACTTTATTTGCAAGCCTTAAACCACTTCTCAACTGCCATCAATTTTCAGTAAGTCAGTTAAAATTACATTCCATAATCTTAATACTGGGTATGATGAAAAAGGACATTCACCTTTAAAAAATGGGCAAGAGTTGTTATTCAACCTATTTTCTGTTTTAACAGCACTGACTTTCCCTTATCCTGCACACAGCCCCCAGCCAAAACAAGAGGAGGCATCTCTGCACTAAGATCTCAGCCATCCATTGTAAGGTTTAAGATTTATTAGGACAAGCTTTCAAGTCAGCATTAGGAATGTTGGAAATGCAGCTCCAGACACATGGGACTTTTCCACTTCCTATCCTATTGATCACTAAAGGTATTAAGAATATTGATAGCAAGCAAGGGATTCCTTGCACCAAATACCAAGATGTCATCACTAACATTAAAGATATATTGTAGTCCAGAAAATACTTCATGAATTACATTCTAAAATATTTTAGCAGCAAACTACAATAGCAGACAAAATACAATAGCTACATCTGTAGTGGCAAAGGCAAACATATGGAAAACGTGGTTACATATAGGGATGGGATTCTAACTGATCATAATCAGCATTAAGATGAAGGTTGAAGAATCTGGGACCATTTAGATCAACTAAAGATGTTATTTATTATAGAAGTAATATGTCTCTCAGACTTGATGGTTCTATTGGAAAGCCTTGTTTCCATATAGATTTGAATTATACCTCATTGTAGGTTTTTTTTTTTTTTTTTAGGTGACAACTCATGAGAAGACTCATGGGATAGGGAAACCATCTGCCCCATGATGTTAAGTTCCTCCAAAGATTTTCATTCCTTTTCCATCAGTTGCCAAGGTATGGAATGTACCTGTGTGAAAAAACAACCGGCTAAACAGTTTTGTCAATGTGAAGTTTCATCCTTTCCCCATTTAATCTACCAGTTTCATGAAATGAATTTTGATGGTGCTGAAGACTTGAAGGAAACATTTCAGGAGGAACAGTGTGAAGAAGCAGAGTCAGCTCTGCATTTGTTGTATTTGGTTTCTTGGTGAGTATTAGCTGAGGCTCTCATAAACTGTACCTTCTAAGCTCAACAGAGGAATATCCCTGTATAATATGCACTTTTATTTCATGGTCTGTATTTACAGAAACACAGGCCTGAGCTAGTGGACACAAATGGGTGTGATCAGCATCTATGGTTCCTCCTTCCTATTGTTATGCCCTTTAGAAATTGTATCATTCAAAATCTGTATTGCAGGCAGGTTTCAAATAGTTGGCAAGCACAAGCTTAGCTTTCTCATAATCTTCAGCTTCTCTTGTGGCAGGCAGCATTTTAAAAGTCTGAAGAACTTCACTGTCAGAATAACATAAGAGTATTGTGCTCCTAGTAGTGACTAATTTTCCCTAAGGACAAGAAATAGTGTTTTTAATCTTTCAATCCAGTGTTCTCATCTATGTCCCAAAGTAGAAGAATCATGAAAGGAGAACTCAGGGGAAAAAAAAAAAACATTCTGGAAATACTTGGCTGTAAGATAATAACTTAACTATGTGTAGTAGGGCAAAATACATACACACAAGTGATGGCTTCTTCTACGCACTAAGACTTGCAGTAAAGATTGTGAACCTTCAATTTTTGTGCAAATAGTCCTCAGCAAAATCTTATCCCATGCTTGTTGTCTATATTATGTCTCTTGAAGATTACTCCTCAAAGTATCAAAGCCAATTAACATTGAAAGAGACCTTAAACCATTTCTGCTGGGTTGGCTCTCAGCTTCCCTTTTTTGCTTGCTCCTCCTCAGCTATGCTCCTTTTTGTAAACAGGGGTCTCTTAAGACATGGCTAGGATCAGGGAATGAAGTACAACAGGATACCACTGGACCTAGTTGCAAAGTTCTTCAGGCCAAGTCCAAATGCTAAAGGGAGAAGGGTTCACCATATTGGTTCCCAATAGGTGTTAATACTATTCTTACTCCAGTGTATACAAGGAAAATGAATATGTCTTTACTAACTGAGCAATGTAGCATGGCTTTGAAATCACTAAGGTATGGTGTACACAATTTTATTTGCTAATAGAGAAGTAAAGACCATCACCTCATATATTCTACTGACCTCTGGTGATTAGCTGTGAGAATTATTTTCAAGTGATTACTTTGTATGACCTTCTCTGTAGCCATGGAAACAATGTCCTACCTCAACAGCTCAGGGAAATACTAGTTCTCTAAAGTATCCTTTTCAAACAACCTATGTCATGTCATTCCATTCTTTTCTTCTTTAAGAGCCTATTTAAAAATTTTAGTAGTCTAATTTACTCTAATACATTATCTTGATCATTAAGTACAAGAAAGGTGAATCAGCTTTCGTATCCTCCCTTCTACAATGAGGAAAGGTATGGTGTAAGGTTAATCCACTAAAGCAATCATTCATATCAAGCTGACATTAAAGAATCTAAGAAACCCAGATCACATATGGCATTAAATGTGCTGAACAAAAGATGAATAGCTGAAAAGGAAAGAGTGGTCTGAGGTGGGGAAACAAATTGGAGTATCTCAAAACATAATTAATTATGAGCAGATGAATGCTTCAGAGTGAGTCTTATCTGGAAAAAGGATGGTTAGCTTGTTCTTATATTCTGGGCAAAAGAGAACTAAACTGCTCTCAGAGACCTCACCTTAGAAGTCCTAGCTTATTCCATTTTCAAAATGCTTACCTTCTTGATAGTACATCTAGCGAATGAGACTCATTGTGAATCTTTCTTTCTGCTTGTATTTTATTGTAAGGGTTTGATGCACTGAAATGGACCAAAGAGAGAGGGAGGGACCTCCCAAGTACCAGGAAAAAAATATGGAGGCACCCTGCTGAAGCAAGACAAGGACCAACCTAGTCCAGTGTTCCGTGTTACTTAGTGCCAACCATGTGGACTCAGCAAGCTCACAAGCACAGACAGGAAGTTAAGGACCTTTTTCCATTGTTATTCCCAGCAGTTGATATTTCAGTACAAGCTTAAGATCCAGGACAACCATCAAAGCAATAGCCAGAGATGTTCTAATACTCCATGTTTTTTCCAGAAATTGGACCATGGATAGATGTCGTTATAAAAGCATGACTTCCAGTCCATACCCCAAAGCTGGTGTTGCACTATTGCTTCTAAAGTATCACAAGTCTGCTTGTTTAATTTATTGGGACTTCTCTAATTGTGTGCAGATGCTAATGATATCATATACTAAGACATTGATTCCTGCTTCATTTACAATTCAGCTTTTGACTGAGAGAGGGAAAGTTAGGAGAATTTTCTGGCATTTTAAGACCAAAATCAGAATCCTCTTCACAGTCTGGTGTCTGTAAACATCAATCCAAGGACACCATTTGCTATGTAACAACTTTGTTGCTTCCTCAGTCCAGAGAACTGTCCCCTTTAGAAGCTTTTAGGCTACTATGTTCTCTCCTTCAAGCATTTAGAGCCTCTTCTCCAGCAAGGAACATTAAACAAACTTGGAATAATCTGTAACAGAAATAACTAGTCGTATAAGTCAAGAACTTTATCTTGATTCTGTCATACTGTGTATGCATGTGTTTATTTCTTGTTTCATTATTTTTTGTTTTAAGTGGATTAATTCATGTTCTTAGCATAGCTGTCTGTGTTTGTATAATAGAGAGAAAGCAAGAAGTATGTAATTTCTAGGAGAAACCACCGTAGACAAAGAGAAAGGGATGGTCTGGTTAGTGCCAAAAGTGCCAATTCATCTCCAGTCTAGTAAAGTAGTATTTGGAGAAATTAGTCAAGCAGACATCATGTCATTCTGAGCCCTCTTACTACAAAGTACTTCTTTCACATGGAAGAGGGACTATATGCTTGTAGATTTTGCAAAAATTGCATTCAACAATGCCCTGAAAATATGCCATCTGTAATATGCACATATTTCAGGTTATTAGCAGCAGGAAAAAAAATGCTTAAAGCCAAGTTAAATATTTATTAATGAATTATAGCAATGTAATTAGCATGAGATTAGGAGATACTTGAAATATGATTAATAGTTAATTAGTTTAACTCATATGGGAAATCATTGTTTCTGTAAACTTTGTGAAGCTGATGATGGAAGTATCTTTGCTGTGAATCAGCAGCAAGAGTGTAAACAATGCCATTAGCTTATAAATGCTTGGCAGAAAACTGAACTCTCAAGATGGAATGATCTCAGGCAAAGATAAAAAAGGCACTTTCATGGTCTGAAATTAAAAGATACTCTTCAAGTAGACACATGCTCTCAGTTCAGAATGCCTTGACTGCTCTCATCAGCAAGCAGACCTTTTGTATAAAACTGTCCTTCATTTTAGCTCTAGTATAAACTCCTTGAGAAACTCTGATGGCACTCTTCATGACAATCTGATGCAGTTTTCTATTCCTACTTCAACTATTTTCTAAAACAACCACAAGGGCGACAAAACATCCCATTGCATAACTGCAAATTTTAGAAGAAATTTTTAATGCATTTTTCACCAACCAATTTTATATGGATTCTTGATCAGTGAAAAATAGACAATAGTGAGTTCTATCCAATGCTGTTATGCTCCGTAGCAAGCTCTTCGGTGGATTTGAAATTCTTGGGAAATTCACTCCAAGAAATCCATAGGATTCTTTAACCCTCTACTTGGCATATGGTCATCCTTATATAGAAGCAAGGCTTTGTAACTGAGGATAGAAATGAATAATTGCAGCTACTCTAGCCCCTTTGCACAATGTAATTCATTAGACCAGTAAGTGTAAGTTTCTTGTTTAATTTATTTACGTTTATCACTCCTTAATAAAGGTTTTCTCTAGAACTGTGTCTCTATTATGAATTATTAGGCCACCATGTCTGCCCTTCTGTCTGGGAGAATACTTGAGCAGAGTTCACAACAGAGGACTTCAGACAAATGTTAGCACCTTTGAACAGCAAGCATTCTGTTCATATAGACAACCTGGATGAATTGTAATAAACAAAGGAATGCCACTAAGCTTGTAGCTTATGCCATCTAATATTGTATGAATAAATTTCATTTTCTAACATTATGGAGCAGCCAGGAGTATAATAAATTACCCACCTAAGCCCTTTGAGAATTTTTGCATAATTTACCAAAACAAATTGATTTTAGCAGGAAAGCTGCTAAGTTGTATGAGTAGGATGGGCTTTCCTTAACATGATGAATTTAATTTCAATTTCCCTGTTTGCACGAATTCACTCCGGCAATTCATCATGGCTAAAATTAAATAACAACCATCTTTTAGATGAAGAATGCATAACATAAAATAGGTTTGAATGACAGTATAGAATAAGAAGGGTAAAAGTATTATGACATTTGCCAAAGAACCAAGGACACACAACTGTAGCAACCAAGTGCTAATAATATTTCAGGTCACTGTGGCTTGATCTGTTTTAAAAGCAGTACAAGGGTTTTTCAAACTTAAACTAGTAATTCTCACATTTGGGGGAACTCTTGAAACAAATATATAAGCTTGAAATCCCACAGTGGGAAATGACCAAATGGTGCACACTTTCCAACATAGTAGATGAGTGTCCCAAGATTTCTAGCATCCAGGATTCTTTATACAACACTTGGGGCAAGAAATAAACATCTGAGAGGAAACCCTTAAATAATGAGTACATATCTGGCAAAGCAGCATTCAGTACCCTGTGCGGTAGGAAAATGCTTGTACAAGTCAATATAGATGACATAACATGCAGGAATCATGAATGTGGATTTTTCCCATCACATATAAAAAAGGAAAGAAATAATAAAGCCTCTGATGTTGCCATGGATTCATCTGGCTGGCATTTAAGGAAGTTGAAGTCCAACATATGTGCAAGCACCCACTTGGAAAAAGTTTGGATATAACATTGCAAGGGAAAGTATTAGTGGGTTTCCATTTCATCTTATTTTATGTTTCTACAAAACACCTGACTAGCTGAAGTTTCAGTTTGAAATTCTCATTGCCATCTCATGAGGTGGAAAATATATATATGTTTAAAATGATTTCAGAAGGCATGGAAGGAAAAACAGCCTGTCCTTGGAACCTGTTTCACAATGGATACATTTGGCAAAGTGGGAATTGGTACATATGTCATCTGGAATAGCTTGGAGAAAGAGCATGTGAAAAATGCAGTAAGCATAAATGCATTCCTTGCATACCAGATGAAAGTTACCTTTTAACAATTATCTTCATTACAATTCAAGGAAGACTTAGACACTCCAATAATGTAAGCAAAAGTCCCCCCCCCCCAGCTGAAAAGCAAAATGGATATCTATCAATCTATTGCTTTCCTCCTTCCTCTTTTTGACCATACAATACTCAAGGCAGTTTCAAACAATTAAAAACACAATTTCTAAAACATATAAATAATCCTTTCTAGTATTCTGTGTGTGTCTGTATATATTGGAAGAGAAAAGGTTTAAATATCAAGACTCTCAGCAAAGACTAGATATCCAAGCTATGTACATACTCAGAAGAAAAAAGGAAAAGAAAGCAATGCATTTTAAGACCAGTTGTTGCATCTGCTTTTTATATCCCATAACTGTCCCCATAGCAAAAGGATATATGGCTTTATAACATGGGAGTCTTACCCGATCAGCCGTATTTAACGACAGTGGTTGTGCTCACACATTATTAGCACGCTTACAGAATTAACCAACGTTCTGAGATTGAAGCACAAATTAAACAAAGGGTTTTAGTTCACACAGGACGCTTGGCCAAAGAACTAACCAAGGTTAAACCACCTCTATTCAATGTATTGTGTGAATGCAGCTGATAGGTAGGGCGAAAATACATGTAGGTGCCTCTAAGAAGTAATTATATGTGTTCTGAATTATAGCAAATTGGCATAGCTTTCCACCAAAGTACTTTTTATTCAAGTCTCCTTGGATTTCTTGAAAAGAATAGGGAGACATCCATCTTTTTGCTTAAAGACCCATTTACATCTCATCTGGACACTGCCCTCCCCCCAAAAATGTATTTCTTATAGATCTATTTAATCAATCAGGCTTTTCATCCAAAAAGGGTTCATGAAAGCTAGTTTGAAAGAGAAAAAGCTCTCAGAATTTCCCTTGGCCTCTTGCATTTACACATTAAGAAACATTCACACAACATAACCCTTCTTAAAATGAAGCTATAACCAAGATTCAATAAGAATGTTACTGTTCAGTACAATGCAGTGAGGAACAGCACCCAATGTTAGCAGCTCTCTGCTCTGTGGTTAATACATAAATGATTAAACTTGAAGCTGCCTCTTTTAAACTACAAACTGTTTAATCTAATAGTTGCATTTCTGGCTACATCTCAAAATGCTCACTAAACAGAAGCATTATCACCATAGTTTTTATCATCAGCTCCTGAAATAATCCTTCTGGTTAATGATCCTGATTTTAAAAAAATCATTACAGTTAACCACTACCGATATTTTACTTTCAGCGTTTTGGCAGTCAGAATTGCTTAAATGAAACAGTTCAATCTTTCTAAATGACAATAATTGTTCTTATTATGGCAACTGCAGGACTTCCACTTTGGTACATTTCGATCCATTATAGCCCCCAATGCTACAGTAATTAGCATAAAGTTACATTTCCATAGGTCTTTGTCAGAATCAAAAAGTTCATTGGAATTCTATTTTGTTTGAGGCTGACAAATGTAATCTTGCAGTAAGGCGTATCAGCAATAAACTCTGTCAACTGAATATGGCTTGTAGCAGTTCGAATGCCAAGACACAGAAAAGGTCTTACTATTTAAGAATGATGCTGTTCACTTTCAAAAACTTTGTTGCCTTTCTCTAAAGTCCACAACTCTTTGCAGTGGGTACACAAAGCTATAAATCTGGTCTTGCTCCCTACCCTTTCTTATCTGTTGTTCCTTTTTTTCTTTTTTTTTAATCCTAATGTCACTTCATATGCAGTCTTATCAGCGTTTGCATAATTCAAAATTAGAGCAAGCTTAAGCAAAAGAATTAGTGAGCAGAACAGGTTAAAAAGTGATTCCACATATACAATATAATAGCATTTAGTTTAGAAGTTAGTATTTTTAGTTGACATGCATGTATATTGCAGCACGATTCATGCCCCCCCCTTTTTTTTTTCACCACAACAATGGTTCTGTGAGTTAGGTTGGACTGAAACAATGGGATTAGCCCAAAGTCACCCAGGACGTTTCTCTTGTTCGGGATAGATTTGAATCTAGGTCTTCTCAGTCTAGGTTTGATACCTTAATCTCTACCCCGCATGGGCTCCCTATCATTTTACACAACAGAAGAAATCCAAGTCAAAACTGAATCTTCCCAAGCTTCATATGGTTGCTAGATGACATGCATATAGATCAGCCAATGAGGTCTCCTCCCTGGATGACCCACTAGTATATTTCAGGGCTATAAGAAAAACAAGCCAATGGATCATTGAACAAATCATCTCAGAGTTCTCACTAAAGGCACAAAAGACCAGGTTCAAATTATCCTTCTTCAGCCACATTATGCAAAGACCCAGCTCTTTTAGGATTTCTGCTCACAGCCTAGCCTAACATTTGCCAGGCAAACAAAGAGGAAGATTTTGGGGGGGATATGGCATCTCCTTCTGAAATTTATTTCACAAGGATGCTTGGATTGTCCATAGGTTGTATATCTCAGGCGTATCATATCTGGGCTGCAAAATTCTTCACAGCCACTCCAGAGATCCAGAAAACTCTGGTGACATTTAGTGGTTGTTCAGAACCTTACAGACCAGATCTGGTAGTCCCTTCTTAGCTGCTGGGTAAACTCTCTTTGATTGTTGATCAAGGGTTCTTAAGTCTTCTGCTGGTTAATGGCTAAGCTACAATTGCTTTTATTTCTTTATGCAGGCATTTGACTGATGGATAAACCATTCTAAGCCATTATTTGAGAACAGAATCTAAATCTTTAAAATAAGCTCCTCTAAATTAATGAGAATGATCTGAACACATATCCCTACCATATTATCCCAGAGTTATTCATCTTCATGTCTGTACCTTTTGCTAGATTCTCAGTACTGCACCAGCCTTTTTATGAGCTAAACTTGGATCCTCTTCATTAGGTAGCAGATCAGGGCCTGATCTTGAAGGACTCCTTCAAATGAGACATTGACTCAATTCATAGAATTGGCTGGGTTTGCTCAACATACTAAGCTATAAGCCATGGCTTATACTTCACAGTTGTGTGGTTCACATCATACACAAGCTGAGTGTGACACGTGTATGTTTGCATGTGAACAGCCTAATGCTTCTTTTCTTAAGTCTTGGAAGACCAAGAGAGAGGCAATGGATGGCTGTGACAGTACATCTTCCTGCTCCAAGCACACTTAATGCTCCACTTAGTTCTATCATCAGTCACGTAAATATTTAGCCCCCCCCCCCCCATCCTGAATATGGAATCATAATGGTTATATCTAAAAGTTGGTTAAGGCAGAGATTGGTTCCTGTATTGCAACAGTATGTTAGCAATTTTTCCTCTGAAGGTGCCCTCTTTTCTTCTTTGGGGAGAGAGGAGAGACAGCCCTAATGGCTTCGGCAAATGAAATCAGAATATATTGCTATAATAAATATATGTTTCCTCTTTTACTGTTATTATTTAACCTTTATGAAAGAGAGAGGAAAATCATATTACTTGGCTATCATTTAGAAATAGCTGTCTCGTCTTTATTAAAAGCGACATTGAATAATTAATAGATGCTAATATCTTTTCTGCACTATACAGGGACTCCTGCATTTTATTTCATTATTCACTTTGCTATCAACAATATACATCAGGATTAGCTATTTTTAAACGGTTATTAACTTACACAGAACAATGTGTTTGTGAAGCCATTTTGGCTACGTTAATATTAATAACTTGCTGAATTTCTACCACCCAAAATGGCATTAGGTTCTGAATTTGATTGTATTACAGCGATATTCACCTCTTGGTATTATAATTTTAAGGATTTGAAGATTACTCATTTGTTAATGAGTACTTTTTTGCATTTTAATTGTCTTAAAAAATAGTTAGCTTTGAAATCAAGGTGAACACAAGGACATAAACGGAACTGATTGGTTATATATGAATGCAGTATCTTGAGAAAACAGGTACAGGGAGATATTGAGTCCAGCTCAGCAAATCTGTGCATGCTTATTAGAAATGCATTTCCCATACAACACAGTCCTGTATGTATACACAGACCCATTGAATTCAACAGTTTTTACACTCAGATAATAGCTAAGGACTGATACAAGTAGTCCCCGGGTTAAGAATGCTTGGGTTACAGACAACCTATAGTTAAGAATGGAGCCTATTGTAGCAAAATTCAAGTTAAATACACAATGATTTAAATACACAATGGTTTGAGTTTATTACACAATATTACTTATACAGTATTATACAATAATACTGTTCCAGCTTACTTACAAATTCGACTTAAGGACAGACATTGGGAATGAAACTTGTTCTTAAACTAGGGAATACCTGTATTACATTTGATGTTTACAATCAGATAATACCTAAAGTCTATGAAATGCTGAAACATAAAATTTGCCTCTTTACAACAGTTAGAAAGAAAGGATATAAATGTAATAATTAACAAATAACTCTAAACTAGCCTAACTACTTTCCCCTTTTCCCTATTTTGTTGTAAAGGCATGCATCTTATAAAGTTACATGCCATGCCAGTCTAGCACTGGACCAGAACTAGCTGTAGAAGTTTACTGAATGAACTTTGGGCCAGTCACTACCTCTCAACCAGTTGACCTCATAGAGTTGCTATTCTAAGTAAAATTGGATGGCTGAGTGCTATGTGCATCACTGTGACTTGTTGGAAGAAATATCAGTGAATTGTTGGAGGAAGAAATAAATAACTATTCACGAGGAAGATTTCCACCATAAAGACCAAGAATTGCAGAAGACAATAATCATTTTTAATCCATTCAGTTATCTTTTTTTTTTTAATTACTTTCTACTCTATCAGTGTTTAAGGCAGCCTAGAAAAGACCATAAACATGATGGAATGCAAGTATTTCAAAAACTAAACAGAGAAAGGATATTTATGCTTAGCAGTGAGATGAGGCACTCATTCACTGGCAAGTGAACCTTGGTTGGCTGACAGTTCTCTCTTCTTAATTGCTGGCTAGAAAGGACAAACACAAAATGACTGGTGGGTCTTTGTCAGCAATACAGACCCTTAAACATTAGTGTGATATTATGCATTAGATTTGTAAGCCCACCTAATCATCACATGACTCAAGGCAGTATACAGGACAAGTTAAGACTACAGTAGAAGAATGAAACAGCAAACCATCATCCAGGGAATGGAAAAAATTGCAACAGTCACAAGATACTAGTGGGTTCATAAAACCCCACAGTTCAGGGCCTGATGAAAGAGCCAGATCTTTGCAGCCTTCCTGAAGGACAGATAAGAATATCATAATATTTTTGGAGGTCTAAAATAGTCAAAAGTGCCAATATCCATTTGGGGTATATTTAGAATTAGATTCAAAAGGATCAGAATATGGAAGTTGCTTGGAACTGCCCATTGATTTATCTTCATCTTGAAGATTTCTTTTCTAACACCTACTACCTGTTCTTTCTAGCTAGGATTAAATATGGGATTTTATTTTTTCATGCAAAATGTTATTTCTTGCTACTGTTATGTAGTATATTTTTGTGACATTGTCAAATATGTTTGGTGAAAAAAGTGATGTAATTATGCCTCTGGAATATGAATAATAACTTTAAAAATGCTATCACAAAGACAATATTCAGGTTTCAGGGTAATTCAACCATGTGTAACACCATGGCGCAAGTGTGACATAGCAGGACTTGATCTGTTCTCATAATCTCATTTGTTTCATTTTCTCCTGTTCCATCTCATGGCTATAAACAGAATCCTGGATTTGTGCTAGTATCTTCAGCAAGAATTGTGGAAAGCAAGCGCCAGGGGAACTGTGCTAGTCTGTGTAAAAGGTATTTCAAGTGTCCAGCATGTTGTACAGAAATATATACATATTAATTGATTCATGTTTACCTTTCCTCAAGAGCTTAAGAAGCTTTGCTCCTTTGAATTTAAATTTTTGCATTGCTCCTCAGTGTCTCTTCTAACAGGTGTGCAAATTATTCAATAATTATTTAGTTATTCAAGGTCCCTATTTTAATGAAATTCTCTATCAATGCTTGCAGTTGTTGGTTTTTGTGCTTCTCTGTGTGTGATGTGCACAATGACAACCTTATTCTCTAAACCACATTATTACTTCATGTAGGATCCAATCTTCACCAACCATTGATCTTCAATAGATGAAGGAAGACCACCTGATTATGTTTTTTTCCAGTTATGGTTCCCAGTGAATAATCTTTGATTTTGGTTGAGGTTTGTCCTTCAGCAGCTTCAACTTGAGAAAATAAAATATTAAGGAAAGAAGCCTCGTCCTCTTGTTTTGTATTATTCACATTATTTACATATTAAAAGAATGCATTGCTCCAGGCAAAAGTAAAGAAGCTTTATGCAGAGATCTTTTGAATGTGAAACTAATATTATGCTAGAAATAACAGATTGAGGGAAATAGGGTGAGTAAATTTTTAAGGAAAAGAGATACAGAAAGGCAGGCTTCAGGGTACAAGAAAAGATGAGATCTGGTGAGGCCATTTTTATTTAACACAATAGGCAGAGAAAAGATTGCTACATCAGATTGTGGTTATTCACAGTGTCTTGATAAAAGCCTGATTAAACAACAGAGAAGTGAGCTGTCGGGTAAAATACAAAAGCAGGCAAGGATGGCGTTTCAGTGAATGATAAACAGGACTCTCATCAGCCCAAAGAAAGTTTTCTCGCAACTTCCAGGGAATTGGTCCAATTATTAAGAGGCATTTTTGGAAGAATTGTTCACATGCAACCCAAGAGAAAGTGCCTGGCATGGCCTCAGTTCAGATGTTGCAACATTTTCCATCTTGCTTTTCTCTCTCCCAAATTGCAATGGCTCCAAGCTTCTGCAAGCTGTAGCCTTAGATCCTCTGGGATCTGGCAAAGAAACTGTGTGCAAGAGGATTGCCAAAAGCTTTGGCCTCAAGCACCTTTCCAGAGGGCAATTTTTACAGAAGAACCTCAGGGCAAACCGTGATATTGGTATACTGGCAAACCAGTAGCTTGAGAAAGGTCTTTTGGTACCAGATCCTATAATTTCACATGTAACAATAAACAGAGAACAATTATTAGCTTTCTCATGTGTAGTTCCCCCCCCCCCCCCCGCTTTCTTTCTTTAACTGACATTAATGTTGATGGGACACGAATCACAGCCTTATTTAATCTGCAGAGGTTAGATTACCTTGAAACGAGATGATACCAAAAGGCTTTCAGTCCTGCAGTTTGGCTACTTCTTGTATGATCCCTGAAACAAAGGAAATTGTTTTACCCATTTCTAGTATTTGTTCCTCTACCCAGGCACTACAATTCATTAATGATATGGTTAACATCTCTCTCTTTCCATGTATATATGCATATGTGTATTTGTATATGTGTGCATGAGTGTATATGTATATATACACATACATATTCATACAAGCTATAAAAGGATTATTACCAATGAAGGTTGAGGAGAAGCTTAATCCTTCCCTTCCCACCTCCAATTTTGCTAGCAATTATTATGGGTTCTGTATGCCTAGGCCACTTAAAGAAGTCTCCATTGTATCTCAGTTCCAGCTGGTGCGTAGGGCTCTGCAGTTGGATACAGCATGATGCCAGGAAAAATCAGGCATACTCTATTTAAGAAAGAGCAAACACCTTGTTGCTAGATGTTCTATTTATATATTTATTCACTGAATTTTTATTCCACCTTTCTTCCTGGAACCTGACAGCCACTTTGGCCTAGTGGTGAAGGCACAGGCCAGAAACTAGGAGACTGAGAGTCTAATTCCCACCTTAGGCACGAAAGCCGGCTGGGTGACTTTGGGCCAGTCCCTCTCTCTCAACCCACTCTCTTCACAGGGTGGTTGTTGTGGGGAAAATAGGAGGAGGAAGGAGTATTGGATATGTTCACTGCCTTCAGTTATTTATAAAAATAATAAAGGTGGGTTTTTTTTAAAAAACCGCCTTCAATTTCTCTCTCAAGCCTCTGAGTTATGTGCACTCCAAAAAGAGTGACTGACCCAAGATTTCCTTGTGCATTTCCATGGCTGAGAGTTAACTTCAACCTGGGGTGTCCTAGTTCAACTACTTAACCAGTACACCACACTGGCTTTCCTACACTAACTGCATTTTTAATACAACAGTGCAGCCAAACACTTAGTTTTGCTAGGTGATGTTGATTTTATATTGCTATTACATTTTGAATTGAGCTGTATGAATCCTTTGTTCCTAAATTCCTTAGCCAGTAATGTGGGTAAAGTAATTAAGATCTCAGGGTGATAAGAATGAAAGAACCTGTCCCAATAAGTTTTATCCAGTATCTCTTTTCCCCCCGAAAACATTATCGTATCTCTGCATTCATTTGCAAATTTAAAAATTCTGCATGAAAATGGCTATGCATTTTTCTCCCTGTTTCTCTCTACGGGGGTGTCTTTGTTTTGTGGGTCAGTCTAGTATATATGCATATCTACAATAATTTTTGGATTTTGTGTGAATAGCTTTTACCATTATACGTGCATGTGTGAATGTATACCCTTTTCTCAGCTTCTGTTTGTGGAAGGACTAATTGCAAGACTAGGAAAGGAAGCCTTATTTTTCCCAGTTATTCTATGAAGAAAGATGATAATATCTGACAGTTTATCTTACATTCAGCAACTCCAGGTTCCAATATTCTGTATTTACCCCAGGCCAGCATTAAAGATACTTTACTTAAATTTATGTTGTTCTTCCTTCCTTGATCCTGCCCAGCTGCATGGAGTTTGACAATCTACAATTAGACATGCCTAGTTGCTCCACATAGGATCCTTAATGACACGAAGTCTTCTGCATGCAAAAATGAACGTGCACACACTGTTGCATAAGCAGACAGATTTTCCTTTTTAAGTGGCCTGTTCAGGATTCGAACAATGGGACCAAACAGGGAGACTGAAACAATGACATTGAGTGAGAGACAAATTCATCATTAGCCTATTTCCTCCACTTGTTTAGAGTATGCACAAACAGGACTATTGTTTAGATTATTTTGAATTGCTTTTTGTCAATCAGTCATATTAAATGACTTGCTCATTGCATAGTTGAACAGTTGCTCTTTCTAATTGTCCTAAAATATTAAACTAAAATGTTATAGTAAATTAAAAGGGGGGAAATATGAAATCCCTATTGATTTAGTGTGCCAGAGGAAAATTGATGGGAAATGTATCATATTTGACCTCTTTAACCTCTGATCAAAATTTAAATTGTCTTCTGGAGAAACCATTATATTGTAATTATTTTCTCAAAGGTTTTCTGATTATTAGAATTGCATAGGAATTATCACTAAATGATATTCAAGGAATGAAAGTGATTACTTCAGCCTGCACATACCTTGTTTGAAAGACAAATGAAATTGAGATGAGGAGGTGATGATACAAGAACTGAGAGAATTTAAATATGTACAACCATTGTTGAAAACTCTTTAACCTGACCACCTAGGAAAATTAAGTTAACTAGTTTACTACCTCTAAGGAACTTAATTATTGCCATCAGTCTCTCTAATTAGTCCTTTTCATTTTATTTTGATTAAGCACACCTTGATGGCTCACGTTTGCATTCTCACCTGATTTTAATTAGGTCCCAAGGAACCCAAATTTGGCCAATCTTAACATTCAGCTCATTAAAAAAGTAGATAAATGAGTCCTAGACAGTGTACATCATGAAAATGAACCCTGTTTCCCAGCAAAACTCTGAGAGCAATAATGTTATTCTTAGTCTATTGCTGTATATTTACAAGAACCAATTAAGAGCGTACAAAGTACTATTGACGTCTGGGGTCTGTGCAGATTTACAGGTGTCAGTGGCATTGCATCAAAACTTAAAAAAAAGAGAAAGAAACAGCCTTTTCAGCATACATATCAGCATTTGTGCTATTTGAGTAGTTTTAAATTCTAGTCTAACGTTAAGGCTTTTTTGCAGTTCTGCATAAATCACTAGGTTCAAAACTGAACTGAATGCACATTTGTCTATTAGAAATATAGTCTAGCCAGTTACAGGATTGTTGGTTATAGGATATATTTTCCTAAGAGCTTAACTCACATATTGACATTGAACGAGCAGGAACAGACAGAGATTTGTGGATCATGGTAGGTCCACTTCATTTAAAAATCAGTAGAACAATTTGTCCAGAGAATAAAACATGTTGCTCCCGTGGCAAGTCCAGGAAGTATCATTATTTTAAGCAATTATAAATGAAGTGCAATCCTTATCTATCTTAATCACATATTTTTCTCTGAGGATTGACAAATACTAGTTAAACTTCATTGTGGCTGGAGTTCACCATATAATAAATTTACCAACATCAAAATGCCCAAGTCTCTCTTAAGAGAATCTGTCACACTTTCACTAGGTATGGATTTTAATTTTTTATCAATCATTTTTATAAGAACTTACCAACATCCACAAAATTCTTCACACACAGGATGGAAAGCAAAGCTGACAGCAGCCTTTGTATGCTTAGCTCTTTGGAAATTACAGTCTGTGATTCTGTCTTTTCATCTGTAATTTTCATCTAGGATTAGTACTGGTCTTTCTTTCCTTTATTTTGGAGGTTGGGGAGATTATTAATCCTTAGCAGCTACAAATGTGTTCCTCCTCAATTTAGGAAAATAGTTTTATGCATTAAATGTGGCTATTGCAAATGCCTAAGAACTTTGCTTAATTTATGTTTTAATGAGAACTGAAAGACATATGCAAATGTTTGCATACATGGGAACAAAGGCAGGGATTACTTTAGGAAGTACTAACCTGATCTTGTGCCATGCAGTTGTCTTCATCGACATTTTTCTGTCATTTCCCAGAAAATAAATTTCCTTTATTTGCTAGGACTAGTACTGGGGGAAAAAAACCACAGATGGAAAAACACAAGGAAGTTTGATGATATAGTGGGCATTCTAGTAGTGACAAGAGTTGCTTCTTTGCTCATCCCTTAGGGCTACATCTCCTTTGGAAATTATTAGGAAGGGCTTCAGAACTCTACCAGCAGAACACCTCTCTGGTATTCAATACAGCAGGTCTCCTTTTCAGCGGCATCTGTGTGAGCTGGTACAAAAGACGTGACTGCGTTAAGAATCACAAGAACATTAACGAGTAAGTTCATTAAAGAGGCAGCATCTTTAGTTCAGGCTCATGCAGAAGCTTAAAAAACATCCCACCACTGCTGCTTAATTAATAGGAGAGAAATGGTGTGGTGGTGTGAGGTCTGAAGCACTTCTTCTGAAATGTTTTCTAGGCATCTGCAGCCCTACTATTCCTGTCTGCAGAGATGTTACCAAACTGTCTTTTCCAATTGCATTGCATTGCATTACCATCCATTTTCTCAGTCAGCAAATCCAGATTTAGACCTGAATAGAAAACCAGGAAGTAAAATCTCAGCTCAGTGTGGTACACATATCCATTTGACCTCTGTTTTACATTGCAGCTTACATGGAAATGAACACTCTTTTCTTCTCGGCATAAAACATTAGTGTTATTCTCTTATTATACTTTCATAAATCCATAGAATTGCTTTTCAGAAGATGAATGGCTGTGCAGCTTTGCCTGGGAAATTAATAGGTTTGCAAACTATGGCCAATGGAAACACCGTCAACCCACATATCAGCCTGGCAATGTTTTTACTAAAAGCCTCTGCAGCTGGGTGATTGGAGTGCAATTTATTTTCAAAGGCCATCATTTCAGGCAGTTTCAGTTGGCTTTTAGAAGATATTAGTGGTGTTGCCCTGCATTAATCATAGTTCTTTTATGTCTTACTCTTTTATATTTGTGCTGCTATTTAAGGGTGGGAATGTAACTTTTGAAATGACATCAAGTATCCTGGCTCAGTCGTGCAAGGGAGGGGAGACAATTAACCCACCATTTAATACTCACCCTTTCTTCAGGCTTAACTTCCAATTGTTGCATTTTTCACTCTTGCTTCTCCTATGGTGAAACGCCCAGGCCTGAGAAATGTATAGTTTTTTCTCCCCAAGGAATTTAACTCTTGTCACTGTTCTCTAGCATGGGAGATGTCATTTACCCATGGCATAATTTAATTTATGATAATCAGTTTCTAAAATGAGTCCCACCCTGGTTCCCATAAAAGGCTGCTATTATTATTATTGTTGTTGTTGTTACTACTACTACTACTATTGTGGGACCACAAAACAGGCAGAGTAATAGAAAATGAAGAAGCTAAAGTCCTCTGGGATTTTAGAATTCAAACAGACAAGTACCTGCCACACAACACTCCAGACTTAACAATTGTTGATAAGAAAGCAAAAAAGTCTGGATAGTGGACACTGCAATACCTGGAGACAACAGAATAGAAGAGAAAGAACTGGAGAAAATCACAAAATGCAAAGAAATAGAATGACTATGGCAAAAGAAAGCAAAGATAGTACCAATAGTGATAGGCACCTTGGGTGTAATCCCAAAACATCTGGAGCACCACTTGAACACCATCGGCATTGACAAAATCACCACCAGTCAATTGCAAAAGGCAGCTTTACTTGGAACAGCTTATATCCTGCCATGATACCTTTAACACCATCAAACAACAATATTTGCCTATCCCAGGTCCTTGGGAAGGACTTGATAGGTGGAAAAAAAATGCCAAATCCAATCTAAACATCTGGCTGACTGTGGAACCAATAATAATAATAATAATAATAATCCCCTCCAAAGGAATAGTATCTCATCGTGGTGGTGGGGCCTGGTTGCTCTAGTGAAGCTAAAGGCTATGCTGAACAGGTGCAACCATATCAGACATGTTTTAGCTGAAGAGCTGGACTAAATCTGTTTCAAAAAGAGCCCACTCAATATGTTCAGAATACCCAATTCGAATTTCATGCTGGATTGACTGTTGCCTGGATTAACAAGAGTCATGTTGGATGCTATGACTTCTGGGCATTCATCAAAAAATGTGCTACATGGCTCAGCTCCCTCTGCTAGGCAACCAGGGCATGTTGCTGACAGGCTACTGGAAGGCAATTGAAAGTGAAGAATTTGGTCAAAGGAAGAACACTTCTCAATTATGGAATGTTTTACCAATCAGAACCATCAAAATGCAGATTTCAAAAGCAAATGTACCAACTTTGGAGAGAAAGAAATCCGGATTTAGAGGTTAATGAGCAGAGACTTATGGACCAAAGTTTTGTAATTTTGAAACACAAGTTCTTTACCAATGCTATTGGCAATTGAAAAACAAGTGACTCAAAATTCAGGTTTATTCAGAACTACCAATAATAATATCAATTTGCAGAGTGAGCAACTAATAGTAGAAAGTGAAGAGACTATTAATGTTAATGATGAACAACAAGGGGAAGAAACTGAAGTTGCTAAAGAATTGCAAGCACTATCGGTTAATGAAGAGCTAGCTGGGAAAATCAAGGACTGAATGAAAGAAGACAAAATAATACATTTGCCAAATGGATTGCAGAGATTGTAGAAAAATTAAAACAAACAGTCATGGCTATTGCAAAGAAGATCAAGTGATATGACAATCAAATAATCCAATTCCAGCAGAACTTGCAGTTTAGAGAAAATCAGCATCAATTCTATAAAACCCTTGAAAATAGGAAAGAATCAACCACAAATAATGAAAAGGTTGACAAAGAAAAGGGTCTAAAATTTTGGACAAGTTTGTGGGAAAACAACAGGAATCACAATAGGAATGTAACATGGATCAAGCAAGTTGAAAATGCAGTGAAAGTACCCAGCATGGAAGACATCAGAATAATTGAGGAAATGGTACAAAAGTGATCAAAGAAAGTCAAAAACTGGAATGCTTCTTGACCAGATGAACTCCATGGATTCTGACTAAAATCACTGACAAGTCTACACTTGAGATTGGCAGATCAGATGAAGAGAGTTTTGGAAGCACCAGAAAATGAAGAATGGTTAACAACTGAAAGGACATTCCTAATTCAGAAGGACAAGGAGAAGGGAAATGAGCCTGGAAACTACAGAGCCATAACCTGTTTGCCAACAACATACAAGCTAATTACAGGCATAATTGCAAATCAAATTTATAGCTATCTGAAAAGGAATGATTTGCTCCCTGTAGAACAAAAAAGGTGCTGCAAAAATTCAAGGGGAATTCAGGACCAGTTATTGATTGACAAGTTGGTTTTGAAAAATTAAAAAAAAATGTTTATGGCTTGGATAGAATATGAAAAGGCATTTGATTCTGTCCCACATAGCTGGATTGAGAAATGTCTCAAACTTTTTGGAATCAGCAGAAACATCCAGCAATGTTTGAATACCTCAATGAAGTTTTGGTGAACAAAGCTGATGGCTAATGGGGAAGAGTTAGGAGAAGTTGAAATTACACATGGAATTTTTCAAGGTGACTCCGTATCACCTTTACTCTTTATATTATCAATGGTCCATTAACAACAATTTTGAACAAGACAAACTGTGGATATGAATTGGCTAAAAAAGGAATAAGAAATTCACATTTACTCTATATGGATGACTTAAAAGTCTTTGGAAAAATGAAAGCTGAACTGGATTCCTTGCTAAAAAGCACAAAAGAATTCAGGAAAGATATTGGAATGCAATTTGGCATCGACCAATATGCAACTATAGCCATAAAGGCAGGCAAAATTGTTGAAGATGATGGAATACAGCTTGATAATAAAGATTTGATAAAGGCAGGAGCACCAGAAGAAGACTATAAATGTCTGGGAATTTTGGAAGTTTCTGATCTATTACAGAAGCAAGTCAAAGAAAGTACTTCTGCCAAATATGTTAAATGAGTTTGAAAAAATTTGAAATCAAAGCTAAATGGTGAAAACATCATCAAAGCACTCAATATCTTGGTAGTTCCCATTATACAATATAAAGTAGGAGTAGTTAACTGGACCTAGGTAGAACTTCATAACTTGGATTGGAAAACAAGGAAACTAATGAAAATATACCATGCTCTGCTCCCAAAAAGCAATATTGATTGGCTGTATTTGCCAAGAGCTGAAGGGGGCAAATGTGAAACCAACTGTGGAAGAAGAAAAACATGGCTTCAATGACTATATTAAGAAAAGTGAAGAACCCTTATTGAAAGAAGTCAATCAAAGAAAGCTTTTGAAAACAACAAAGATGAAGTATAGAAAAGAAACAATCAAAAACTGATTTGCTAATTGGAAGAACAAGCCAATGCATGATCAATACTCGAAGGATATAGAAGGAAAAGCTGATAAAAACCCCACATGGAGCTGATTAAGATCAGGAGTATTAAAAAAAGGAACTGAAGGCTTTATTTTAGCAGCTCAAGAGCAAGCTTTGCTGACTAATTGCATGACAGCAAAAATTAATCACATTACAAACAACAGCAAATATCGCCTTTGTAGTGAAAAGGATGGAATTTGATCAGTGGTTGCAGCAAAATTTCACAAATTGACTATAAGCTGCGTCATGAACAGGTTGCGAAAATTATTCATTGGAAACTTTGCCAGAGGTTTGGATTTGAATGTAGCAAGAATCACTGGGGCCATCAAGTTGAGAAGGTTTTGGAAAATGAGCAGGTTAAGATCTTATGGAACTTTAAAATCCAAACAGACAGGCACCTTGTTCATAACATGCCTGATATAACAGCCATTGAAAAGAAGAAAGTCTGGTTCTTTGATGTCGCTATACTGGGTGATGGGATCAACAACAATAATAATATTATCTTAGAAGAAGGTGGTGACAAACCATGCCTGCACTACTGCCAAGAAAACTATATGTAGTAAGCTTGTCTCAAGGGAGTTTTTATATTTTATCAAATTATAGCACTGGAAAGGATTAAATCAATAAACATCTCTGTTTAAACTTTCTTTCAAAAGTCTGGGAGAAAAGAAAACTGTTTCCATCCAATAATATTCCATTATCACCATCATCTCTCTCAAGAGGTTGGCAAAATCAAACTTTGGAGAAACGTTGAGACACATCTGCTGAAATCCTGCACTTTCCATTCTTGGCTTCCCTATGTGGAGGAGAATGATCTGAGGTGATAAGCATAGCCACGGTCAACTGTATGAAGCTTCAGGACGTTGCATGACTAGGGAGTTTTCCCCCCAGTACATAACACTTTGTTGGCCAGGGGTACACTTCAGATCTTCCCTGCCAAATTTTCTCACCTGACTCTCTCATTAAATCTTCTGAAGACTTCAAATGAGCTAGCACATCATGAATAAAAGTTGACTGTCTTTCCTCTTCTTTCTCCCAGTCTTTCTCCCCACTGCCCTCCCTCCCTCCCTCTTTTGTGCTGGGGTTTTAGATAAGCCTTAGGCAGTGATTCTCATATTTATTACTTATCCTGCATAAGCTGCTCAGGGAGCCTTTTTGGTTGAGGAGTGGGGCAGAACTGTTTCCAATGTAATTATAGATTGATTCTGTCCTTGAATAAATAGGGACAGTTGCAGAGTATGTTGAAGACGGGAAAATACTAAAGTTGGCATTATTCAGTTGTATGATTTCGAACCAAAGGGGACAAAAATAACCTTACAATTCTTCAATTATCCTATTGAGAATTACATTTTTTTATTCCTTTGTTACCATTGTGAATCAGCCTCATTTGTACTTCTTTTAATAATTGTGATTACTACATGGGAAGGAGTTGCCAACAGAAGCTATTATTATTTGGCCCAATAATTATTCATCAGAAAGTTTCATGCCCCAGTGTGAATGCTGAAAAGGACCTGATTCAATTAATCTTGGCTCATTTTCAGCAAGAACATATATAAAATAAGTAGAGTTGACAGGGTTTGGCTCTTTATATTTTCTGAATAAATTATTATTAAACAAGTGCTTATTTTAAAATTACATGGGAAAAGTCCTACCCGTGACAATCTTTATAGGCAAAGGCACTCTGGGGGATTTAAAAAAAAAAAAAACTCCTAATCAGTCATAGTGTGAGTAGGAGTGTAATTATAGCCTTATGGTGTTTTTTTTTTTTTATAATTTCTTTGAAGGTTGTGCCCTTGAGATTTAAAAAAAGCAATGCTTATTAACATAATTCTGGAATTCTGCACAGGTTGACACACTTCGTTCCTTTAACTTGCTTGATAATTTGGTATACCTCCATTCATAATTCTGATTTTTCATCTTTTATCATCTGTTGGTTACCATAGGAACAAATGATGCTGATATGGCAAGACATCCTTTTTACTTGAACGAGATATCTTATGAAAGATTATCTTGGGACAAGGCCAGGAAGGTAAGATTTTAAATTCAGTTGCAAGACCTGTACAGCTGAAGTTGAATGCTCTGGCTGGAGATGAAACAAGAAAAGCCTACATTTCAAAATACAGAATTCAGGAAGACTTGGATTAGAATTCTCATAGCCTTTAATGCTCATAGAATGGCAGGAGTTGTTACCATACAATGTATGGTGGGTGTAGGTTGTCTGTTTAATTGTATGGTATTATTGTTTTTACTGTATGCCACCCAGAGCCATTGTAGGGTTGGTCAGACTTATACATTTCTGAATGTATAGCTTAATAGTTTTGGATTATGATTTCTAGGGAACACATTTCAATACACAATTTTCACACCATATCTTCTGAGCTGAGAAATAGTTTGAGATAGACTCTTGCCTGTTTATTTGTGCTCACAACAGATTCCACTCTGCTTGAAAAAAAAAAAAAAAAAGATGATGGATTTGTCTGACGTTCTTTTCAATGCCTACCAGGCTCCTATATCTACCTTCATTAACAGACTTAATGAAGCAGTTGACCCAATTCTCAGTGGGCTGACGTCTGACCAAACAATATAATTCAGAGGACGGGGGGGGGGGGGGGGAAACAGGGGGGGGGGAATCTTATTTGTTCCTAAAAATGATTTGCTGGTCACAAAATCATAGATTTAGAATTGCACATTTCGACTGTTGTGTGCATCTCAGCAATTATCCAGATGTTTGCAGCCAAGATCTGGTAAAAGCCAAATGAGCTTGTAGAGTTCCAAAGCCAAACAGCACCAACATCTGCAAACAGCACAGCCAGCAGGGAAGAAATGGACCTTTTGTGGAAGTGGAACTTTATAACCCCAGGGTCGGACCACTAATTTTAAACCAGGAGTGATGGTACTACAAGGTTGATAGCCAACATTGTTCCTGAGTAGTGATGTATTCTCATTGGAGTGGATGCATCCTAGCTATGTAAAGGAGTTTGAGTGCAATTTCTGAGATAAAATACATTTAAAGATAACTCAGTGCTTGGTATAATGTAATCACAATGTGGCTGTAACAGTCTTTTCAGCTGCTATAGCTATAGCTATTAGAATTGGCCACTGGAGAAAAGAAAAGTGTTTTATTTCTATATCTCTTTGCTACTATTTAGCTGTCTTCTGCGCTTTGGCAGGCCTGATTTGGGGTCCCTAGCTAGAACCATTGCTTTTTTCCTTAGGACTGTCTACTAGGACCCAGATTTCATTTGCATCCTTCTCTTGGACTCTGTGCTATCTGTGACTCTCCTGCTACTTCAGCTGATTGCTAAACTGTTGTTAGATTTCCTCTGTGTTTTATCTCCTGGCCGCAGGAAAGAACAATCAAGGTTAGAGTTCTGTATCTGACCACCATGCATAGAGCCTTCTGCCTTGTAGGACACCTGCTTTTGATGGTGGAGACTTCGACCAAAACAGTGTTTTCTTTATTTACCATAAACATTGAAAACTCTAACATTCCATCAATAATAACCAATTGTAGGTGTGGTTCCTTTAAAAAAATTACAAAGGAGAACAATTCAATAAATTGTTGTTGTCTTTTGAAGGCTGTTTCTTGAATTTTGTTTTAAATATTTAGGAAATCCTCATTTATTATTGCTGTTTCTATCGTGAGAGGGATGCCTTCATCAACATCCTGTCTTAAGACCAAAAAGGTAGAAAAGTAGTGTTTTTTTGTTTTTGTTTTGCTTGTTTGTTTTTAAGTTTCAGATGCATCACCATATATAGTTGACTGATTGCATTTCACCCAAATAATCACAAGTTATGCAGGTCTGATTGCTGGGAATGTTGGAGAATTCCTGATGCAGGATCCAAGAACTGTCCAAGAGAGAATTAGGTGAGGTTTGAAAAAACGATTATCTGCAGAAAACCCTCTATCAATACCAAGTCATTTAATGCTGAAGACTTTTCATACTGCTGTAGCAGAACCCCTGCTGCAGATCTGATGGTATCTTTGGCTCATTAAAATGCAGTTTTGGAATTTCGGCACCATAGCAATGTAATATGGTATCTGCAGACTGCTTAGAAATCTGCCAGCGCGCTATCCATTACCCCCATGTGATTCACAGAATATATACAAAGTATTCTATTGTCATAGTTCATACAACATATCTGGATGTGAAAATGGCAAAAAATTGAGGGGTAGAAGCTAAATGAGTCCCAGACAGCCCTCCTACTGAGATTTTCAAAGATGAACAGTGAGTGAAGGTCAAATGGTGTCATACATTATCCAAGACAAGAAAGGAGATTGGCAAGGTCAGTCTATTTTGAGCTGCATCATTAAGACATCGGCTAGCCTGAAAACTTGAAAAGCCTTGAAAAGTCAAGGGACAATGGTGCATTTAAAAAAAAAAAATCCTGCTAGGTAGCATAGAAGCAAAATAGGGGGAAAAAAACATTTAGCCAAGTAATGTACTTCACGATAACTAGTAAAGCCACAAATGAAAAGAAAATTGCAATGGCTAAAACACAGAGTTAATGATAAGATTACCATGGATGTCAGAGAGCAAGTTGGGTGATTAAGAATAAGAGTAAACCAAGCCTTTCAAGTTCTCAGTCAATTCCACTTGGGCTATTTTTATAGTATGCCACAGTTCCCTTTGAATGTTGGTTTCAAATTAAATTAAAAATACCCAGAGAAAACAGAGCAACTCCTTATCTCCAGTGCAATTTGTACTCATTTTTATTGATTAAAAAAAATAAAAAATAAAATGATAGATAGACTGGCTATGCTAGGCCAAGACCCTTAAGATGGTTACTGAATTTACTCATTTGGGGAGAGGTTGGGTTGCACAATACATTGTACCATAAAATAATCAGAGAGGCTGGATTTACCCAAAGGTAACCAAGGTTAAAGCTAACCAAATTTAGCATATTATGCAAATCTGGTCAGAGCTGAAATTTTAAGATATTGCTTTTTTTAATTTTTATTTTGGGGCTTGGGGCTTGGCAGGTAAAATAGATGTCTTAAGGTATACAGAACATTAAAGACACCCATTGTATCTTTTAAGCCCCACTCTAAATGGCCACTTTTCACATTTCTTATCATTGAAGGGATAGTTTAAGTGCTAAAAGGATGTCTATTTGCCCCTTAAGCTGTGCAGAAACTTAAAAAGAACAAAAAACTAAACCCTTACAGCTTCACCTATTCTGATGAGTTTCCTTTTCCACTTGCTTTTCCATTTGTTAAACAAGCAGCATTTTATATTTTTTAATTAGAAAAAAATATTGTTTCGCTATTATTAAACACCCACAACATAATAACATGTTTGGAATTTAAAAAGTTTGATTCTTAGCATTCTGGGCAAAGACTAATGTAAGCATTCACTGCATTCTGCACTAAAGACATCCCCTTTAAAAGAACAACAGAAGAGCACATTAAAATATGTTCACTGAACTAATTTGCATTCCATATTGAATGACAGCCCTGCCCCCAATCATATGTTCTCCTATGGCAGTGTTGTCTAAACTTGGCCACTTTAAGATGAGTGGACTTCAACTCCCAGAATTCCCCAGCCAGCATGGCTGGCTGGGGAATTCTGGGAGTTGAAGTCCACTCATCTTAAAGTGGCCAAGTTTGGACAACACTGTCCTATGGGGAGATTACTCCATTCATGTAGAAGTGTGACCAAGGAGGTCCACCCTTTGGTTACCATTTATCTAATAAATTAATATTGGAAAGCATCTGTAATCGGGTTCCATAAGCCCAGTTCATAAACCTGAAGCCACACTGAAGAAGGAACTAGAAAGAATCAGAATAATCAGCTGAAGGAGGGTAGCTATCGAATCTAGGCTAGAGAAACAAAACAGAAGGATACCATGGTTAATGCTGCCAGAAGCAGAAAAAGATATGTACAGGCCAAAGGAAGTGAAACACAGAAAGGAATAAGATGTTGAAAGCAACAATAATTCTAATAGAAGGCTGACCCTGAGCCAAGGACAAGTTTCCAACAGAATGATGAAAGAATGTATTGTGTTTAATAATTGCTGTAATAAACTGATCTTGGCTACATTAAAGATTACCTCACATGTATTCAAAAGTCTTTTCTATCATTTTTTGCAGCATTCCCCGACAACAAGTTAACAAAAACTGAAAGAAGAGTAGGAATGATTTTTTATATCCAACACACTTTTTTTTACTTATTGATGGTCTTAATTTTTTTAGTTCCTATAAACTATTAGTTTATTGTGCAATATTATTGCTATGCAGTTTAATTCTATTGCTCTGATCATTGACTAAATAAAACATAAGTAAGTATACCGCACATATATTCAGACTGATACACACACACATATATATAATACATACACAGAGACATAAATAATATATACAATGTCAGATTTCCACATGCAAATTTGTAGAAATAGACTAGGATCCTTTAATTGATCCTATCTCAATCTGAAGATGTCAGGAAATATACAGCGTATAAACAGAACCAAAAGCATTCTTAATGCAACTTATAAAATTGCTCCTTGAACAAGATATTTTTTTTCTCCTCTTACAGTATGCAATTCAAACATACAGATATTACTCGGGTGGCAGAAGAACTCAGTAGAAAAGCTGTCCCTATTTCACAATGGTAACTAAAGACAAATAACAGATTCCAGCATGTTGCATGGAAGATGCTTATGACAAGAAACATGTGATATGTCCTTCCCAAAGCAATTCCTGCTAAGAATTCTCTATAAAAGTCTCCTTTGATCAGTTCATTTCCTCACAATGGAGTTTATCTGCAGGAATGCCTCTAGATGGTGCTAATACTACAGCGACAAGTTTTTTTAAAAAGCAGGAAAATTGTACACAAACCTGCATTAATTTATCTAAGAGGCTGTGGCAAATTATTGAAGCTGCCTTACTGAGCTGTGCTTAAACAGATCCAGTTTGATTTTTTTCTCCTGTAAATACAATGAAACAAATATGAATAAAATTACAATTCTCTTGACTTTTTTTTAGGAAACTCAACAATTATTAATCTTTACCCATAGTGATCAATTTGTTCAGAGTTCTTTGCAGCCTCCATATAATTCATCATGCCCCTTTTATTTCAGACAGACAGACAGACAGACAGACAGACAGAGAGACAGATAGATAGATAATATATCTATATCCAGTCAATGTCAGATGCATTTCTGTTCTATCACTTTCTGTCTCATTTTCCAATACAACATATTTAAACATCCATATCTGCTATTGAATACAGCTTCCCTTAACATTTTTAATGCACCTTTCCTATAGATATAGACATATACTGTAAATAGATAGTAGTCAGCAGCCTCTAAAGTATGCAATTTCTAAGGCCAGGTCTTATTTTAAGAAGTAAGCTAGTGTATTCTGATTTGCAAGATCAAATTATTTTATCTGAAAAGCGGACCATGGTTGATTTCTGTGGCAATTCAGTTTAGTGGCTCTATTTCATGAAGATAGCTTCCTTACTGGTATATACAATGGCAATGTAATGATACTATATCGGGACTCACTCTTCCTCTCAGTTGTCTCATAGTGAAATCAAATCTGAGTGCTCTACAATGGGGAAAGGGTGTGATCTCAAAATAATGAGTGTGCTAGTATGCTTACAATCAAGTAATGATTCCTTCCAGAGCACATTGTTCAAAGGACATGTCTGATTTTTGATTAGCAGTTCTAAACTTGATCAACATCCTCAGGAAAATGCCTTGTCTTATCTTGTCATATTAGGCTGAATCATATTTTCTGTGAACGTACCTCTATTTCCCCCCCCCCACCCCCCAGGCAACTGCAGGCAAAACTGCAATTATGATTGTTCACAATCACCAGTTAGATGGAAGCATGAGCGCCTACCTGGACAATTGAGGAAATCCTACCTTAGTCACAATGATCAGCTGAGTGGCTATTTGCAAGCACTTCCCATTAGATGAGCAGAATCGGTCTTTGTTGAATTTGATATAAAGACCCATCTTCTCCATTCATTCATTACAGCATGCCAATGTACCTTGCTAATTTACAGGCAGAGAGATGGGCCCTGCCAAGCTATTGGGTGCCTTACCAAAGGAATTACAGCTTTGAAATCTTCTTTCCAAAGGGACAAGAGGCAATAAAGGAGAATCATAAAATGCTGACATTTCTCAGAAGCTGGAATTCGCTAAGCCAAAAGGTTACAAAGCTTTATCCTCTCCTCTTTTGTCGTATTTGTTCATCTCAGACGTAACTTCCAATTACTTTCCAATTTCTTCTGGAGAATGAAAGGAACATTTGAGATGAGCAGCCTGACTTTTTTTCTCCAAGTCTCTTGGAGTTAGTATTTTCCTTTCGAAATTGCAATTTTAACCATGATTTAAGAAATAAAAACAATTTCTTGACTCAACTTAGGAAAGATTTCTCTTTGATTTTACCATTATTAAATGATCTGTTCAGATGATGGGCTTTCTTGCGGAATTATTTTATTGATCCTATTTGGATATATAGTCCTAGCAGAACTTTTTTAATGCTCATAACGTAAAGTCCAATCCACAACCTCATTACGTTGAGAGTATTTTCTATTTGATTTCATTTAGACATACTTAGGATTTCAGTTTTAGACACAGTTCCTAACTGTATTGGGCAATGACTCATCCATGGATTAGGTGGGTGACTTTTTGACAGTACAGTTATCATACTTTATTTTTTGGCACAGCTGTAGTATTTCTCCATATTACTCACTCTCATATGGCTGGTTTTGTACTTTAGTGATAAAGGCAATTTAGACACTAAAGGCAGCCATCTTTTTCTCCCATTGTCCATTGGGCCAGCAGTTAGGAATTTGGAAAATGCCATTGCTTCTGGCATCTAGCTGCAGTTCTATCACTGGAGCAGTTAGAGCTATTATACCAGCTGTGATCTTCCTGAGTGGGTTAATCTGGAAACAGTTTCTCCACACCTTGATTACATCCCACCTTGACTATTGCCATATGCTCCATGTTGGGCTTCAACATCCTTGTAAATTCATCTGGGAGTTCCATGATGGCGTAAAATAAAGCAGCTAGGATGATAAGAGAGATTATGCAATACCTGTGTTTTAAAAGCTGCCCAAGTTGTCGACTGCTTTTCAGACACAAATTAAGAAGTGAATGCTAAACTTTAAAACCCTAAACAATTGGTTGTCTGGTTCTGTGGCAGCATCTGGTCTCAGAAAGCTAAGTTGGGTTGCACCTATTTCGTTCCTGACTAGGAGACTATGAGAAGTACCTGAGGTGTAGCCTACACTAGGAAGTAAAAAAAAATCCAGAAGGTAACATCAAATCATGTCCATCCTGTTGTCAGGAAAACAGTATTGGACATGTTCTTAAAGTCACCAGAAATTCAGCATGATTCACAGAAGGCTGTACTTTACAGGACATTAAGATCTACAGAGGAGGCGGTCCTAAAGATGCCCTCACTGTCAGAGGCTCATTCATCTGATATGCAGAAAGGAGTCTTCTGAATCATTCACAGGCTATGGAATAGACTCTCTCTGTGTTAGATTTGGCCCCCATTCGCTCTCCTTTTAGAAGAGCAAACCACATCTCTTTCACCAGACCTTTAAAGGGCAATAATTATATTACTTGCTATTTCTGAAATTGTGTAAGTTTGGTGCTTTTAAATGATAATCTACTTTGGGTTCAGCATAAAGAATTCATGTAAATCGAATAATTAAAGTGACCAGAGAAGTTTTTATTACAGAAATGAGAGTATTTTTCTGTCTTCTTTTATTTTAGCAAGCCCTCATGCCTTGAAAGAGATTCGGAGAGATTCAATTATTTCATTCTGTCCACACTTCAGTTTTAAGAAACATGATGCAAGCATCGATTTTTGTGCTGATTGGAACTAGGAATGGGGAAATACAGTTCATTCATATTTTAATCTTCAACCCATTGTGATGACATCAAACTGACAGTAGCCACATGATATAATCATGCAAATCCCATTATTATGGATTTATGATAAGGCATCCAATGCCTGTATGTAAATCATAGCACTTGTGAGATTACTTAATTATGCACATCACAACTCCACCCCACCCCAACACCCATGCCTACTCGCTTCTGAGTTTGGAGACACAATTCATTGGCTAAAAATAGGTTTAACATTAGGAAAACCTGCATACCTAAAAAAAAATGCATAAATCTGTGAAACTAATATACAAACCACATATTATAGAAAATGTCAATATGCACATACTAGAAAAACCCATAACAATAGATATTTTTGGAAGAATGTGCATAAAAGCCAGCTGGGTGACTTTGGGCCAGTCCCTCTCTGTCAGCCCAACTCCCATCAAAGGTTTTTTGTTGTGGAGAAAATAGGAGGAGGAAGGGGTATTAAATATCTTTGCCACCTTGAGTAGTATCTGGAAAGAAAAAAAAATGGGATAAAAATGTTTCAAAAATGCATATAAATGTTCCCTTTAAATAAAATTATAAATGGTTACACAGACAAGACAACATAAACATAGGATTAAGGTGATAAAATAAAGTGATCAGAATTGAACTTGACAAATTTAACCATGCATGGTTGGAATATTGTCATCCTTCAGATTTCATGCTTCTCTCAATTTTGCAATGCTCAATAATGCCCCCAAATGCATATTTTAGGATATGTTCAGTAATGCTGATACTGTAAGAAATTATTATGAATGATATTATTTACCTGACCATTTTCATGGCATATTTAATTAATTTGCACATTCATGTGGAAATAGAATGAAGACTATTTCTGAATAGGTACATGCCAAATTGATACAGATTCACTCACATCTGCTAAAGAAGGATTGATTTTGATCCCTGTCTAAGAACATAGGAATTAAACATTCCTCCTTGCTTCCAACCCCAGCAAATTGTTCTATGAAAGAGGCAGAGATTCACCTTGACACTAATTTAATCCTGAACTAGGGTCATGGTTGAGAAAGCAGTTTGGTGTAGCGGTTAAGGCACCAGGCTAGAAACTGGGAAGCCCCGACTTCTAGTCCCACCAAGACACAAAACCACCTGGGTGACCTTGGGCCAGTCACTCTCTCAGCCCCAGGAAGCAGGCAATGGCAAATTACTTCTGAAAAGTTTTGCCAAGAAAACTTCAGGAACTTGTCCAGGCAGTTGCCAGGAGTCAACACTGATTTGAAGGTGCGCGCACACACACAAAGGGGGGAGGGGGACATGTTCCAGCCTTTCAGTTCTGCTCATCCCTGAGATACCTTGAAGTTTCTTCTTTGGTTCATAAGACTACAAATACAGTAAAGATATAGTGTCCTTCTCCATTAAAATATCCAAGTTAATAAAACAATAAGAGGCAGCATAAAAACACCTGGTACAAGTTACCCTGGGATATATACAGATAGTTCCTGGGTTAAGAACATCTGGTTTAAAGATGTCCATAGTTAAGAATGCAGCCTGTTGTAGCAAAATTCGAGTTAAATACACAACGGTTCGAGTTAATTACACAATACTACTTATACAGTATTACAGAATAATACTGTTCTGGCTTAGATACAAATTCAACTTAAGGACAGGCCTTGGGAACAGAACTCATTTTTAAACTGGGTCTACCTGTAATTCAGGATCCTGGAGAACTGCTCTAGCTTCAGGACCAAGGACAGCTATTCTGAAGCTAAATTAATGCAACAGTAGAGACTAGAACTGACTGAGTTTTATAAAGTAACCAAGAGAGTCTTCCAGTAGCCTCATCTATTCATAGCCTGTATTAGCATTTGTTTTAAGAACAATCATTCTTTGTTTATGTCCGACTCCTTTGAGGGGAAAGAGGAATGCAGATTGGATGGTGGGATTCTAGTGGTAAATGTTTTGAAGGGTCTTCTGGATTGCTGAAGTCCATTCACTGGACTTCTAAGAATTTATAGAAGAAACTACAAGAGTGAGATGATCAGAGGACTGATTCCATCTCTTAATATTATTGCCAACAGTTTCTCAGAATTCATGGTCCTGGAGCTTGATAGAAGGATGTGAATCATTGTCAACTATTACCTATCTAGTATTTTTTATCATCCAACATTTTGTTTGCTGTCATGTCATAAGGAGAAGTGACAGCTATGGCAAAATATTAGATCATCAGTGCAGATTAGTTTGGTGGTGGTAGACATTAAATGCAAAGATTCCTAGATTCAATCTCAGGTAACTCCAATTAAATATGGAGAAATTCCAGCTTGAATCTCTGGAGAGCCATTGGACAACTGTTTTGTCTTATTATAAATCAGCTTCTTATAATTTATAATTTTTTTAAAAAATTCCTTAAAAAAAATAGAATCAGCCAAAATACCATAGAAAACAGCACCTAATATATAAAGCTAAATGTTTAAAACTAACCCACAATAATACCTTGGTCTTGCATATCACTGATCAACCATATGATTTGCCATAATATTTGTGCAATCATTTTAAAATTAATAGATTTATAAATATAAATAGATTATACCTAAACATGTAACTGAAGATTGTTTCCCCAGATATATGTGGAGTAGTGGTGGAGAACTTGTCTCCTTCCATATATACCACTGATTGCCATCCCAGGCAGTATAGCCAATGGCTAGAGATGCTGCAGATCTCAGTTGAATCTCAGTTGGATAAATTATTTATTTCATCTGTTCCAGGACAGGACAATTCATCTGGGCCAAGGAGTACACTTGGCTTTTAGCCTAAAGTTAAATTTGATTTATTTAAATTCATTTGAATTTAAATTACAAATGGTTAACATGATTGCTTCCCTTGTATGTAATCTTGCCCCTGCCCCTGCCCATAACATTTTTTATTGACTACTTTGCAGTTGCTTGTAAGGGACTTTTGTTGTCTATATGATTCTGTGGAATATCAGTTTATGCATCCTGGCCTACACTGCCCTTGTTAATGCAAGCCCTGTTCTACAGCTGCAATTCCAACATTTGTCTAGAGACTCTACTGGTGATAAAGATTATTTTATTGCTAATCCCAGCTCTTTGTGACTGCAAGAGACATCACCCAGGAAGCTCTAATCTTCAAAGCAATCCTGCACTCTCCACTCACTCGTGTGTGTGTGTGTGTTAGTGTATGTATGTGTTGTCTATTGATTGTGCTATTTGTGGTTCCTCTCCTGCTCGTATGGAAATAAGACAACCTACTTCAGCATTCTCTGGTCTTTAACAAGCGGGACTGGGAATTGAGGAATAATCAGCAATGGTTATCTGCCTTTTCTATTTAAGGACAATAATGATGTTCACTCAACCTGAACGAGACCTTTAATTAATCACTGTAGTTATGCAGGTTGAAGTCCCAACGTTACTATCGGTGGAGCATAACAGTAATATAAACTCTTGCTTAAGAGCTTTTGTTCTATGAAATAAATCTTGATATAATTTGTTAAAAGTTAGATTGTTCCCAATATTATATTTTATTGCCTTTCAAACCAGAGTTTTAAGAGGAAGAGGGGGAGGAATGTAAAGAAAAGCCCTTTTAGTAATTCTAAGAGTCAGTTTTCAAAATAGAAAGTTCAAATGTAAACATACACATTCAATTTTTGTTTGTGAGTTGAAAATTAAATTTTTGTCATGGGTAATCTTGAATAAATTTTCAGAACACATAGCTGTTCACATTTTTAATTGACTACGAATAGTCAAAAACATGCACATAAATTGAAGAAATACATAGCAATGGATTACTATTTTGTTGTTCATTTCTAGAACTCTTTCCTACTGGATACAGTAAATAAAAATACAAAATATATGGTAATAATTTGAAGATAGTAACTGACCTTAACTGATATACTGTTACCTTTGGAAAATAATTGCTATTTTGTTTAAAGTGCATAATACAGTGGTACCTCGGTTCATGAACTTAATTCATTCTGCGACTCTGGTTGCGAACCGAATTGGTTGTGAACCGAATCAAATTTTCCCATAAGGTTCAATGTAAATACGGTTAATCCGTTCTGACCCCTCCGAATTTGGTCGCCAACCGATTTTTGGTCGCGACCCGAGTCAAATTTCCCCATAAGGTTCAATGTAATTACGGTTAATCCGTTCTGAACCATATATATATATATTTTTTAAACCACAAAAATATGACACAAAGTACAGTACGAAGAGAGAGAAAGCTAACCTTGCTCAAGGCGACTTCTGGCGTGGAGGACAGGAAGGCGGGTGGGGAGGCAATTGTTGCTTGGAGGGAGAGTCCCCCTCACTACAGGAAGCTGCCACCACGTGTCACGGGAGGGAAAATGGCCGCGGATCCTGTTCGTCACCTGATGCGGAGTTCACGAACGGAGGCAACATTTTGCGACCGGAGCTGTTCGTGAACCGAATTGTTCGTGAACAGAAGCGTTCGTGAACCGAGGTACCACTTACTTTGTGAGACTTCAAAGAGTTTTGGAGAGTGTTATGCATTTAACAAACAAATTTGCTTATTTACAGGAATTTTATATTCTACTCTATACCCTACAGAATTCCCAGAGTGGCTTGTACAGGAATAAAAACAAGACATATCCTGCCCTCAGCTTTATTGTGTAAAAGGGTAACACAAAAGAAAGGGGATAAGGATGGGGGGGGGGGGAAACAGGCATCAATCAGGAGTCTATTGTGGGGATATGGGAAGATAGAGGCCAGAGTCGGGGAGTGAAAAATATTCTTTCGTCTCCTGAGCTGCGAGGGAGAGATAAGAGGATGAAGCTGGCACCTCCCTGAGGAATGCAAGCGGTATTTACTGATTGACCCTGGGAACTATTTCCAGTCTGGGAAGATTTCTGTATGGAGGTTGCAGCTAATAAACCTTGCTTGATTGAATCTGCATGGTCTCCTGGAGTTCCCTGGGCTAAACCTGACATCTAGGTACTTGTTTCATAGTTCTTACAACCATGACCAGGAATGATAGAAACATTACTCCCAAACATTACATTCATTACTACAAAGTAATGGATGGGCCTGAATGTGGTTACTCCCTTTCTCCTTGCAAACCATCCTTGCTTCCATACAACACTTCAGGCATTGATTTTGTTCATTAAACTTCACCTCTCATTTTTTCAGGATCTTATGAATCTCATCTAGCCATGACCTTCTCACCTTCTCCTTCCTTTCAATCCATTTACTCTTCCTTGTATATATTATAATTTCTAGATGACTAAATTACCTTGATGTACTTCTTTTGTTTAGGTCGTTCAGTTTGGTATTCAATCCATATTTATTCTGCACCCATTCTTGACCCTATCACTTGTTCGATATGCTTCTTAAGTATACCATTCTCCTTACATTCAACTTACATTTAGGTTTCTCTTGACATAACCAGCTCCCATTTCCATATGCTATAAAAGTGGGCAGACCTTTATGAACAACTATTTTTTTCCTTCCTTGCAACATTAATCCTTGATACATTAATTTTCATGTCTGTACTCATTGTTGAATCATGCAATCTAACATTTTCTGCAAATTATTTGGGGTCTCAGTCAACAACATGGCACTATCTACATAGGTACATGCTGTAGATATTTACATTCCCAGCACAGCTCCAGCATCATCACAAGCATTCCTTATGTATTTATCCATAAATACATTAAAGAACAAACAGCACATCAAACAACCTTGTCTTATTCCCTGCTTGATGATAAACTATTTACTAAGCATTCCATTTATTCCCACACATGCTTTACTTCCATTATAATACTCCTCTTACTACATTTAGCAACCAATCTTCAACTTCCTATTAATACAAAACTTCATATAATCCAAGCCTATTTACTTTATTATATGCTTTCTCTATATGAACAATAAACTTTATATGTACAATACATTTTCTTGTAATAATCTGCTGAGGTGTAAAAACGCACACGTGGAACAGGTTGCTGGCCAGTCCAGGGGGCAAAAATCCACATTTTAACATTTCTTCCATAACACCATCTGATACTAGCATTGTTATTTTATTAGTTTTCAACATTTTTGAAGTATTTATGATTTTTATGTCATTGACCTTTTCTTGGATACTAACATTTATAGTATTTGTTTCAATTCGACATATCATTATCACCTCTGTATAATTCTCAAAACCATAAACATTTCTCTGCATTTTCTTTGCCTCTTTTAATCTTAATGGTTGATTGTTCTTTTTGTCTATATTCTTTTTAGCTATCATTTTCTCTAAATACACATTATACAATACAGTTTTCTAAACTCTTTTTTATGCAGCTATCATTCTCTTACAGGCTTCTTTTCTTAATCATCAGCAGCAGCAGCAACATAACCATCCTGAGTGTATATCAATATGTTACATTTACAGTAACTTCAGGTTGGTGGTTGCAGGAAAGACTAAGTTGGCTTGCAAAGTAGTCTGTGGATCATGACATACCATATCCAAAGAACAACATGAACATGGGAGATGGAAGATTGCAACTGGGGGTGTAAGAGGAGTACATGGTTCAAAGGATGAATTTGCAAATGAAATGAAAGACTAGTACATACAGTATATTGTGTTTCTGTGAAACTAAGAGAAAGAGTAAGGATGTAATAGTTCTCAGTGTAGATGTTTTGACCTTCTGGAGTAGGGTTTATGGATATATGTAGCAAAGTGAAGATGCAGGTCTCATTACGAATGAAAGGATTCCAATGTGTAATTTCAGCTGCTATTCAGTTCTTATTTGACTGTTCTTTATTGTGGTTGGAACACACCCCAGTTGGGGAGCCCATTTTAAATATTTATTCATTTGCAGCCTCTCTAGGGCCAGAATTCCCAATGTGAAATAAGCTGAGTGAAAGGAGTCCCTTCCTGAAGTCTTTATATGGAATGTAATGAGGCCAGGGAGGTTGCAAACTACCACAGAAATTATTACAAAGTGAAAGATGGGTATTCATATAAACCACTTGACTACCTAATGTCTAAGACAAAGGTCTGAACCTTGCGTTACTTCAGGAGATGCTGGAGGAAAAAAAGTAGTGAAAGATTTCCCCAGCCAATCTCAGTGGGAAAGATCAAGCAATATAGAAGAAATTGTGTGTGTGTGTGGGGGGGGGGGGGGGGGGAGACAAACCAGGAGCATAGCCTTTGATTTGTTTGAATAAGCCTTTATTTGTCCTGTCAATCCACAGCATCTGAAAGAAGTCAAAGATAGATGCAGGATTTCTTCAGGTTTTGGCTATCTTAGATCTAATATGAATAGAGATGCGGTTGTAATGGTGGGGTCCAATAGCAGGAAAGTCATATTTTTAAGACTTTTTTTATGCAGAAGAAAATAACAAAAGCTTATAATAAAGCAGTTCATATCTTATGAAACATCATTAATTTTCAAAATCTGATTTGCTGCATCTCATTAAAGTCCTATACGATTTATTGCTCCATATTGCATGTAGAAGAAAAGAACATTTATATGACTTTTTTATACTGTTAATATGGTTACAAATGTAAAGTACAAAAAAAGACAACGCTCAGACTATTATTGAAACAGATATATGCAGTACTGCTCAATAGTAATTCTATTAAGTAATTCTATTTGCTGGAATACTACAAGGCAATGCAATAATACAGCCTGTCTCATCTTTTTAGTACACTTATCAAACAGATCTATAATAATTTGAGTGCTGATGAAGTGGGATGACTCTCAAGTAAAGTAGTTATTTCAGAGACTGATCCTTCCTTTTTATTGTGACATGTTGCATCATGACATACCATATCTCATTTTCTTTTTAGATAAATGAAAAAAAAATCCTATTCAGTATTCAAGAAAATTGGCAGTAACCTGGAGATCTTGACATATTTTGAAAGACAGTATCTTCAGGAACAGAAACGGGTCCAAGCTAATCTGAAGAGTGGACATTCCATCTTCCCATGTAAAAAACAACACTTATTTCCTTAGCCTGAGGAATGTTGTTAGAGCTTCCTATTTTTGTTTCATTTTATTTTGAGTCAGCTTCACAGGATCATAGAGTCATTAGAAGTCATTTACAAGCTAAACACTGCCCAGTGGAAGAATCCAAATTAAAGCATCCCTGACAAATTACTTTCTAGCCAGCTTCTGCTTGAATACAGAACGGAAATACCACTCCGCTGTAAAACTATTCTTATTATGGCATTTTTCCCAACATTCGATGCTAATCTCCCTTCCTGTGACTTAAAACTATTATTCTATGAACTGCACACTGAGACAGTAAGCAAAAGGATCATGATCTTCTTCCGTGTGACATCCCTTCAGGTATGTAAAGACTTTATCGTGTCTCCTCTTTTCAAGGTTAAAGGTGTCCTCAGCTTTTCCTCATAGGATTTAGTTTCTGTCCCCTGAACATCACTGTTGCCCTTCTCTGAATTCACTTCAATGTCTTTTTTCCCCTACTGTATGTGTAACAATAATAACAGCAACAACAATACTAATGGACTAAGTTGATCTCAGGGCATTCAGGGAGTTCTAGCGTACTATTTTATAAGGCATTGCAAATCACAGATTTTAGTTCCTACTCCTTGACCAAGATCACGTGGCTGGTTTTATTTTATTTTATTTTCAAATTTGTGCAGTGAAATGAATCTCCAGAATCAGACATGTATTCTAAAACTGAATATATTATCTTCCTCTGGGTACCATTTGGTCTAAGGGGTGCCCTGAATCAGTTCTCCCATTATAGCATTGTGACGGTGTTTGGCTATGGACAGCCACAACTTGAATGGCTGAGTCTCTTTCATTCAGCTGAAAACCCTCATAGCCCATATGTTAATGCTACCTCAATTCCTCAATACTGGATTCTAAATCAACCGCCATTCCCCCCTCCCCTGTGTTACATCTGATTTTTCTCTTTCTTTTAACTTCTTTGCTCTTGGGGCCAGAACTGAGTCTCCCTTGCACCAGAACAGAGCAGGCTTTCAGAGCCTAAGAGATGATGTATGAAAAAGAAGAAAGGCAATGGCAGCAAATATTCCCTTTTCAAATAGAATAATTATCATTGCAAAGTGATCTTGTAGCTCCTAGCAGCTGCCCTGATTCTACCAATCTTGTTATAACAAACCACCAAGGCGAGCCGAGGAATGCACTGGGAGAGCTTTCAAGCGGTAAAAACAACAAGGGACGTTCCCACCCTTGATATCCTCCTTGTTCAGTCTACCAAACTTTTGGGGGGAGGTGGGGCTCCTTTTGGAGAAAGTTGTTATTATTATTGTTGTTGTTGTTGTTGTTGTTGTTATTATTATTATTTTAAAGGAACAGGATGAAGAGTGAAATGGGAAGAGGGCAAGATGAGAAAACAGTGAATCTTTCTTTCTTTTTTGAAAAGAACAAATGAACTGAACCAACAGTGAACTTCTGAGCTCTCAGCCCAATTGCTTACCAGGCATGCAATCGATTTAAAGAGGAGAACGGAAACCAAATGTCAGACAATTTGTTCAGGGATCCTGATATTATGTACTTCAACCAGCAGCAGTTCCCTGGAATCTTGTATCAAGACCTTTCACATCACTTGCTCTTTGCACCAAATGGAGTTGGGTTTTTTTGTAGACTTTTTTCATCCTGCCTTTCTTATTTTTATAAATAACTGAAGGCAGGGAACATACCTAATACTCCTTTCTCCTCCTATTTTCCCCACAACAACAACCCTGTGAGGTGAGGGAGAGTGCCTGGCCCAAGATCACCCAGCCGGCTTTCATGCCCAAGGTGGGATAGAACTCACAGTCTCCTACTTTCTAGCCTTGGGCCTTCACTACTAGACCACACTGGCTAGTGGCAACTCCAGATTGCACCTGGAATCCTTGGTATTCAAAGCCTATACTCTATAACTGAGCTGTGCCATTCATTCTTCTGTGAGGTGCCAGATTGAATCAAGAACAGGGTTTTTGCAGCTGTAATCATAATGTAGAGAAAAGGGTTCATCCACAGAGTTTCATGCATGGAAAGAGAGAAGGATAAACAGAGGTAGAGAGACCAAAAGAAAGAAAGAGAAACAGACACAGAGAACAAGGTTCAGTTTTAGAACTGTAGTGTGTTCTTTCTTTCTTTTTTTTTTTCTTTTTCAAAATATGGTACCACATTTTTATTCTCTTAATGCTTCCATGGGCAACTAAGCAAGGGGGAAGGGAGAAATTGACATATTAGTATCAAATTTAAAGTGATTACAAGTCAAGTCCATTATGTCACTGTCATATAATCTGCAAATGACCTTATTTCCAACTAGGATATTATTGCCTCTGTTGCTGAAATTACATGCTTAACTTAGAGCACAGATTTTCTGCCAGAAGCTGAGTGAAGGCCATATAAATGTACAGACTGGGCTTAAATGCCAACTTCGCTTTCTAATGGAACTCAGAAACATTTTAATGTTGTTTAAGCTCCATCCAGGCTAAGGAACAGATGGTTGCGTAAGATTCCTGGCCCAACATTAATGTTCCTGGGCTGACCTTAATCTCTATATACATGCATGCTCAGTTCTTCCTGCATGGCTGAAGCCCTGTTCTGCCTCTGATGCTTCCATGCTTACAGGATTCTGGTCACAGTATCACCAGATCTAGCTGTCACACTCTGTAACCTCCATACATTAATGAAAGAAAGTTGTCCTACCTCTAGGCTAATTGCAGCCTAAACCCTAATAGACTTTGGGAAATTGTAACTGTTCAATCATCATTTGAAGCTTGAGTTCCACGTATGATAAGCACAGTTGCTACAAGGCAGGGCCCTGGGAGAGGAGGGGATTAGTCCTTCTATGAGAAACAAGGAAGGTGGGATGAAAGAAGATGAAGAAAACTAGAACTTTGCTTCCTACCTGCCTGATATTATGGAAAACATGTTTTTATAGGAAAGACCCATGTTTTATTATTTCTCAATAATAATAATAATAATAATAATAATAATAATAATAATAATAATAACAACAACAACAACAGCAGCAGCAGCAGCAGCAGCAGCAACAACAAGTAGGACTATTTGAGTGAGGAATTTTTATGGAAGCCAGTTTTTTCTTTGGACTCTTTCCAGTTGCAATTATTGATACCTTTATTGTTATAATAAAAGAGTTAAATCACATTTACAAATTACATCTTGAGTGGATGTCCATTCTAACAGAAGCCTGTTATTCTGAATAATATAATAGTAAGGCTTTTAAGATTGCAGTCCTCTAAATTTGAGAAGAAGGGTCAGATTGAATGCTAATAAAATGCACTACCAAAAACAGTGCTAAATTGCCAATTTTCAATTGCAATATTTTTCATTTCTTAAAAATAAAATTGGGGTATTAAGTGTTAGTTGTACACACATGTTTTACTCTTTTGTTTAATGTTCTATATTTTCCAGAAGTGGAAAAAAAGGAGGAAAAAAAATAGCCCTTTATTTATACAATGATGTGAGAAAACCTCCTTGAACCTGCTCACTTTTGCGTGTTCTCAATTCAATATAGTTAGTTATATTCTAATTCTAGAAAACAGATCCTGGTCTTAATTCCAGAATCAGTTAAGGCATCAACTACAAATAGGAAGCACATAGGAAGTGTAATATGAAGTAGGAATAACCTTGAGGAACAGGAGGAAGAGCCGCAATAAGACAATGGTCAGATAAAAGAAATCTGAATCTAGGGCAGAAATGGAATTTGAGAAAGCGTCTCAGACATGATCCTCCCTAGTTCTCATGAAGATAAAGCGAGGGGGGAGCACATTCAGTCTTGCAAAATTCTCTTACTGTAACCTTAAACATAGTATTAGCATTCATAACTCTGGCTCCCTAGTCTGGTCTACATTGAAGGGTTGACAGGAACCTTGCTTCTACCAGAAAAAACCATTGTTCCTACGTGCCCAGTATTCTCTCTTTGGACTTGCAACAGCAGTGTAGGATTTCATGCAGAATCTTTTTTATATTATTTATTATACAATTTCTTTCAGAGAAAATGCTAGAATATGTGCTATGGTCCCTCCCCAACTCCTCCCTTGCCAGGTAGGTGGGGTAATAGAAAACAACAGCTAGGTAATATGTAAAAGTTTGTTCCCAGACTGATCAAATTCAGGAGATTGATGTGTAAATAGCCAGATTTAAGCTTTCCTGTTGTCAATGAAAAGATCTGCCTTCTGGAAGGGAGGGAGGGAGGGAGGGAGGGAGTGTGTAGACTCCGACAGGGAGGGAGGGACAGAGATCACAAAGTCCCTGCCCTAATGTTCAAGGGGATATATTGGTTCTAAATGGGAAATACATTGGCTGTTGGAATTCTTCTAACCCTATCCCTTTGTTCCCAATGAATCTTGCTAAAGAGACTTTGCAAGAATTGTCTTTGTAAAGTATCACTTTCACTTTTAACCTGCTGCCAAAGAGCCTGGCACAATATGACAAGTGTTTCTTTTTATATTTTGGATTCTAAACAATAATAAAAATCCTAAATCGGCAAATACCGTGAAGCTGCAATTATCTCTTTTTTAAAGCCCCTTCCCCCTTTCTCTCCTTCTACACTGCAAAAGATTTAACTCCCACTGAGAAAAAAGACCAGCATGCAGATGGAAATGTATACATCTTATGCTCCAAGAATCAGTTCTTCAAACAGAACTATTCTGCATTCCACCTAAATTAGACCTTTTATATCTATCCACCACTTTGTGATAAGATATTATTCAGAAAACTGGTAATAATAACTAAGTTTTGAATCTGGCAAATAATCCCTTGCAACTATACTTGAATTTTATATGTATAATTGATTACTGAATGACATTCTGAAAAAATTATTCCCACTCACCCCTTTTTTTCCCTTCTAACGGTCTTCTGTTTCAGATCTCCTAGGACTAGTTCTATAACCTATCGAGATTCCAACATGCTATTATTTTCTCTCTTGTTCAAACAGTAAATACAAGTTTGAACATAGCCATTAGCAAGAAGTCACCATTCCTTTTGGTAATAGTGCTGTGGAGTCCTTGGGGTTCTCTGACCTTGGTTGTTTTCTTGCAAACGTTTCAGCTGAAGATGTTACCTACCTGGGTAGTGAAACGTTTGCAAGAAAACAACCAAGGTCAGAGAACCCCAAGGACTCCACAATTCAACCCTGAGCTACATATATTCTCTTCTATTAATAGTAATGCTGTATATTAGATTAAAGCACCATGCAGGTACACCCCTATTGCAACAGAAAGGGATGGATGGTCTTCAGCACAGAGGAAGGGGGGAACAAAGAGGAAAGAAACCAGAAAAAAATTAAGCCAGCTCAGCCAAGTCATGATATGAACAATGGCATCCTTCAAGGACCTAGTTGACAGATTTCATTTGTCTGGGTTCAGATTTTACTTCAGTGTCACAAGTCATATCTTTCCATACTCTCTTTTGTATTGAACAATCTTCCATTCCCAGGTATTAGCAGGGGACTAAACTAGCTCGTTCTGTTTAATCATCATGGTAAAAAGAAATGTTTGACAGGCTTAGCTAGAGGACAAGAAGGAAGCTATTTTTCTTTTTCAAAATCCTTATGCTTATAAATCAAAGTGGGGGAAACCTCCATACATTTAGCAACAATCAAATGAACAAAAAATCCATAGTGACATTGTTTTAATGAAGGTATGAGTATGGTATGATCTATATAAAGTATAGATTTTTGTACTTTATGTTGATGAAGGTTTTATTTATGTAGGTAAACAGTATAAAGTATGATCAGTATAAAAGTTGACTATAGTTGAATATAAACCCTAGATAGCTAGAGTGAGAGCTTTCTCAGTAACTTCTTCCACAAAGATTGATGAACAAGTGGCAGGTGCATTTCAGAGATACCATCAATGACTATTGAGCAAAAGTGTATTAAGTTGTACAAAACAATCGCTTTTCCTCTGTTCTTTAAAGGCTTGAGCTCATTTGTTAACTTCTGATAGGGCTAAAAGCCACACACATTGACACTGAAGTTCAACCATGAATTGAATACTTTTCATTAGGGTTGGCCTGAACATTTTGCTGCCTAAGGCAAAAGATACAAAGGCAGCCTCTCTTGTTCCCCCTCTGCTTAATTCAAAAGCTGAACAGATGTTTGATGTTGATGCTTATTTAAAACTTATGTCAATGGTAGTGACAGGACATCAACATTCAGTGACCCTCAGGACAAGAGGGTAACTTAGGAAGTAGAGCCTAGGTCATATGGCTCATATTGTTCCTTCCATTCTGCACTTCTCAACCTTGCTACCTGAGACATTCACCTATTCTGTCTAATGATAGGGCCAGCTCAGCTTTTCATGATTATTTTTAACAATGCTGTCATCAGAATGAATGTAGACTATCAAATACTAGTAGCAGACCAAATTTGTAGTCTAAAGATAGTATTAATATAGTTTATTTAAAAATCTCAATAAATCCCTGGTTGTTTCTATTCAACCCATCTGATCCTGCAGGAGGGGCATGTTCTGGGTCCCATCTGCTAAGGAGTGTTGGCTGGTGGGGCCAAGGAGGAGACCCTTTTCTGCTGTGGCACCCCCGTCTGGAATATCATCCCTCCAGAGATCAGATAAATTATGTTGATCTTCCATGAGGCCTTGAAGACTTGGTTCTGTGCTCAAGCCTGGGGCCTCAGGTGTGTGACAGAGCCAATTTCTTGGTTGTGTTGACTGAAGTTTTTGTAATTTTTCTTGGCTGCTGTGTATTTCATGTGCTGTATGTATGCATGTGTTTTTAATATTGTTGGCCACCCAAAGTCATGTATTTGAGATGTACAGCCATACAAATATAATCAATCCAGCCCCAAAGTCTATTAATAGCAAAGTTCTATATTTTATATAGTTATATATTCTATATAACTATTTATATAGTTATATATTCTATATAACTGCTTAGAAGCATATCTCACTACGTTTAGTTGGAATTTACACCAAGGAGAATGGGTACAAGATCCCCTGAGTGAAATAAAAACAGATCTCTTAAGCCTCCAATAGGTTTAATGATTCATTTGAGTAAGCTTCAATCCCACCCTGAAAATGGATGAGGCTAAAAAAATCAAGGGCCACATCTTTCAGTGATGTTGTCACATCACTGTCATGAACCCTCTGTGGTGCCCCAAAATAGTGTCAACCAAGGTACAGCTCCTGACTGCAAATGACCATCTATAGGTCATTTAATGTCTGCAGCCAAGGTATGGTAGTCCTAAGTATGAATAGCTCTTGAAAATTGATCATCATTAAAATCTAGATTAGCTAATGAGCTCTTGACCAGTATCAAACATTTACTAGTGCCAGAAAGGAGATTAAACACATTCCCAAATTCCAGGCCTGGAATAAGGAATAGCTATAAAGAAGAGGGAAGTATATCCCTTCCTTGATATACCCAACTGCCACTGAAAATGTATCAGCCCCCTCCTGAAAGCAGGGGGAAAGACATGGAGTTTTGGACATTCTTATTAAATGTTTGTCTAGATCCTCCTGAAGTTCCATTTAGACAAATATTGTCGACTGAGTAGTTAAACCTCTTCACTGAACAGAAGGAGCTGCTGAGTTCTGCTTTTTCATCTGTCTTTTGGGGATCATTTACAATACTATTTAAGTTCCCTTATACCAAAATAAGTTTCCAGGAGACCTAAAGAGCATTCATTCATATGGTCTCATTCACTTAACTTATGGAAGTTTTTCATCCTTGAATAAATGAGCCTTTTATTACAGTCCAAGGTCAAAATATAGAATGTTCTCTGTGCTACCACCTATAGGTCATTTAATGTCTGCAGCCAAGATATGGTAGTCCTAAGTATGAATAGCTCTTGAAAATTGATCATCATTAAAATCTAGATTAGCTAATGAGCTCTTGACCAGTATCAAACATTATTTACTAGTGCCAGAAAGGAGATTAAACACATTCCCAAATTCCAGGCCTGGAATAAGGAGTAGCTATAAAGAAGAGGGAAGTGAAACTGGTTGAGAAAGCAGTACTGACAGAAATTCTTCCCCATCAAGACCCATTAAATTTAACTATGGTGAGAGAAAATAAGGACAGATCCTATTAATGGCCCCCTCTCCAGCAAATAGAACCTGCATGAATAAATTAGACATCATGAAATTGTCATGGAATGAAATAGTTAGCATTTCCAGGAGTATATCTTCACAATTTTCTGTCCATCCACCTGAAAGTGTTGATTTGTGAAAAAGAAAGAGAGAGAGGGAAAAAAAATGGAGATGAGAGAAAGAGAGATGAGATAGAAATGATACAGTTTATGGCTGGAGGGGAAGGTTAATAGAGTAATACAAAGATTTCAAGGACATTTGAAGGCAATTCAAATGAATCTCCAAACCGATTTCTATTAGTGGAAGGAGTTTTTAAGCACTGTTGGGAGGTGGGGGAGAGAAGAAGAGCATGAAGAGGTCTGTTCTTCATGCTGTCAGACCGAGGCCAGCAGAACATTAGGCATACTAGATGTTTCAACATCGCCATCTCACCATCATATTAATTAATATAGAATATCTCTGTGGGAAATTTTTCTGTATAAGCTTCAGTGGAATAAATATTGCCCGAGGAACTTTCTGATTGAATCTGTCCATAGGTCAGACCTTTCTGTCTATCATTCTGTCTCTCTTCATAACACCCCCAAATCAGCAGCCCAAGGCTGTCACCTCAGCTTTGCTCCTGGGAAGACCTCTTTTGTGACTCCGCCATATTTCAAAAGCTGTTCGCATTTCTAATATCTCATTAACAATGTCTCTTTGTCAGTGTTCACACCATTTGCAATTGTGCAAATGGCATTATCGGCCTGCAGAGCAAGTGGAAGCAAATTATCCATTTGGCTTTAAATAACACACACGCTGATGTATATTTGGCTTCTGATAATGAGGAATAATTTTTCAACTGGAAAACCAGAATACCATTGTCCCTCTTCAAAGAGAGAGACAAAGAACCAGGGGGAAAAAAAAGGGGGGGGGGAGATTGATCATAGAAGTCTGTAGCAGCAACTTATTTAATTCCTTGATAAATGACAAAAGTGGAAATTAATGTAGTAATATCCCTTATTCTTTACATATGCCTTAGAATTAGGAAGCAGTGCTCAGACTAAGTGAAGACTACATTAGCATTGAGAAACACTTGGCTTCCTGTCCCCAAGGGAAACAACAATTAATCATTGACAAACAAATGTTAATACTGATTATACATTAGAGCAAGGTTATAATATCTTCATGTTCCAGTGCATCCCAAAGACAAAAAGAAGGAACATAGGCCCGCAAAGCATAGCATGATTCATAACAGCAGAGCCTATAGTTACACGTCAGCAAGAAATGAGGCATTTTATTGCAGATATCATCTGCATTGAACACGCACTGATAACATCTATAATAACAGAGGAAGGCTGTCAGCTACTCCTCTTCGGGAAACTAAATTAAATAACAACAACAACAACAATAATAAACAATGGCATGACAAAATAGCAACAGTGGTGAATTGGAATATCTGCAAGAAATACTGTTTGCCTGCAAGCAAGAACTGGTGGGACCACAAAACAGACAAAGTAATAGAGAATGAAGAAGCTCAAGGGCTCTGGGACTTTAGAATTCAAACAGACTAGCACCTGCCACACAACACCCCAGACGTAACAATTGTTGATAAGAAAGACAAGAAAGTCTGGATATTGGACATTGCAATACCTGGAGACATTAGAATAGAAGAGAAAGAACTGGAGAAAATCACAAGATACAAAGACCCGCAAATAGAAGTAGAATGACTGTGGCAAAAGAAAGCAAAGAAAGTAGACACATTGGGTGGAATCCCAAAACATCTGGAGCACCACTTGAAGACCTTTGTCGTGGACAAAATCTCCATCAGTCAACTGAAAAGGCAGCTTTACTTGGAACAGCTTACATCCTGTGGTGATACCTTTAACACCATCAAACAACATCTGCCTATCGCAGGTCCTTGGAAAGGACTCGATAGGTGGATAAAAATGCCAAATCCAGTCTAAACATGTGGCTGACTGTGTGACCAACAACAACAATTTGTTTATATAAACCTCCAAGACTGTCAAGGTAACTGCTGTTGTAAGGATTACTCTTGAGATAAAGAATTCAGTGTCTCAGATGGTTAAAATTGGACATTTACATCACCTAAGAAAATTCCTTGATAGACCTGTTACTTTTCTTGGAAGAATGTTTTAAGGCATTCTGTCTAGTTGTCTGTATTTTGCCTTGCGCTAGACACTGACCCTTAGGGCAATTCAGAATTAATGTTTCAGGTCTTAAACAGGAATGAGGACAGATGTATCTGATAATACAGGTGAAACTCGAAAAATTAGAATATCGTGCAAATGTTCATTTATGTTAGTATGGCAACTCAAAAGGTGAAACCAATATATGAGATAGACGCATTACATGCAAAGCGAGATATGTCAAGCCTTACTTTGGTATAATTGTGATGATTATGGCGTACAGCTTATGAAAACCCCAAATTCACAATCTCAGAAAATTAGAATAGTGTGAAAAGGTTCAATATTCTAGGCTCAAAGTGTCCCACTCTAATCAGCTAATGAATCCATAACACCTGCAAAGGGTTCCTGAGCCTTTCAATGGTCTCTCAGGCTGGTTCAGTAGGAATCACAAGCATGGGAAAGACTGCTGACCTGACAGTTGTGCAGAAAACCATGATTGATACCCTCCATAGGGAGGGAAAGCCCCAAAAGGTAATTGCAAAAGAAGTTGGATGTTCCCAAAGTGCTGTATCAAAGCACATCAATAGAAGGTTCTGTGGAAGGGAAAAGTGTGGTAGAAAAAGGTGCACAAGCAGCAGGGATGACCGCAGCCTGGAGAGGATTGTCAGGAAAAGGCCATTCAAAAGTGTTGGGGACTTTCACAAGGAGTGGACTGAGGCTGTAGTTAGTGCATCAAGAGCCACCACACACAGACGGATCCTGGACACGGGCTTCAAATGTCGTATTCCTCGTCAAGCCGCTCCTGAACAACAAACAACGTCAGAAGCGACTTACCTGGGCTACAGAAAAAAAAAAAAAAAAGAACTGGTCTGTTGCCCAGTGGTCCAAAGTTCTCTTTTCTGATGAGAGCAACTTTTGCATCTCATTTGGGAACCAAGGACCCAGAGTCTGGAGGAAGAATGGAGAGGCACACAATGCATGATGCTTGAAGTCCAGTGTGAAGTTTCCACAGTCTGTGTTGATTTGGGGAGCCATGACATCTGCTGGTGTTGGTCCACTGTGCGTCATTAAGTCCAGGGTCAAGGCAGCCGTCTACCAGGAGATTTTGGAGCACTTCATGCTTCGTTCCGCAGACGAGCTTTATGGGGATGCTGACTTCATTTTCCAGCAGGACTTGGCACCTGCCCGCACTGCCAAAAGTACCAAAACCTGGTTCAATGACCATGGGATTACTGGGCTTGATTGGCCAGCAAACTCGCCTGACCTGAACCCCATAGAGAATCTATGGGGCATTGCCAAGAGAAAGATGAGGGACATGAGACCGAACAATGCAGCGGAGCTGAAGGCCGCTATTGAAGCATCCTGGTCTTCCATAACACCTCAGCAGTGCCACAGGCTGATAGCATCCATGCCACGCCGCATTGCGTCAGTCATTGCTGCAAAAGGGGCCCAAACCAAGTACCGAGTACATATGCATGCTTATACTTTGCAGAGGTCCGATATTGTTCTATTTCCAATCCTTGTGTTATTGATGTCATGTAATATTCTAATTTTCTGAGATTGTGAATTTGGGGTTTTCATAAGCTGTACGCCATAATCATCACAATTATACCAAAGTAAGGCTTGACATATCTCGCTTTGCATGTAATGCATCTATCTCATATATTGGTTTCACCTTTTGAGTTGCCATACTGGCATAAATGAACATTTGCACGATATTCTAATTTTTCAAGTTTCACCTATATTTTATAATATGTGGGATCTGTGGAAGCAAGAGAAAACAGTGAGCAAGCTTTTCCCTAATATTTTGCTACTGAAATGTCATGGCCAACGATGATAGATAGTGGGAGTTGCAGTGCTAACTTGTAAAGGGCACCAGAATAGGAAGAACCATAGCTAATATCTGTATCAACCTGGTCAGTCCAGGATGTTCACTTGGCCTTTTACTCTCCTTTTTTTTTAAGTGATGTGTCAAAGGGTTCCTTCAAATAAAATATACGGATTTAGTCTATCCTAGAACAATCTTCATCACAAAATATTTTAGAGGATCTTGTTTTCAGCCAACCATGGAATTCTAAAGGAGTACTTTGAATGTTTACTTGAGCACCATGAAGCATAGATTGAAACAACTTCACAGGGCCAGATCTACTATTAGGCAGAATAAGATAGCCTAAGATAGCAGATGCTGGGGACAGCCATAAGGTTTTGGAGCAGCGGATGTTATATTTGCTATCCTCAGGTACGGTCAAGGCTTTTATTAAGCTTCTGAGATGTCTGAGTGAAGAATGTTAATTTCAACCCTGTAGTTTTCTTTTACTACATCCTATTTATTGTATTATACTTTCGGACTTGTTGTCTTTGTAAGAGAATGCTATGGGGAAAATACAGCCCTGAAATAATATTTGGAGTTGTATTTAAACTGCTTTGTTTTACTTTCTTAAATGAAAAGCATTGATCCATCTCACCATTTCAAATGTTGAACCATGATTGCAATAGGAACCATCCATTCATGGAGTCAGGGGCTATAGCTATCCCCAAGGCTCACAGGCTGAGCAGGACCACTGGCAGGCTGAAACAAGGTTCAGCTGTCACTCTAGTCAGTTTCTATACGTGGTGTGAAGAACATGCCATTTAATTTTTTTGCCTTAAGCAGCTATTTATTTTTTGGATTTTAATCCTGCTTTTCAGACAATTATTGTCTCCCTAAGCAGCTCTTATTAGTCAAAAAAAGAGAGGGATGCCCTGTCAAACTCACAACTGAAAAAAAGCAAAATGCACAAGGGATTGGGGTGGGGGTGGGGAAGCAGAAGGAAAAGGAACAGGAGGTGAGATTGCTCCTAGCAAGAATGGAAAACTGAGGAACATCACTGCAAAATGTATTTTTTGCAAGATCAAAAAACTTTATTGAAGCAGCTTTGAAATAATTAAGAGACTGGAATAATATGGCTCAAAAAAAGTTCTTAACATTCCAGGGATTCCTCTGCAGAGACTTAAATGAAAACAGCAAAGCTTTGTTCAATTACTGACTTGCTTTAGGGAGTTATTCTGAATTACATAAGAAGTTCCCTACCCAAAAGACCCAAATATCTAGCAAATAATCACTTTGAAAGAAGATTGTCAGTTGTTTAAGGAACTAAAATTGAAGCTAACTCATATTTGGATATGCCATTTCAAATTTAAGCTTATTATGCTTGCAGTAATAAATAAGGCACAAACAAAATAAATTTCACTAAATTAATATTTAGTATTGACCATATTCGATTCAGGAGTCCTTTTTACCATTGATTGCTATTTCCTTCAGGTATTTGGTCCATAACATTAAATCTGTCATGATATCCTTTGGGAGCACTGGCAACATTATCTGGGTACCAAAGGACCACTTTGTTCTTATCAGAATGTAAACTCTTGTGCTATTGAATTGGTTTGGAATCTTAGGGCTGTGAAAGACTGAAACAACTTGTATGAAGTTATCTTAAACTGATAACTAGCTCTCTGGGGTTCTGTTTTTTGCCTACCATTAATTAAGTACCACTGAGCCACCCTCAACTTCTGAGGACTTCAAAAATAACTTGTAGCTCTTATAAGGACATCCTGTCAATCTGTCTGTCTATCTATCTATCTATCTATCTATCTATCTATCTATCTATCTATCTATCCATCCATCCATCCATCCATCCATCCATCCATCCATCCATCCACCCCCCCACCCACCCATCCACCCTCCCTCCCTCCCTTCCACCCCCCCACCCATCCATCCACCCCCCCACCCCCCCACCTTGTCTTCTCCTTCATCAACTTCCCTTAATTTTCCAAGCATACTTTTTTTCTCCCCTAGTCCGTCGTAGAAATAGTAATAGTTTGGCTATCAGCTTTAAAATTATGTACCCCCTCCAAAAAAAAAAATCAAGGCTCTCAGCTCCCTTAAGTGATTAAACCCAGGGCCATCTGTGGATAGAAGAGAATATGATTGAAATAAACTGTTAAGTGTTGATTTATGTAATGGGCTATGAGAATAAGCTTGAGGAACAGGAAGAAGAATCACAACCAAGGCAACGGTCAGATAAGAGAAATCTGAGTCTAAAGCAGGAATATAATTTGAGAAAGCATCTCAGACTTAACCCTTCCTAGTTCTCTTAAACAAAAAGGCAGGGAGGGGAGAGGCACATTGAGTCTTACAAGGATGGTCTCAGTCAGCCCTTTGAGGTAGTCCACACTAAGAAACCAAAGTTATGAATGCTAATAGTACTTTTATTATAAGGTTACAGTAACAGAATCTTGCAAGTCTGAATGCACCTCTCCCCTCCCTGCCTTTATATCCAAGAGAACTAGGGAGGATTAAGTCTGAGACATAAATTACACTCCTGTTTGGACTCAGATTTCTCGTATCTGACCATTTCCTTTGTTGCGGCTCTTCTTCCTGTTCCTCAAGGTTATTCTCATAGCCCATTACAATTTCCATGCCTTCTGATATTTTGGCACTTCAAAACATTGGCTAACCCACAGTGATATATGTTTGAAGTAATTAATATTTCTATATTGAAGCTCTCACTAAAGTTAAGCTCTGTCTAAGGCTGGACAATTGGAGTTCCTGTTGGAAGCATCAGTAGATGTTTAAAAATCTGGTTTTGTGGAAACTACAGGAGGGATACACTATTCTGATTCATGCATTCTGGTAGCAAAATAGACAATCTAGTCACATTTTGTCCTCCATGGGAAGGCTTGCCTTTGACACATTTAAATGCTCTTGCCTCATCATGTTTCAGGTTAATCCAAGCCAGTATGTATGTATGTATGTATGTATGTATGTATGTATGTATATATGTGTCTTTCTTTCTTTCCTTCTTTCTTTCCTTCTTTCTTTCTTTCTTTCTTTCTTTCTTTCCTGTGAGAACTCTCTGAGAGATCTCTCCAATTTCAAATGTTTAGAAAATTAGCCCATAATTGTGAGTCATTTTATAGGGGTTGATGAAAAAGAGTGCTGTAAGTGTCACAGAGGACTGCTAAGAAGGAATACTAATAACCTCATTGTGGCCTATAGGTTATTTTACAGAATTGTAGTTATCATAGTTAACATGAGTTTAAATAGTTCTTTTATACAGAAAAATAAATTTTGCATTTTCTGGTTTGAACAGTCTCTCATACACACGTATGTATACACATGTTTTTTATATAAGATACAGATTTTAGAGATTGTGTAAATACTAAATATTTATATTCAATGAAAATATTGTAATTTTCTCAGTTGTCCTGAAGAATTAGTTGTCTATTAGAATAACCAAGGTCACCTTTTTTTCTTATATAACCATTAACTGCAAGCAGGTTTCTCTAGGTTTCTTGATTGTTCAACCTACAAAGCAAGAATTCTTGTGTCAGTTAATCTAGAATTATCTTATAAATACTATTATTATATAGTAGATTATTTGAGATTATTCAAATATTCATAATATATGAATATACTATTTCACCACACATTCATCATTAAGAAATGTGTTACCCCAGATATGCTGTACATGTATACCAAAGACAAACTGATAGTCTCCCTCTCCCTCTCTCAAATACACAGCCAAATCCAGTCTATATTCTTGTTTATATTATCAGCATAGGAAGCTCAGCATAGGCAACAAAATGACTGATATATTTCTAGGGTATTTGATGCATCATTTCTATGTGCTCATAAACTGCCACTGATACATTCTAATACTCGGAATGTTTATGAACATTCCATGAAATCACAATTGCTCCACTAATGGGTACAGCTTAGATTTACAAGCAGCAACAATATGTATTTAATAAGATATACCACAGTGACCAGGCACCAGAAAATAGAATTTTTAAAATATGCTTCTTCTTTATTAAATTTCATCCTCCTTTCTCCCAAATGTGGGATATATGAGGATAGAGTTGGATGTAGCACAAAGCAGAAACATTTAAGGGAGGACAACTGTGTCTGCTTTATGGAGTTTTATCAATGGTGGTTAGTTGCTGCATCATTTTATAGGCCTATTTACCTACAGCAGTTCCAAAGCAGCTTATCACTTTTTCAGTGTTTAGGTTAAAATAAAGCTCTTGTTTCTATACCCGCAGCTTCTGCCAACTCAGCAGATCGAAAACGTACGTGAGTAGATAAATGAGCACTCTCACTCCGGTGGGAGGAAAAATGCTGGCAACGGCTCAACAGAGAGACGGGGCAGTTGCCGGTAAAAAGCGCGAAACCGCGCTCGTCCGAAAAAGGGGCGCGAAGCAACGGAAATCCCGCCTCCTGTGCTGCCAGCTGGGCTGACGCTCTAGGAATTAGGCTCTGGCAAAGTCTAATTCCGAAACTAGAAAGATGCAATTGCCTTGAAAACCGCTAGGGGGCGGTCACTGCAGGGTCAGTAATGACAGTTAAGCAGATTAAAAAAAAAAAAAAAACCATAGAAAGAGAAAGAAACTTGGGTAATTAAATTTTCCTGATTGACTATGTTCACACAAAATGCTGAACTTGATTTATTTATACACTGCCCATATCACTACCTAGCTACATGGGTTGACCCATTATTTCATTTCATAAATACATCCAATTTCCAAATGGAGTTTCCACCAACATGCTAAGCCACCCAAATCAGTAAACATGTTATACTAGTGCAGCTCTTAGATTTGTAACTGACCTGGTTAAGCATGGTATGCAAATATAGCTGCTGAAAGAGTCAATTAGATCACAACTTGCCCTATTTGGGCTGATTCTCTGTGAATTTAGGGAAGTGAATAACAGAGTCAGGGAAATTTCTCCTACCTGTTTTTTTCTGCCTGATCTCATGCAATTGGATGAAAGAGAATTTCCTTTAGAAACTAATTTTGTTCCAAGGTATCAAAAGCCATGTTTGTGTGAATGCTCTATCTTTCACTGGACAGGAGGCACCCACGTGCAAGATCAGAGGAGAGGGCAAATGATGAAAGCAACACAGCTCTATCCCTTTTGTACATGAGTCATGATGTCACACACACATACAGAAGAGGTAGAACTTGTATTGTGACAGTTAAGACACTGCTTTTGCCATTTTGATGAAAGTGTTGGATCCTGTGGACAGTTCTGTACTGGTCTTGTACAATTTCACATACCCCGGAGGAATTTGAGAAATCACGTCTGCAATTTCTTGGCCCAGAAAGTTGTTAGGGAACTTTTTTTTTTTTTTTTTGATGGGACATTTGAATTGGATCTGGGCACAATTCAAATGTCCCATCAGTTAGCAACCTGGCTGATCTCAGTGGGGGCATGAGTAAACTAAGACAGGTAGGGCCTGCTTATGGTAGAAACTAAGACAGGTAGGGCCAGCCAGGAAGCCTAGGGCTGTTGAATAGGTTCAGCAGTTGGGAAGGGGGAAAATATCTAAGGAGTTGACAACAGTAAGATACTTCTGTACTGTTGGCTGCAAAAACAGCTGGATGTCTCTATCTGGAATCTTTCTGGAATTGGAATCTTTTCCTTTATCCATTTGCAGAAAGAAACAAAAAAGAGTAGACAAAAGAAATAGTATCCAAGTTTTGTTGGAAACACACATCTACAAAAAGATCTTAATCAGTCCTCCAAAGGTAGTACTGTTCTGGGGATGGGAGGGCTGTTTTTTGAAAGGCAGACTGGCTATTTGTTCCTTTTGCCAAGCTAGCTGATTTGGGGAAACTTGCATGGATCTTGCAAACTCCCTTTCTTCCCCCAAGGAGCAATGGAAGGTGAAAAATCCCACCACAGTTAAGACTGGAAAGTGACCAACTTTGCAGCTGACAGAGTTAAGCCATAGAACCAGTCTGCTTGAAATTGCTTTTCTTTCTTCATTATTATTGTCTTCAGAGTATAAGCAGGCACCTCTTAACTATATCAGAACTGTTTCATAATATAAAACTCACAGCATGGGTGTTATAATTGCAGCCATACATAATAGCTCCATCTAGGACACAATCATGAATTGAAAGATATATTTCTACTAGTAAGATGAAAGAAAACGCATGCACATGGACGTGTGCATATGCATACACAGAGAGCAAGAGAGAGACACAGATGTTACACTGCTACAGGCGTTGCAGTTTGCTTTATACCTGCCAGGAAAGTTCTGAAGCAATAGCATCATGGGAATCCATTATTAAAGCAATCAAATAAGATTTGTAAAGATAATCAAATAGAACATTTTATGGTTTCCTTAGAGAATTCTTAATGCTCAGGGAACACAAAAAAATCTTCCAACCCAATTATTTTATTAGAAAGGCCTCTAGAAAGATGGGGTCAAACAAAGGATTATTTTTTTTTTAATTTATAGAGAGAAGAATATAATAAATTTGATTACAAATCATACAAGGAAATAAATGTAAAAGTGTTTTGCATGTAAAAAAAAAGTAATTAGAGTTTTGGGGTTGTGCAATTATCTCTGGTATCATTCAATCCCTTCTTCTTCACAATAACACAATAGCTTTACCCTTCAGAAATGGAGTTTAAAGTTCATTGGAACAATTTTTTTCAGTGAAGCCATTCATAGCGTTTGCAGCTTATCATTTCTTTTTACAAGAATTTCTGAACAGCTCTTATTTCTTTCAAGATTGAATTCTCCACACCTTTCCTTGTATGGTGAACTGCCAGAATTTAATTAGACAAGAATAGGGTGCCTTTAGTGCTTTGGAAAACTCAATCACACACACACACACACACGAATAAAAAAAGATAATAAATTGGAAGGTGGAAGCAATTGGGAAAAATCCAGCAGTCTTTTGGTCTAAGGGATAGATTACATATGTAAAGCCATATGGTTACTGTCGTATCAATCTTTTTTTGTGGTGTGTGTAATAGTGGTGTGTGCAATAGTAGTGTGTGCAATAGTGTGCAATTTTTTATGGTGTGTGCAATAGCCACCCAGAGTCGCCCATTAGGGGGAGATGGGCAGAAATAAATCTAATTAATTAATTAATTAATTAATTAGATTTATTTCTGCCCATCTCCCCCTAAATAATTAATTAAAAAAATATATCCAACCAGGGTTGGAGAAGAGATGGATCTGGAAGATCTCAGGAGATTTGAAACAGAACAGTATGAAATCTGATATCCAGTTATTTATCACTTGCATCAGTGAAACAAATCTCCCACCCCAAATTACCCTGTTGAAATGAAAAAAGTTTGGGGTACCCAATACTGGTTTTTGTTTTGTTTTTTTTGGTGGAAGGGTTATGAGCTGTTTAATTGATATGCCAAGCAAATTCCAGGACTCTAATTCTGTAATTCGAAGTACATGTCCTGTGAACCAAGCTCTAGCTGTTAGATCTTGAATTTTAGTAAAAATTCAAAGAACCTACTGTCTGCTCATCACTGCATTAAATATATGGAAAGTACATCAAGGCTCAATTCCAGTCTTGAAAGAGTAGGTAGGAAGAACATCCTTTAATGCACCTTCCTCCCAAGATTTATAGAGCGAATAGGCTTATCAAGGAAGGCAGATGTTTTCCTCCCTCCTACAACTATGCCACATATGTTGATTTGGTCTTGAACACTATTAGCGTGCACACACAAACACATGCACACACACACCACAAAATAATGGCCATTACAAAAATATATTGACCCTATTGTGGTCATCAGTCCCTAGAATAGTGCATTGTCCCAACATGAGATATACCCAGCCTTTCCAAACTTCATCAGATGGAAACAATAGATAGATTAATCATACAAGATCATAGAGGAAAATGCAGATAGGTGATTGTAATCATGATAGTCCTCTTCAGGTGTTCAGCTGAACACATGAAGCACTTCCAACCAGGAAAAGAATGAGGCATAAATGCCAGTCTTGCATTTTTCTTTTCTTGATCTCTATGTGTTCACAGAGTGGCCTGAATGAGACCTGTACCTGTCTGCTTCAGAGTTAATACAGCTATTTATGTGATCTGGGACTTTTGATTTTTTAGCATCCTGAACTGAGCAGACAGCTGTTCTCAAAGTCTAACAAATATGAGGACAGTGTTTTTCAGGTCTTTGGATGAATAGATGGAGCAAAGGGGATAGGGCTGCTTGTGTGGCTCCATTCTCTACACAGTTGGACATTGTCCATACATTCATCCAAACACAAGGACTAGTGTGGCTATTCACAAGTGTAAAGGCACAAGCATAGACCAAGCACCAAAAAAATAACTTTGCTATCATATTAAATGCAATAGCTGAGGCCTGCTAAAAGGAAGGTTGGTTGGTTAGTTTTGGCCTGCTTCTTCTTATTTTTTTATCTGTTAGCATTATGAGAAAACTAATATAATTATTTTCAATGGTTTCTTCTCCACTATTCAGCTGCCTAATGGCAATTTTGAAAATTAATTTATCATTACATATATTTGTTTCATATATATGATGCCTCTTCTTCAACTGCCTTATATGGAGATCTCTCTTCCTTCTATCCTCTTAGCAATCATCCCATTAGGATTACCCACTGAACTTCCACTGATGAGGGTTGACTTGAACCCAGTCTCCCTAGTCCTATTCCCACAACTTAACCACTGCACCATACTGGTGTTTTCCACTGGAAATCAATTGATATGCATGGCCAGGCAATTCAGATAAATCTTCCGAGGAAAAAAACAAGTACTTGTTTAGAATATTTCACTGGGATCTTAATGGATTGTTGGGCCAAATCCCTCCCTTGATTCATTTTGTCAGAACTCCATTTTCAGCATTTGATATCATTACTTTATCCCACTTTTACATTAAAAATGTTTTCTGGTAAAGCATCTGGATTCTGTAACTTCAGTAATTCATAATCATTACTGAACTGTTTATGAGAATTATGAGAAAGATCTTCCCCCCTTTCAAGCTTTGCTTTTCATTAACATAATTGAAAACAATAATTTGCTATATGCATTTTTCTTTCCTTTCATTTATAAAATCTTGCAAGACAAAGCAGTTTGACAATCACACACAGAAGAATTACTGCATTGTTTTGAAAATACATACTGCTCTTTTCGTTCCCTTTGGATATTAAAAGTATATATTACATGAAACCCATTTGTAGGCATATTTTCTTGCCTTGATGCAATCTTTATTGATAAATTGGGAGGAATGATACTTCACATGATTTTTTTCCCCTTTGGCAGCACACTATGAAACGTGTGTGGCTTTGTTTAAAGAGCTTAGCAATGAAGATTGGGAGCTAATTTATAAGATGTGACCCAGTTGAAGTATTGGGGGGGGGGGGAGCAGAGGAGGGGGAAAATAGCCAGTCTGGAATGTCTTCAATAAAATTTGCCATATCTTCAGATGTATTGTAAGTCAGTATTGCTGTAATTTGCTTGTCGTGAATGCCAGATTTACATTTTTTTACAGGAAAGTGATGGAACCGTCATGAGATCTTGCTGGCAGTGGAGATGTCAGATAAAATGGTAAAAGACAGTGCCTACTTTGCTTTGATTGGAAATATGACAGGAATTTGATAGTGAGCTAATGACTCACTAGCAAATATAATTTTGCAAGGGAGATGCACACAGGTATGACTGCCAAATCAAATATTCCTGCTATCAATATGTTAGATAAACTGAGAGCCAGTTTGGTGTAGTGGTGAAGAGGCTGGCCTAGAAACCAGGAGACTGTGAGTTCTTGGCTCCCTTAGGTACAAAAGTTGGCTAGGTGAATTTGGGCCAGTCACTCTCCCTTGGCCCAATCCATTTCACAGGGTTGTTGTTGTGTGGAATTAGAAGGCAAGAGCATTAAGTAAGTTCTCCATCTTGAGTTATATATAAAAAAGACATAACAACAACAACAATAATAATAATAATAACAAAAAACTCTGGATAGTGGATATCCAGAGTTGCAATATCTGGAGAGAGCAGAATAGAAGAGAAAGAACTGGAGAAAATCACAAAATATAAAGACCTGCAAATAGAAATAGAACGACTATGGCAAAAGAAAGCAAAGATAGTACCAATAGTCTTAGGTGCCTTGGGTGCAATCCCAAAACATCTGGAGCACCACTTGAAGACCATTGGCATTGACAAAATCACCATCAGTCAATTGCAAAAGGCAGCTTTACTTGGAACTGCAACGATGCCTTTAACACCATCAAACAACAACTTCTGCCTATCCCAGGTCCTTGGGAAGGACTCAATAAGTGGATAAAGATGCCAAATCCAGTCTAAACATCTGGCTGACTGTGCGACCAACAATAATAATGTTTGTTGGGTTTGTACAATATACCAGAATAAGCTAAAATGGGGCTAGATAGTATGATGTGTAAAGCAGACCATTATTTTAAGCCGTTATATGGTTTATATTTTGGGGCAAAGTATGTAGGTCAATACAATACAAATATATTCTGTTAACTGAAGTTCTGGAATTAAGGGGTGAGTACAACTATAGTGGTTCATGTTTGCATTCTTTTTTGGGATCAGAAGTACAAAGACACTTTAAGCACCTGATTTCAAACTTAGAATTGCCAGGTTACAAAATCCCTCCCCAGGCCAAATCTGAAAACAAGTTTTTAAGGCACAACAAGTCCTCAAATTCTTCTCCATTACATCTTAGCTTGGTCCTGTTCACTTCTGTCATTCCCATCATGCTTCCAAGTTATCTTGCCCTTTCCTTCTGTTGATGCTGCGTGCAACAAAAACAGAAAAATTCAAAGGGGGGCGGTGTCTACATGTATATCGTCCTTGCAATTCTTCTGCCCCAGAAGACTGAACCATGAAATTTCATTGACAAAATAGCTGAATTTTGGCAGCATTCATTCTTTTACACAATTATTGGTGGGAATGGATGTCAGAGTCTTGTGGTACACAAAATAATCCAAGCTGACCTTCAAAACTCCTCAGCCCTCAGGATCCAAAGCTATTATTTGTACGGCACAGTCCATTTGGGTGTTGATTCGGATGAAGTTGTGAATGGGAGTGGGAAGCTTCTGAAAGGAAAGCTTCTATCTCCATCTTTTCATCTCCCCAAGCCCTCCCTAACAGCCCAAATCAGCTTGAAAACAGAACAAAGCATTTTTTGCTACTCAAAAGCCAAATGTGACCCTTAATTGTACACTCCTTGTATATATGTGGAATCAGAATGATTCAGTATATCTTATCTTCATGCTTGTTTTGTTCCTTGAACTTGTACAAGGAAGCAATTTCCAGTGAAATCTTGAGACATGACAATGGGATGGAGAAGACAGATCTCAATCAGCCCATAGTGGAAGCAGTCTTCTTTGAAGCTCAGGTTGTGGCCTATCCTAACACAAAATGTCTTGTGTAATGCCTTTTTATTCCTGATAGTACACACTCCTGTCTGCAGATAAAAGAACAAGGACATTTCCTATTATGCATATATGAAAAGAATCTATCTATCTATCTATCTATCTATCTATCTATCTATCTATCTCCATACAAAAAATGAAAGGGGGAGGGTATCCCATTCTATTTTGAAATACATTAGGGTGCTTTAATATATTTATATTATATATTATATTATATAATAGTTATTTTTTTTAAATGTTTATTTTAATGGAAAGTATTTTGAAATAGTTGCAAAAATTGGGATCTTGTGATAGTACACTTGAATTTTATTTTTATTTTTTTGGGTTTTGTTTATCATGCATATTTATTTTAAATGAATTTCCACAATGGGACAGCGTTAGGATTTTAGCCCTAATAATTAACTATGGGGGTTGTGTCCATTTATTTGATTTGAGTGACATTTTAGGTATTTTAATACATAATAACTTACTTTAAATATCAGACTGACATTGCCACTTGAAACAGCTTCTAAACACAGAAACACAATGGAATCAACAGGCAAGGAAAGCATTACTGAACAAACAAACAAAAACTAACATTTTTATTTAAAATATAAAAAATGGTATGTGTATATAAGTTTTTACAATATATAAAATCAGCAAAACTATACTATAGATTTTATTTTCTGACCCAGTAAAGGTTGTGGAAACGTATAGAGTAAAAAATGAATATTGGACCGTTAGCTGACTATAACTGAGGATGGGAAGGAGTGAAAGATATTAATTATTAGTTCTTTTATGAGTTTTTTTCAGAGCTGAAGCTCTTTTGCCACTGTTTAGCATTTCCCTCTCTTTACAACATTTATAGGGGAAGTGTTAGCGGATTCCTAGAAGACTATTTCAAAACTTTTGGATTCAGCCAGGGGTAAGTTCTTTGATTTACTTTTAATTTCGGTGATGGAAGAAAGGCAGGGAAACTACAAAACAGAAAGTGCATAGAAGTGTGAAAATCTACCACAGCTGCACCCCCAAGAGAGCTGATTTATCCACACAAATTCTTTTCTGAGTTCTACCTATCTTAACAATTAATTACCATATAAATGGTAAAACTAAAGCTCTGAGATTTGTTCATAAATAGCTGTTCTCCTGGAGTTACCAGCAAGCGTGCGTCTGTTGCTTTAATGGAAGATTGTAATCATGGAGGGGTGTGTGTGAATGTAGAGTGTGTGTGTGTAATATGTGGTGGATGTATATATTTCAGCCCAAATATATACATCCACCACAACTACAATCATTTCCTGCTTAAGCTGATTGTAAATACTCAAACAGGTGTGACCTATGCTTTAATTCTCCATACAATTTAGATTATAAGTTTTACATTACTTTAGCTATGCAGATAATGGCTTGTTATTAATGGTGTGGAATTGGTGGGGGAAACTGAAGTACTTCTAGGAATGTGTAATTTGGTTAACTTCAGCGTGTGGGACCTAATTAGAGCTGCATCTTAGTAGCTGGGGAAATCAACATAAGGGTAGGGATTTGCTTGAATAATGTAAAATGGTTTCATGAACAGTGCAGTTGCCTTTCTCCATACTACTGCTGAGGTATGCCTCATTCTGAATGGTTTAGATGGTACCTGGAAGGAAAGACAAAAATCTAGGAAATGCTGATGGTCTCCCAAAGTAAGGTTTACATGGCCATAATTGGAAACAAATATCCTGAAGCAAAGCTGAGTGGATTCAGGAATTTACCACTGCTTGAAGGTAATCTGATCATGTGAAACTAGGAGAGACCAGTTACAGGAGAACAAAAACTGGAAATTCCATTTTCAAGACACGTCTCTGTATTAATTCGGAAATTCTGAGACTCGGCTCAAAGATGATTTGATTGACTCACCTCATCAAAGCAGATCCCCAAAGCAGAACAGGGCTATTATTTAATGGATTTGAACAGCTGTGCTGTTTTGTTTGGCCATTTTTTCAGCCTTTTAGGGATCTTCTATGTGTGTGTAGAAGCCAGTTATCTTGAAGAGAAACAGTTAGTTAATGCAGAACGTCCTGCCTCTCAAATCTACAAGACATAGTATACTTGTTCATATATTTCAGAAACACTGAGGAAGAACATGTTACCTCTGATACTCAACACAGGCTGAATATGTATATGTATATGAATACACATACACACACACACAGCTATTTTCACTTGCAGGTGCTCAGTGCATCGGGTAGTGTTCTTATCAAGAAGGCAAGAGCAATGCACAAAATTATAATACTAATTGTTTGGGTTTTGAGTTACATGTTTCTGTGATCTAGGTATTCTGTTTATGAACCACTGTTGATGGTTCGGGGTTTTCTGTAAAAATTGAGGGTTATACAATATATCATATTTAAATAGATCATGGTTTCACACATTTATATTTCTAGGGATTTTTGTTTCTGGATCAGAATGTCTTTATTTTGGAATCCGTTGTTGAGAACAGTGTTTCTCAACCTTAGCAACTTTAAGATGTGTGGACTTCAACTCCTAGAATATCTTCTGCTGACATCACTGAAAAGTATTGTGGATTTCATTTTCAGTTGTTGGCTAGCTGTGACACTTTGGTATTTTGATTGTCACAGTATTACAAAGGAAAATATTGGGTGATTAATGTTCAGGGTGTTACACAGCCACAACACTTGAGTGATGCATTCTTGGACAACCAGTATGTGAGATAACATTTCAGCAATTGAAAAGAAACATTTCATCACTCTTGTTAAATATTTGCCAGGAGTTATAGATGTTTCGCTGAGCCACATTAAAGAATAAGGGAGAGATTTTGACCATCTCTCTCACTTACATTCACCCATAATAGATGGAACACAATGCCTGTTGAACAATAATTTCTAAAATGGAGTTTTGTACAATAGGTGAAGGAATAGCCATGTCCAGATGGCGAAGGCAAGCAATTAAGAGAATAAAATAATAATTGAAGGGTAGATAAAAGTTAATGATAATTTTGTGTAAAGCCAGTGCTTGTTCTTGCTATGCCAAGTGCAACATCAGTTTAATTGACAGTATTGCCTTTAGAAATACACTTGCCTAGTATAAAGTCCTAAAGTCAGCTTTGCTCTTGCTATATTTTCAGTTATTTGTCCATTTACTGCTTTTATATACCTCTTCCTTTTATCATGGAACCTGAAGACATCTATAAAGGAATTCCAGACTATCTTCCATCAAAAACAAATGGACAAACAAAAACCAAACAAAAAAAACAACAACAAAAATAATCATTCTGGTGTCACCCTACTGATTAACTGGAGAGGCAATTCATACAATCAGTTTTTCATGTTACTTTTTTTTTTCAGTTTCCTACTTCTGTAAAATTAGGATAGTGATATAGCTATAAAATGAAGGTAGAACGTTCTTATAGAATAATACTACGAAGTCCTGACAGCTCTTTGGTTAATGAAGATGCAGTATAATTCACTTTAATCTGAATCATTTGGTTATGAACCTCCAGGTTATATATTAACATAGCTGTTTGGGAGCAGTTCTATAGGATCTTCTCTGTCCAAATCTTGATATATGGATGAAGGAATCACATTCATTCAGGTATTTCTATTCTTTTCCCACACTCATGAGATCAAGCCCACTGAACTCCAAAATGTTCATTACTGAAAAGTTTCTTATAAAAGGATTTCAGGTGTATCTAAGAATATATATGAATTGTTCCTGGATTGAAACAAATGAAATTCAGCAAAAGACTGAAGACAAGTGGGAAGTGAGGTATGAAGAAATCTGAAAGAAAGGACATAATTTAAGTTAAATGATTTTGACCTCTGCAATCAACAAAGCGAAATTTATATACTTGGCTAAACATTCATTTATGAAGAATTTAGTGTCTGGTTGAACATCGTTCTTCACAGTTGTGCCCCAAGTGGCAAGTTCCTGACAGTTTCTCATCTATAAAATGTATGTGAAGTGGTTAGATAAAGGTGTAAAGCACGTCTGAAAGCCCTTTTTGACATCAGAAATTCTTTTATCCAGTCAAGGTGAAGCACTGCATGTCAATATTAGTGTCATTTAGTAATTGTTCCCACAGGCAATGTATTTCAGCAATATTTGGAAAGGAATGGAGAAGGAGAGAGGGGGAAAAACATGCTACAAATTTTATTCTGTTTAACTGACAGGGCTGATTAGATTTTTTGTGGGGGAGGGGTGAGTGAATATACTTGCTTTTGAGTTTCTCTTATTCCATATGCACCACTGACCATATCCACTTAGATGTATGTTTTTATGATTGTTCAGCGACACTGAAATATTTGCTTTCTGCTTTTTTTCCCCCTTGTATTTCCAAAATCCAAAATCTTCAAAGGCTTTTGTAATTGAGGGGTGCATCAATGGTCAAAGAAAATGGACTCATTTGGTGGAGCAAGCTGAGACCTGCAACGGGTGAAAGAATGATGCAAAGTGGACCGGACTTTTCAGTGTACAGTATACGGGCAGGATTAAATTGTTATTATTTTTCCATGAACTTGGGGAAGCTTTGGAAGATTTTCTCTCTTTCTGTGTTTTAAACTAGACTGTTAAGGCAAAAAATAATTGCCATCTCCATATTGCTATCAAGAAACAACATGAAGGTAACCATACAGTCACCAGGAGTTCTGTTCAATTAGAAAGTGATTTTTATCTGTTAAATTGACTTTAGGACTTAGACTATGATTTCAAAATGGCAGAAATCAGTGGTACTGTTTTTCATCAGTAATGGTCCGAAAGCCCCAAACTGGAACAAACTGAGTTGAATTTTGGTTTTCTTTGGAGCACTTAAGCTTAAACTCCTTTTCATGAAGGATAAATAGGTAATATGTCTTATACCACTACCTTAAACACCTTATTAGAACAGGGTTTTTAAATTTTACTTTGATATATTTTTGAGAAGCAGATATTAGCTTTGCCATTAGCTCATAATGAGAAAAATATAATTATGAGCACTTTCTTCCAGAACCATTTATATTTCCTATTAATTAACTCAGAACCTTTAAAAGTGCAGTCAAATGCATTAAAGATTGTATCAAACATATTTTCCTTTCTTCTGTTTAGCCTTCAACTCTGCAAATCACTTGGTGCTTCAGTTTGATTTATTTATGCATTTTCCAACAATGTACTTAATTTCTTAAAGTGCTTCCCAATAACCTGTATGATGCTACTTGATTTATAAATAGCTTACCTAGTAGGGTGTCTTGCAATATACATTTCCATAAACATTTAAAGATAGCACCATGAAAGCTTTTACATGATTACATAAAGAATAAATACTAACATTGTACCTATTCATTAATTCTGTAAGAATGAATGGCAAGGCGGAAGCCAATGTTTCACAGGCTACAGAATCATTATGTAAATATATCTCAACCATCTTCCAATGCCACCAACAATTCAGTTGGAAGGGTGCAAGGAAGCAACCTAGAGTTTAATCCTTGGCACATTGATGAGTAAGTCTCTGATTTCTTTAGACCAAGGAGGGCAATCAGCCATTGTCTAAGATTTTATTCTTCTTTGCTATAAAGATTATAATCTATTCCTCTCATGTCTAAGAGTCTTCTGTCAAGTCTAGACAAAAACTGAACAAGGGTTAAGTATCTGGAGATCTGGGATTTATTGTCAAGCCCAGGTGTCAACCCTGACATTACCATGAAAGAATATCCAGAGGGGTTTGCAGGAAGAAAAGCAGCATCGCACTGATGTGATGACAACTCTACCCCTTTTGTACACAACGTCACATGCACATAGAGAAGGCACAGAACTTTTCATTATTTTGAGGAAAGCATTGGAACTTGTGGATACCTCTGGTTATATCTCAAGTCAACAACAAAAAGGCAAATTAAAAAAAAAAAAGTTCAGCAAGAGAGCTATAGCTTTCTAAATCTAAATGTATGGTCCACCAACACAGTATTTCTGTGATTAATGGGATACAGGATCTTTCCACCAAGTCATGGATTGAGAGTGCGACCAACTCATGTAAGCATAAAGTATGGGAAGCCAATGTACAGCCTGCTAGGGACTCCTTAGACTCAAAACTGGAGAGAAGCAGTTAATGGATTGCTAGACTATATCTAAGGTACCACTGGGCTGTCAGTCGCCTGAGGCAGTTCCTAGGATTAGTGACCCAGACTCAGTACAGAATTGTACTGATTTGGATAATAGGGAGTTTGATCCTACCCTTGATCCAACTGCCAGAAAAAGGCAGTTAAAAAAAAAAAAAAAAAGATAAGCAGTGGAGCCATGTGACATGGCTTGAGAGGAAAGGAAAGAGCATTCACTCCTCTAAAGCCCCATAACTCATGCTCTAGGAGAGTATCCCCCAGGCCTCCTTCCTTTTAGGAAAAGCTCTCCCAACTGCATCTCTTTAGCTTCAAGCCCCTTAGTTTCTTCCGGCTCTTTGGCCTGCAGGCTATGGCTATCTCATGGAATCCTTCAGCTCTGGATTAACAGACTTCCTTCTGAGCCACTCAAGCTTTCTCTCCTTTGGTTACTTTCACTGACTCACTTCTGCTGAGCCTTGTGTTACATGTGTTCTCTCTGTTTAGGTACTCAACTGATTCACAGCTAAGCTAATTAAAGCAGTTAGAAACAACTGCTTGGAATCCCTTCTTGCAAAATGCCTTCTTCAACTTTACCAATTAATTTTGATGGCCCAGTTGTTAAAAGCCAGCACTGCAGTTTCTTACTGTTTTTAAGTGGAGACACAACTGTTTAAATATTTCTGTGCTAAGTGTTACAGTAAAAACAAACACAATACCTACAACTTCAGCCATGCTTACTCATTGTTTCATCCAATGTATTCCTTAGCTATCTCCCCCAAAAAGAAGTGAAATTCCCAACTAACCAAAGGTTGATGGCACATAGTTTTAGCCTTACTGCACGTAACAAGTTTGTTTGTTTGTTCATTTGTTTATTTATTTATATTTCAAATTTGTCACCGCCCATCTCACTACAGAGTGACTCTGGGTGGTTTACAGTAAAAACAAAATAAACATTAATTAAAATAGATAAATATTAATTAATTAAAAGATGCTAGAAAACAAACTTCCAGTATGATACTTCCGAGAGGCTGATGTTAATTAGGTGTTAATAAACTCAGGGAGTGTCATCAAGGCACCAGCCATCACCAGGGTCTGTTGTATCTTTCCTTGCCCCATGCAAGTTGGCAGAGCCAAGTCTTCAATGCCCTCTGAAAAATTGGGAGGGTAGAGGCCTGCCTCACCTCTTGGGGGAGAGTATTCCATAGGGCGGGGGCAATGGCAACATTCTCTCACTGACTGGACCTGCAACATGCCTTCTCTGCTGGACCGGGTGGGACACGTTGATGTAATGGGGTTGAGATGGTCCCTCAGGTAACCTGGACCCTGGATCAACTACAGGTGATGTAGAACTCAGATGGTTTTGCCCTTTTCTCCACAAGCCTTCAAAACCCCTTTGAGTTGTGATGCAGAACTGCAATTAGTATTGCAGTTGTGGTTGTGCTATAACTGATTCCCTCCACAAAAGCAGTAGAACATTGGAAGCATTGTTTTCAATCCTTTTCCTAAACTGTAAGTTATATTTACCTTTTTTGTATTTACCACTCGATGGGCCAACAAATCAAGATTGGTACTGTTCTCAGATCATTGCGTAGCTCAAAAAACAAAGCAAAAACAACACAAACCAATTTAGAATGTGCACTTTCTCCTTGCAGTAGAGCACTAATATGTAATCCAGGCCACATAATTGGAAAGAAGCACCAGCTGGAAAGTGACACCAAATTGTGGGTCATAAGAAAAACAGTGATAGAGAAGTGTGATTCATTGTAATGACTTGACAGCAACAGAAATGTATTAATAGAAACTGAGGTATAAGCAGGCAATGCCAAAGTAGGATAGATAACAGTGGAAATCTGGGAACAATTAAAACTAGATAGACAAATGAATAAACTAGCACTGCTACAGGCAAGGCGAACACTAAAAAGCAGTCACTAACAGCAATCTAAGTAATCCTTCGACTCCACTGGCGTGCATAAAATTGAACAGAATAATACTGCTCCCTGCATCCATAATTCAAGCACATCATTTGTCAAGCTACAACTGCTGTTGTTGTTAGTTTGTTAGAATATATTAATAGTACTACTGATAATATATTTCAAGTTACTTTATGAAGCAAGGGTGCTGATGAGTTTATATTCTAAAATACAGAACGTTAAAAGAGATACAGAAGCAAGCATCATGATGGAAAAAAAGGGCTTTCTGGAGCAGCAGTAAAAATATTGCTCGTGAACAAATTTATTCAGGCAAGTTACACATCTGTCAACTTCATTTCAGTATGGATAAGAGCTTCCTGCTAAAAGGTTCTCTTCTCTTCCCTCAAAACCAGATCAGTTCTCAAAGCTGATGTCATGCTTCATAAGGAAGACGTGAGGGGCAGGACCTCATCTTATATATAGAGAAGACAATTTGGTACGAGATGGAGAATGGAAACCTTTTCACTCCCAAGTACAAGGCAGATGTGAAATTGTGTTCTCCCCTAGAAAGGAGGCAGGTTTAGGAAATAGCCATTCTAAACACATATATACACATATGAAATCACAGGTGCATATATTTATGGACAGTTACCAGAACGAGCATTTTTTTAAAAAAAAAAAAGTGTGACACATAGTATCTTTTCATTTGCTGAATTGGGGAATAATTATTCTTACTTCAGCATTTACAGAGAAGCTTTATGAAGCAAGGGTACATGTATTTTGAACCTGTACATGTATTCACTTGTGTAGGGAATCATTCATTCAGGTCATGACTCACATTCAGAAGGCAGAAAAAAAATATACATACAGAGTAAGAGACAATGTTCTCTTATGGGTCAGGAAGCAATCTGACTTTCAAGGCATTTGATAGGCAGAATTTGTTCAGAAAATCCCATTCTTGTGAGGATAGCTTCCCTGTGTGAATGCTAGGGCTGTTGCTTTTAACTTTGATGTACCTGTTATTTATTTATTTATTTGACCTGACATATTGCAAACTACTGGCCTCTCAATGATTTACAGCCGCTTACCATTTGAAGGCATATGTTTTAGATCAATGGTTTTAAAATTATTGTAATTATTTAAATGAGTTCATCACTTTTGTTTTTTCTCTACTGCTTTGAATTGGTTATATGGGACGTAGTATTAAATAGATTGTGCATTAAATGACAAGCAAACAGCTGAAGATAAGCCCCCCCCCCAAAAAAAAAAACGTCTTTCAACTTTGGCCCGAATGAGACTAAATTGGAAGAGGTGAACCAAGATGCATCGCTATTTGATGTAATACAAACTGAGTTGGAAGACAGTTAGCCTTTATCTGACTTGTAACTAGAGAGATCTGAAGCATTCCTGTGATGGAACGGAATTATGAAGGCCACACTCAGGGAGGCAAGTATCCTCTTTCGTCTCCGGAGGGGCAAGGAAGAGATAAGAGGATGAGACTGGCACCTCCCTGAGGAATTCACTCTGTTTTCATCGCTACTGTGGGAACAGAGTTTTCAGTCTGGGGAGATTCTTGATAGAGGTTGTAGCTAATAAACATTGCTGAACAGAACCTGCATGGTCTCCTGGAGTTCCTCGGGCTAGGCCTAACAGTTTCTAAGTGCATTGAAGCAACAACATACCTGTGCTGACCGTAGAGGATCAATGTTAGGGGGGGAATTAAGAATAATTTTAAAAAAAGAAAGAAAGAACTTGAATTAGAACAAGCTAGAGATGAGGAGGACAAGTGCTGGTTATCACTACCTTTGGATGCCTCCATCGCTAAATTAGAATTTAACAATCATAAATTCATGTTCCTAAGAATCCTGTTACCTCAGTACTCAGAGTCTTGGAATCTGTTTTGCAGTTACAGTTATTCTTATTTATGTTTTGATTTCTTAACTTTCTTTGGCCTTCATGGGTGATCTTCTAGCATCTGACCTCTGATCGCTTACTGATTTTCATGTATGCTTCTTGCCTAGAAAACTCAGGCAGAGTGTCTTGGGTGAAGTAGAATAGGAGATTGGAACAGGCAATGAGTTTTAAAACCAGGCCAGTTGCAAAGGTGGGGAAATGGAGATAGGAGGGGATCTCTGCAATAAGCAACAGTTTTTAGGTTGAAATCAAATCTCTAGGTTGTATTTAAGGATTAGAGTACCAGTGCCCTGGGATGGTAAAAATGGACTACTTTAAGGTTTATGAGCTCAAATTCAGGGTCTTTAGTATGAGGTGATGCTGATTTAAGAAGGGTTCCTTCAGTGAAAGGTTAACCACCCACAACTAAAACTACTTGCGCATAGTACAGGGAAGAGAGTCTCAAGGTGATCTCTGCTTCATTTAATTGTTACATAAATTAACTGGTTTATTATAAATGTATTGTAAAGTTTAATTAAAGTCGTTGACCTAGTTCACTCAAAACCTGTGTCTCATTTTGTGTATTGTTCTTGTGTGTGAATGAGTGTGATAGTGCAGAGATTAAATGTTTAGTTCTTCAAGAACATTGTCAATGGGTCCCACAGAATATCTAATGTATTAAGTAGAAAATTGTTCAATATTTAGAAATCAGAAATCCTTGCTAGTAGGTAGTCAATTATCCAGCAAATCCCCTGCCTGGCATCCTCCAATTATAATGGGATTACAATTTTCAGTCAACAAGGCTTTTCACTGGCTAGTAATTTTGAGGCCTATAGCTGCATCTTGAGATATAAGGTGGGAGAAGGCTGTATCAACAAAACTTCATTATACCTGCCCTTCACCAAGCTGCAAAACATTTCTTTAAGACAAGTCATGCTGAACTTAATACGGTATACATTGCTGCTTAATCTTACTGGATATAAATTGATCTGGTCTGTATGTAGCAAATGTTGAGGTTTGTGTGACATTCTAAATAAAAAGATGGCTTTCTTTCACTAGAACAATTATATTTGGCTAATATGAAAATGAGAATTTCTATCTTGCTACTTCAGATCCTAACTGGAATCATGAACAGAGGAAGAATGACATTCCCACTAGTTTTCTTCCTTCTCTTACAAACTTTTGAACCCCCCTTTTCTTCTGCATTCATTTAGCTGGGTTTCTATAAATAAAGTAAAAATCTCTAGTTTGCATGTTAAATGTGACACTTATTCTTGTAAATAAGAACCTTATGACAAATTAGAGATCTCATTCATTTCCATAATATTTCCATAGTGCTTTACCACACTTGCTCAGTTCTACTGTTCACCATGAGCTTAATGGGCTTTCACATCCAATTGACTGCCCTCAGTCTATGCTGTTGGGTTAATCACACCAGATGAGAGGCAATATGATGCCTAAGACAAGTTGTGTCAGACTCACTTTACTCTTCTCTTGACTACAATTTCTCCCATACAATTTGAAAAGTCAATTAGACTGATACAACACAATCACTGCCTTAATTGGATGAATTTCAATTGCACTTCATGGCTGCTAAGATCTCATTTAAACCTGGCTACAGGTTCATTGTAAAGGGGTTTTCTTTTTTTCCAAAAATGGCAGGCAAGACTAGAGAATAACTAGGGTATTAATTTGTGTACTAAAGTGTCACTTGGCTTTTAATTATACTGAAGGCAACATTTTCCACTCTCTAACTCTCTAAATTAGAAACTGAATGCAAACTACCTCTCTAAATTAGCACACTGAACATAGATAATTATATATGTAAACATACCTGTAAATGTACTTTTTCTTCCTTAATTATTGTACTTTAGAATTTAGATCATCTACTTCTTTTGTGTTGGTTGAACACTTGTGTTCTGCTTGCTTTCTCTGTCATGCACAGACACAATATTTTGATACAAAACTTAGGTTTGTATGATGGAGTAAGAACTAGAAAGGAGAGGTAAAATCTAAAAGATGTTTTCTGTCTAAAAACAGAATACTTTGTAGATCAGAACTGAATTTTGATTATATTCACAACATTCTGTAACTTTCAAAGTTTGTTTTGATTCAAGAAACCTTGACTGAAGCATCCTTTTGAAGAGAAGTACAAAAGAAAAGCTTCATAGTCCAGATTGAAAGATCATTTCACTTCAAACTAGGTATTATACATGCACGCACACACACACACAGGTACAGAGGCCCCTTTCCACCAGAATGATGTGGATGGTTCAACTGGAAGACTTCAATTTGAGAAAGCTCAACTCAACTTTCCAAGTCAATGTGCTTCAACACATCAAGGCAGAATCATTCTACTTCATACAGACCTACTAAATATAATACATATATAAGGAAGCACGATTTAAAAAGTAAAGCATTTTATTAAAAAAAAAAAATTGATTTGGATTCAGGCATAGGGTGAAACCCTAACCTTAGAAAATGTGTCAGCATGGAGGAAACATTAGTCATTTCTGTTGTGTGAAAAAAAATTATGTTGGCCAACACAAACGTCTGAAATAAAATTAGGCCAGGTTGAAAGTATTCTGAAAAAATCACTAGGAAGTCCAAACTACTATAAACTCCTCACAACCCTCCATTGGAGACAATGTGCAATTCACTGCCTTGGTTAAGCACAAATTCAGCCAACTTAAAGTCAACTCAGGCAGGCTTTGGGGTTTTGGACTATTTAGGACTGGACTGCCTGATTGTAATCATATACCACCTAATATAGATTCTTTAAGGCCACGTGACTATATTTCTTTCTCCAAGGACTCTAAGTTGGAGGTGGAAATTCAGCAATTGATTCCTACTCCTGGCCAGCCTTTGAGATTAGTTCCTTCTAACTTGGGAAAACTCAAAAAAGGTATATGGTGGGACTAATCAGAAGGAGGAGCAGGGTGGCAATTAAATCCACATTTCAGATATACACAGGCACACCCACACAGACAAGGAGTCCAGTAGGAAAAGAAGCACATGGTGCTTTTTACAATATTTCCATGCTTCCAATCCAGTGCTGAACTAATCTTGTGTAATTGGCATATAAACTTTTGTGTGGTAAAATATGTACACTTACAAAGTGGTGTGTGTAATGAATGTACTAGGCAATGAAATACTCAGATTTGTCTGTCTCTAGAGGTAAGTGAGGGCAAAGGATTTCATAGGCTGCACAAAAGTCAGTGGATGTCAGGCTCCTGCCTATCAATGCTGAGTTGAAACCAATTAAATAGACATAGAAAAATCCAGGAACATCTGCTAAGGAGTTTATTAGAACTAAGAAACCATCCCAAGGAATTCCAGTGAATTCTAGGATTTCTAGGATCAGAAGTGAATCCTACTCATACTGAAATCAAAGTTCAAATTTTTAGGTATTTTTCTCCCACCCAAATTATGCAGTATGCTGGATAGATCTTTCTTTTGGGCAAGAGGCCCCATTGTTCAGTGGTTTCTGTTCTGACAACAGACAGATTTCATATTAGATCATTTTCTTCTGGCTGTGTGAGAATTAGCCCTCTCAGTGGGATTGGAACAAGAGTACTGTCAGTGGGTCTTGTACAGGACATCTTCTCAGTGATCATGCCCTTCATTTGTCACATAACATATAGAAAAAAATAATCATATTCTGAAATTATTGCCACACAGAAGACATTAATATGACTACATATAACCCTGTGTTAATGTTGGTGTGGTTACATTTGTATTTTCAGTAAATTCTCTGCATTAGAATCAAAACAAGATGGCATACAGAATAAGCGTATGCAAGCAGAATTTATTACCGCTAGGTGCTCTGTAAACTGGTAATTCAATGAAACATTTGGGTTTTATGTTGATATTTACTGCCAGCACAGATGCAAACCACACAGATCAGTATGCAGATTTCAGACACCTCATTTGCCAGCAGTAAATCAGAGAAAGACTTGTATTGTAAGACTCAAATGTAAACAGTGGCATTTGGTGAAAAGATCTCAATCAGGAATGGAGCAATGGAACCAGCTAGGCTGGGCTGGGCTGGAGAAATGAATTATATTAAGTAGAGATTGAGCACTTTGGAACTGAAGGCAAGAAGGTGTTTTGGAGTGTGGGGGCATTCACCTGGTATGTGCCTGCAATTCCTTAAATCAAATACAGCTTTTCATAGGATAAGACTGCAGATGCAAAGGGCGGCCTTAAAAAAGGGGGAGGGGGGCAAAATATCCTAGAAAAAGAAGCTGTTACAAACGTAACTTCTCCCACATGCTACAAAACACCTTTTTGTCTTCAACAAGTGCTGCATTGCCCATCCTGTCATTTAGACCATGACACCTGATTTATAGCTGCAACAGGATACTGATTGTACCAGCTGAATTAAATAGGCACAATTCATAAAGACAGTAGTGCTGTGCATGTACGTGTGGAGGATGATGAAAGCGAAGAAATGGCAATACCTGTGAGAGCTTGGAGGGAGGCTGAGGAAGGAAAGAAAAGGAGAGAAGACATTAACAATCAAGACTTAAAGGCAAGCCTTTTGGCAGCTTATTATACAAACGTCAGCTCAGTCTGGGTGGCTAGAAACCTGGAAAAACTCATTCAAGGTTTCCACCTTAATCAACTCACTATAAATTAGGGTAGGAAATTCCTTACAGTTTCTTATGTGTACTTACCTCCAGATTGCCATGAAAAATGCCTTATTGAACTCTGTGTCATTCTTCCTTCTCTGATTTTTGACCAGCTATCTGGGCCTTGGCAATACCACTTCAGCATCACAAGCATTGTTAAACAACCAGGAACATTTAAGAGTAAATACCCAGAGCCCTGTCCAGACAAATCACCCTGTCTACCTGTCCAGACAAATCACCACATTTCACTGCCAACCATATTTGAATATTTTAAGTCCTTTTTTATTTGTTTTATGAAGAAAACTGGTAATTTTGGTAAAGGGGGTGGGGAAGCTGTCAACATTGTGACCCAGCCCACTTTGAACCCATGAAATGCTTGAATTGATGGACCTATTTCAGTTTCAGTGGAGAGAGAACTGCACAGAGATTGGACTACAGCCCAACCCCGTTGCCTCTTCAGTTATTCTGCAAGTATTCCTCATTTATTCTAACAAACTGTTAGAACATACTAACAAAACTGTTTTCAGGGGCAACTGTATGTATCAAAATAGTTCAGTAATCTAGATGTTAGTATGCACTTTCTTTCCAAATTGTATAAGATTTCAAAGGTATGCACCACTAGCCTTTGAACCATGCCCAGAAAGGGAGAACAGACCTTGTACTGGAATGATTGACTATTTGACCAGTTGTTGTCCTTACAAAGAGCAAACAGTTCTTCCATATACATAAGATTACAAAGCTCAGTATTTTGTATCAGGTTTCCACACACACACACCCAGGTGCCATCAAAAATTAAAATTAGTGTTCTTAGTTCTGTATGTAGTCTCTAATCACTGACGTCTTCCTATTGATTCTTCTGTTTCAGACATCCATTGATCTTGAGAACTTTGCGTGAAGTTTCTAAAAAAATAACTATTAGAAGCAAAGGGTGAAGCAGAAATATTTAATGATCTAGTTCGAACAAGGACAAATGTCTGAAGACAATAAAGGAAGTGGGGAAGCTCTCAAAAATCTAAACAGCCTCTGAATTACAAAAGTGTCTAGGGATGTCTATGAATTAAGTATAGATCACCATCTCAGAATAACCTTTGATAGTTCTCATTAAAACTGCAACAGCAGAATCTGTTAAGTGTCTCTGGAGAGATATTATGTGTAAATGCAGAAATTAAAAAAAATGAATATTGAATGATCCTATTGAGAAATTACGGATATTCAGTGGTGTTAATAGCGGTGGAATATCTGATCTATGTTTTTTCATCTGTTTTCTAAAAAGGAAAATGAACATTCAAGTGTAATTTATAACTTTTGTGGAGCAAATCCAAACCATACCAATTTTGCATAATGCTTCAAATGCAAACATACAGTAGCCTTTACAATATAATGAATACAGTCCTTGATATGAATAGCTTTATTCTTTCTACCCATCATGATTATGTCTTGAAGGGGACACAAACTGTTCTTAGGCTCATATGTTTTTGGTTTTCCTCTTCTTCATCAGTGCTTTATATACCTTTTCAGATGCCAGGCAATAGCACAGATCAACTACAGTGCCAAAAAACAGAACAAAATCCTTCAATTTTACAAGACTGTTAAATTCCATAAAAGACTTTGGATTAGAACATTCATTTATTAGATTTATATCCTGCCTCTTGTTCAGAAGCTCAAGGTGGCATGCAGAGCATTTCTTCTCCTATTTTCCCTTAAAAGTGATACTTGGCTGAGCTGAAACAGAGGGGTTGGCCCAAATCGTGCAATGTTATGGGTTCCTCTGATTCTGAACACAAGAATGTAAGCAGTGCCCTGCAGACTCCTGGGCCATCTACTCAAGCAATCTGTTCCCCCAGTGGCCAACAAACTGCCCAAGGAAGCTCACTAATCTTCTAGCAGATGGCTTCAGAGGCAGTTCCACTGCCATCAAGGGTAATAGACATTGACTTCCATGAATTGGTCCAACTCCTGTTTGAAACCAGCCAGGCTAGTAACCAGCACCACATCATATGGTACTGAATTCCAATGTTTAATTACATGTGGTGTAAAAAAATATATATATTTCATTGTGTGTGTCCTGATTCTTCCAGAATTCAATTTTATTGGATGATCTTTGGTTCTAGTATTTTGGGAGGGTAAAATAGCTTCTTCATTTCCACTTTATCAATGCCATGCATAATTTTGTACACCTCAATCATGTCCTTTCTCACTTGCCTCCTTTCTACACTAAAAAGTCCCAAGATGAAGTGAACCACCTAAAAAGTCTTTACTGAATAAATAGTTAAGTTGTCTGAACATTCCTTTCACTGTTGACCAGGATCAGCTTACAGCGGTCAAGCTCCATACTTGGACATGACAGTAAATCTCAGCTCTGCAAACATTTAACCTCTTCTTCATCAGTTGCAGAAGACCCTCAGACACTGTAAAGGTTGAAGCTGGTGAGGCAGAAATCTGATTCTCATACGAGAGAAATCCATGTTACAAATGAGGGACAGATGGCAGAAAACTGAACTTCTGGGAATGAGAAACTACATGACTGTTAACTCAAAAGAGCAAAAGGAAGAAAGCCAGGATTTGAATCTTGGGAGTAACATATATAAGCAGCAGGATTCCTGGGTGTCGTTAGCAAGAGAAAGGTATATGTATGGTTTCCTAATTCTCTGCAACAAATCTACCTTGAGAACCTTGAGTCTGTTTGGGAATGAAGAGTGGGGAAAGAATCTAATCACTGTAACTGGTATGAAGTGTCAATAAACCCAATTTGATTAGACAAAAATCTTTATTGTAGACAAAAATGAAGCTTCTTTCCACAATACCAAAACCCAATGCCTTTATATAGGTCTGTGCTCCAGCTTTTTTCCTCCCATCTTTCTGAGCTATTGGATATTTGGCCATCCCTTGGGAGGCAGCTAAGCTGCTTACTTAATAGTTTTCTCTAGCCCATGAACTGTTGGCTGTTGCCTCACCTGATTAAGCCTTTACACTAGCAGCTTTCATGGAATGTTACATGTGTACAGAAATGCAAGTTAACTGAAATATCTTGATATTGGAGTCCTTGGTGCTCTCTGAGCTTCCTTGGTTGCTTGCAGACGTTTCATTACATAACTAGGCAATAGTTGTAATATTTTGATATCTCATATAAGATTGCTGAAATCTTCTGAGGTCATACAATTTCTTCTATTTTACTCATTTTTGTTCTCCTTATTCTAATTCAGTGTGGGGGTGTAGTCACAATTTTTGGTGGCAACTACCTTGATACCCATGGGCCCTTGTGCTGCTGGCCTCTGTTTAATGATAGAGTACAATGGCTTTATTCTTATGACTAAAGTACTTTCCCTGACGTGTAATTGTGATGGCTGCACTCAAAATTCATTCTGATTCTTAACTCTTCTCTTTTTAGCTTGTTGGGAAAGAAACCCCAAATCTCCAAAATTGAACCTCTGCAGACCTGCCAGCAGTTATAATGCCCTGGTATGTTAGGAATCCATCACATCTAGATTACATCAGACTGGAAAATTATAGAGACTCATGCCTACAGATGAACTGGAGCTATGGAAACTATTCAGACAATGGCATAACGTGATTGAGATTGCCCATCTTTCGTACAGCTCTGCATTCAATCATCAGTTCTCATTTTGGCCCCATATGCACCACATTGTGAGGGCTTCAGTTTACCAATGTCAAATGTGTTTGCGTTCCTTTGGTTTATGATTCCTGTATGCCAAGGGAGGTAAATAATTACAAGAAGATTTGCATTAGCATTACTGGAGGCATTCGCATCGAATGGCTTCCAGATAGCAACCCAATTATAATTCCATAAATAGCAACACTTCAGTATAGTTCAGTATAGACTAATGGATTCATCTGGACAGCGGTCCAAGACCTCAGAATGAAATGCATTATTTTTTTTAAAAAAATAATAATTTCAATGAATGTTCTATTAGCATTGGCTGGTCCAGTACTGTGCCTCATAGCAATATTGGAAAGGTAACCCAGAGCTATAAATGGAAGAGATGATCTGGATGTTGATGGGCTATCATTGCAACTGCAAACCATTTCAGATCAGCAATCATCCAATTTGCATATTAATGAGCCTGAAGGCCAGATGCCACTAATTACAGCCTATTCACTCAGTCCAAAATACCACAACCAAGTGCCTGTGGACAAGTCTCTTAATTCCGTTATGCAAATTCTACTTAGGGAAGCACAGAAATTCCAAACGGTGGTATTCCAGGCAGGAGGTAAATTAATAAATATATTCAAGGAATGGTAATTAAAAAATCAACACCAGATTAATCATGGCTGAATAAATATGGAATGAGTCCAATTTTCTTCAAAGCATCATACATAAGAGAATTAAAATTTCCAGTAAGTTGAGAAAGTGCATTACTGAACATTTCCAGAAATAATTAATCAACTGATGTGAAGCTTTTAATTATTAATTTAAGGCATTCTTAAATTGGGGGAAAAATGTAAAATCATAATCCCAGCTGGTACAAACTGACATTTATCCACTAAAACCAGTGGTATTATTTGATCTACAGGAGCTGTGTATCTGATTCTTAAACATTTACTTTTAAAAATTCTACTTAACTTAATTACATTAAATAGCTTTTGAATACATTCAGTAGCTATTAAATACAATAGGGCCTTATAACTGGTATTATCTGAGTGACATCCATGAATATACCAGAAATTAATTGACTAAATTAACATATTAGTCAGTCATAAGACAATATATAACTAGTATGTTAAGGACCAGCTTAGAATCCTGTTTTTTTCTTGTCTCCTTCATTTGGCATTAAGCTAACCTATGAAATATTCAAGACCCATCATGTTTTCAAAGATTACATGAACCCCTTTTAGACTTCTCTGGCAACACACAGAGGAAGAAAACAAAACTTCATTGTTGCTCAGTCCCATTACCTATTGGCTCCCTTATGTTGAAATGAATGTTTGTCTCCTCCCAATAAAGCACTGTTTAAATGATTTTTTAATTTTTTTTTGGTCACTGGATTTGTCAATGTTGGCTCCTGGCAACTGTCTGGACAAGTCCCTGCAATTTTCTTGGTAAGGTTTTTGAGAAGTGGTTTATCATTGCCTCCTTCCTGGGGCTGAGAGAGAGGGACTGGCCCAAGGTCACCCAGCTGGCTTTGTGCCTAAGGTGGGATTAGAACTCATGGGCTCCTGGTTTCTAGCCTTGTGCTTTAACTACTACACCAAACTGGCTCTTTACCTAAATGAATAGTAAAGCCTAAATTTCCATTCTATGTGGTTCTGCAGAATTAGGTACCGAGTTGTCTGAACTATTTTCGTACATAGGAGAGAAGGATCTGCTCTTCACATAAGGAAGACTTTGCAAGGGAAGAATGCAAGACTTCCCTTCCTCCCAAGTACAAGAAAGCATTTTTTGCTGAAAGAACAATGCTTTCATGCTTACGTACAGGGAGCCTTCAAAGGGAACAAGACCAAGACACAAACACCTTTAAGGGGTTAATAAGTAACTAAGCATTAATGCAAAGCCTGGGCCATTTCTGGCTATCCATACTCAGACAGACAGGTTGGGTTGGTCTTAATTATCCTTTGCCTAATTTTGCATGCCGCCACAAAAAAAACTGGTTATCTTGCATGTTATTTCAGAGTGAATATTGGAAAGCAGAAATTGCATATATTGTTCATTGGTTAATCCTATTTTGCTGGTCAGGAGTGGGGTAATTAGAGCAGGGTTCTGTCTAAGAGCAGCAGTACATTATTTTTAACCCCACCTTTGATCTATGGAGACTTCCAGAATGACTTCACATAAAACCAATTAAAAGTTTTTTATCCTCAGGCCTACAAACTATAATATAAGAGAGGGAAATGAAAAAGAAGGAAAAGAGGAAAATAAACAAATTCCAGCACCAATTGTAATGAAATCTGCTTCAATTGGATTCCTTTCTATTCAATCAAAATGTTAGTCAAGCTGCATTCAGGGCATTAGGTGTCTTTCAGCTTCACTGGTTATTCAAAGATCTCTTTCATGTATTGTGTGGTATTGTAAAGAACTGAGAGAAGGGCTATTGTTGGAGTTTGACCAAAAGCAAACTTGGAATATAACAAGACAACCTTTCAGAATTTTTTAGGAGGGTTCCTTTAATTCAATTGTTGAACCATTATGATTTCATGCTTCACTGCGTCAAACAGTGATGTGATTTGTGCCCAACTGGTCATTTTAGAAACTTGCATAACTCCCATTAAAAAAAAAAGAAAGAAAGAAAAAGAAAAATAACCTATTCGCATATTTCCTTTCTCTCCCCCCCCCCCCCCCTTGCTTATTTGTTGTACTTATAACTCTTCACTCAAACTCGATTGAGTTATTGACAGGTTGTATTTTCAACCATTTCTTCTCTAACACTTATTAAGAAAGTGAGAAAACATAATTGGGATTTTCTTCTTGTTTTCATATCCAAATTTTCTAGGCTACAGGTCATGAGAGAATTTCAATGTGGTGGTAACCTGATCCCTGGAAAGAAAAAAGTATGTTGACGTCACAAAATTTATATGGTGAGACATGTTTTTCAACACTTCTTTGATATTTTTTGGATGAGATTTTTTTAGACAGAAAGTGTTTGTGATGAGGGAATAAACCATTTATAAGTATCAGAGGAAGAAAACATGTCTGTCTGCACTTCAAAATTATTGTTTTCACAAAGTCCAGAAAGAAGTATAAAACTAACATCATGGCCATAGAACCTCCAGGACTACATAATGTAAATGAAGATAACTAATAACTTAAAAGCAAATAAATAGCCAGGGGTAAAGTTGGAGTTTTGGGGTTTTAGAATTTGTCTATTTCATTACTTGGACAGAAAGCTTGAAGGGCTACAAGATAAACCAATCAGGAATAATGGATATCACCTAGAATAATATAGAACTGAAATATAGCCCTGTAGAAGAAAATTGCCCTTCCATGAAATCCACTATAAATATCCAAACCTGGGAAATTGCATATTATTATTTCTGCTTCTCATTCAGGATTGTCTGAATCGGATAATCCTGGCTTGAAGGAAGTTCCAGATGAGATGAAAGGTCTCACATTGATAAAAGAGCTGAAAGTATTCATCCCAGTAACTAGATGGAGACTGTCCTTCTTCACAAAACTAACTGGTGTCTACCCCTCTTGATAGAAATCAAATCAAAAATGATTGATACAGTCCAAGACCAAGCACACCTCTGGCTAGAAAAAGTAGAAGAAAGTGAGTAAGAACTTTACCACCCTAAAGTTGCTTACTGAAGGCTTCTCATTTGAAAATAGGGTACACACTGTGTAAAGGAATTCAGAGATGAGCTTGTGGAAGGTATGAAAGAGCCATAAAGGGGAGGAGGAAGGGATGGGCTGTTAAGGAAGGACTTGGAGAAGTAATTACAAAGTCCAAAGACTGAAGCAAGCATGAGAATGAAACTCAAAATAACCCCACCTTGATTTTGTTTTATATAACAAGGGATAGAGAGAAAATCGGGCAGACTTTCAAGATTCCATTATTCTACCCTACAACAATAAGATTGCATTGCTGAAATCCTTGCAGTACCTGTTTCTTGATCTAGCCTACCTCAAAGGGTTGACACACTGGAATTCTTGTGTTACAAATTTATCTTCCCTCTAACAAAAACAATTTGCCATAGCTTTTGGATTCTCGTTCCTTAGATTAACTGTTTCAAAGGCAGACTGCAAGGAGGATAAACTGATATTGCATAATTCTGTCATCTCAATTAGAAATCAATGTATGCAGACATGCACACACACACACGCACACATATTCTGTGCAAAGGATGAAATTGGTGTAAACAATATTTTGGGCCTAATGGGCAGATCTGGAATTCTGAGAACATCTGAACAGCCACACAAAATGCCACAAAATGACTGCCATGGGGAGTGTGACTAGTGTGACTAGTCACAAAACAAAAGGAAACTAGTACAGTTCCTTCTGAAATGCTCTCTAGCTCTAGGATGCTCCTGATCTCCCCAGACAGTGTTTTTTTTTTTTTTTCCTTTTTGCCCCCCCTTTTTTTTCCCTGTGCAATTTGCCTGGCCAAGTTCCAAGCCAAGCACTGGATTGTAGCTACCCATTTCTTATCATTTTTGTAAAAAGTGCACACCAAAGAAAAAGCCTGTATATTTTAGGAGAAATATGCATAAAAATGGTTCATGCAGACTTTTTTTTTTCCTGTCAAAATTATAAATTGATGCAGAAATAGACAACAATGTAATGAACGCTTAGGGAAAATAAAGATATATCTATGCATTATCTTTATCGTAGGAGATAGGAGAACGTTCTAATTCAATTCAGTTCAATACATATAACATAAACACCATTACGAAACTGTGACAGTACAGTGAACAGACACACCTACCAAGTACAGAAAATGATTCTGTATGCTGTCAATGAAATTATTTTACAAATTGCAAATCAATTAATACAAGCTCAATATATAGTCAGTTGTGTGGATGTTTGTGTATTGCCAGACTTCAGTGATATTACTGGTTGTCTGGTATGACACAAAAGACACTCACGCTCACTCTAGGCATATTCAAGAAATCAAACTTTGTCTGCTTTCCCAGAGATTTCTCTTTTTCTCCCCTTAGTTGCTCAGATATCAAATCCATGGGTATTCAGAGTGATTATAAAAATAATGTAAGTGTGCTACTTGGATAGTAACACAGCATTGTTATTGAGTCAAACCATTGATCTGTAATCTAATGCTTCTTATGGTACATTCAGCCATGGTCTGTGTACCTGTCAGGATTAGCCCAGGAAACTCCAGGAGACAGTACAGATTTAATCCAGCAAGGTTTAATGGCCTTTCTCCCGTTACAGAAATCTTCTCAGAGTGAGAGCAAATTCCAGGGTCACCCTCCCAACCTCCCTTGCATTCTTTAGGGAGGGTTCAGTCTCATCCTCTTATCAGTTCCTCGTTACTCTGGCGACGAGAGTAAATTCTTAACCCCCCTGGTCCTGACTCTCACATCACCATATGAATTTACAAGATTTTAATTAGTCAGAGATTGAACTGTATTAATGTTCTCATCTTCAGCAAATTTCGTGCTCTTATGCAACTGGTTTACAGATGCTTCATTCAAGAAAGGGAATGCACAAATGGGTGGTGAATGGTGACATCTACCAAGAAAATGGACTGTGAATTAACTGTTTGTTTCATTAAAAGCCATTTTATGTCATCAGAGAAGGCAGGCCCATGAATCATTTTCAGATTAACGAATCCTTTCAAAATATGATATGAAAATTACACATGGTATTTGCAGTTTATCCCCATTTATTAATCCTTTCCTATCACTACAGAATGTCAATCACTTGCTCTGTTATAAAATAAAGAAAGAGAGTGAGAGACAGAGAGAGTCAGGAAAAAAACATTCAGAAGTGGTATTTAGAGAAAGGGCTTCAAAGAACATTAGTACAGTTCATAGTAAAGACTTACTGAACATTGAAACCCTTTCAGATAGTCCAAGATTTATTCCAAATTTCACATCTGAATTTACTCTGATTGCTTAAAGCAACAACAACAAATGTATTTAGAGATAAATATCTCTTTTGGACACTCTTTCTGTTTACTTTAGATTTAAATTTATTGAATCACTTCCTCACCTGTAGCTTTCATAAGCACTAATTTGTATTTTCTATCAGATTTATTTCCTGGAGAGTATGGAATTGTTTTTAGTAGACATTTTAGGTTTCTTTAAATGACTATATTAAAAATAAAAGGTATTCTTGTTCAAAAATAGAATTTGCTATGTAGCAAATTCCAAACTTGTTTCTTTTTTCTTAAAAATGTTTCGACTGCAAGTCAGATAAGAGGGAGGGGGAAAATTTAGAGGCTCGCTGCAGTAAGCAGGTATGCATATGATGAAAAGGATTTCATCCCAAGATCTCATTCTTTCAGTTAAAAAAAAAAGCCATCTAAGACAGGAACTGTGAAATCCCAAGGGGAAAAATTTCTGAAAACATGAGTATAATGTGATTTATTGTAGTCATTACCAAAGACAGAGTATTGAGTAAAATGGATCATTGGTCTTAATGTGAATAATTTTTATTGCTATGTTCTCTTGTGTATCTCGATAACGATTTTGGTTTTCAACAAGGGAAATATATACCATTTTGTGCAGATATTTAAACATTTCTGGAATTCAATCAGCTAATTTAAAACAAACCTAAACGAAGTCAGGTTTTCGTATGTATTGAACTAGTTAGTATTTTAAAAGAAAGGTTACTGTGCTCTGTAATATAACTGTATCAAAGTAATAACATCTTTTGTAGTCCAAAACAAACTCATTTTTTTAAAAAAGAAGACCCTTAATGCAGTGATTCTGTGTATAATGAATAGACACTAAAATATGCACTTTATAGAGCAAATCCATTGACATGGGATCCATTAATTATCTGCATTTGATCTTTTGATGAACTCTAATTAGGTGCAGATTATATGGCAATGGCAGAAACACTAGAGAAAAGTAGAACATTGAAATTAGAAGCTGATTAGAAGAGCAAGCTTCTTTAGCCAGAGATGTTGGTCTAATTGTCTGCTCCAAGCATCAAGAGTTCGCATACAGTTTCCAAGCAAGTACAGGTGCAAGCAGAAATCTGATCATTAGTCAGGAATTTTGCCTCATTCCTTAAGCAATGAAAAACAAAGTTATTTTTTACATTTTTTTATTTTAAATACTACAGTGTTTCTTTAGGATGAAAATTTAGAAAGCAAATATTTTACCATTTGATGAATAGCAAACCTGTTGGTGATTTTGTATGATTATTATGCTATGATTTATACTGATGTTACTGCTATTTTCTGATTTTTTGTATTATTAGGAATTAACCAGATCTAAAGAACAACTACAACCCTTCCTTCCTTCCTTCCTTCCTTCCTTCCTTCCTTCCTTCCTTCCTTCCTTCCTTCCTTCCTTCCTTCCTTCCCTCCCTCCCTCCCTCCCTCCTTTTTCTTTCTTTCTTTCTTTCTTTCTTTCTTTCTTTCTTTCTTTCTTTCTTTCTTTCTTTCTCTCTCTCTCTCTCTCTCTCTCTCTCTCTCTCTCTCTCTCTCTCTCTCTCTCTTTGGATAAGACAAATAATACAGACATTAGATCAATTAAATCACATACCATTTTAAAGCAATGAATTTATTTTGAGAATTAGAACTATTCCTTTGGGGTGGAGGTCAAGATACCGAAACTAAGACACATCAAGATAAAATATGATTGTCTTCAAAAATAACACATATATGTGCACACAGATGTAAAAAGAGTTGTTGTTGTTATTTTAAGCCCTATCCAAACTTTGCTTTCAGCCAAGCTAAAAGACCAAGAACCAAAGTTCTTTTTAAACAGTGAAGTTTTTGAAGTAGTGAAGCATGGTTAAATAGGGGGCAAGACAAAGTTGACTTCTGAAATGCAGTAACCAGGAAGGTCTTCTAATCTAATCTAATCTAATCTAATCTAATCTAATCTAATCTAATCTAATCCCAGCCATGTGTATTTCAGGTTAATTTGGCCCTCAGTGGTTGCTCAAAGATGTTTGAATAAAAAAATCCAATCTGAAAATGGGAGTGAGTGAAATTTCCCAAACATTTAGGAGGACTTCTAAATTTCTCTGAGATGAATTTAATGAGTTGACAATGGGTTCCTTCTCCCCTTTAATGCATTTTTAAGAAACTTGTGGATGCTATTTGCTATACTAAGGGTCTATTTATTGATTTATTCAAATTTAATATAGCCACCCAACTCCAAAGCTGTCAAACTCCAAAAGTTTGACCATGCTTTTCCTGGTTGTAGTGAACAGCCACAAGTCTTTACACCTGAAGTTAACATGAAAGGTTAACGTGACTTTTTCATCTCTCTCCATATTTGGGAAAATGTTTATTTCTCTCAATGCCGGGGGGGGGGGGGGGAATCTCTTCTGTATGGAGCAGAGAATTACTATAACTTGGCCATGTTAATTGTACTGAGAGTTGGTATATGTAGAAGAATCCTTGAATGAATGGGCAGATTTGTATAGAATGAGGATGCCCTTCAATGAAGCCATAAATAGATTTAAAGGTCAGATCTGGCAGTTTGAATTGGATTTGGAAACAAATTGGAAGCCTGTGCTATTTGATTTCTAAAGGACTCAAAAGCTCCAGATAAGCATCCAGGTAGCAATTCATCCTCCACCTTCTGGACCAATTGACTTTCCAAGCAATATTCATAGGCAAGCTCACATTGCACTTAATAGATAGAATGTTACTAGATTAAATGTGCCTTTTTTTCCACTTGCAAATTGCCCTTGCCTTGATTGGGCAATATTAGCATTGGGGCACAGCTATAATAGTATGTGGGAATGACCTTGAGAGATGGGGGAAGAGCTGCAGCCAGGGCAATGGTCAGATAAGTGGCAGCTGAGCTTGAGGAAGGAATGAGGGCATGGCAAATGTCTCAGAATGGACCCTCCCTAGTTTCTTGGGCCGCAAAGGTGAAGGGGGACAAATGTACTTTCAGACTTGCAAGATTCTGTTAATGTAATCTTACAATAAAGTAGAAATAGTTCATCTGGGCATAGTTCCTGTCTGAACTATCTCACAAGGCTGACAAGAGCTGAAAGGAAAAATGAAGCATCTTTTTAAATTCCAAAGAGCACCCCATCTATATGGAGAACTACTGTTAATCAAATAAACCTGGAATATACCAACAATGATCAGTGACACAATTAAAGGAGGCCTTTGGGGACCATGAAATGATTCCTCTGGGTCTGTATGTAGTTCCTTGGTTGGCTATATTTTCAAATACAAAACATTTCCAGAATGGTTAGAACAGTATTGAAAGACTTCCCATGAGAGTGGAACAACCTGTTCCAAACTCAAAACAATTGTTTTGAGCTCAGAATATTTCAGGATTAAAATATTTCTTCATATTACTATGGAATCAGAAATCAGTAATCAATACATTCTAGATATTATTAAAACTTACTTTCAATTAAATTGAATTATACATTACTTATACTGCCATGAGTATGTGGGTGTGTATGTGTGTGCACGCAGTGTGTGTATTCACAGTAGCTAACATATCAAGGAATTTGCTGCTGTATACACATTTAATGAGATTGTTATTATCACCTTTAAATCATCACCCTTTACATTTAAAATTGAGCAACTAAACAAATAAAATTTGAAAACCATTTTTCTCCTCGGCAATTATGGCATCATCTCACCCTCCCACCCCTTACATTTTTTGTTCCTTACAGAAGGTAGATAGAAGCTGGTGTAGATCTACAAGATGTGTAAAAATCTGAATTGATAAGCCTTATAACACAATTCATAAAGTTAGCAAAGAATTCTCTCTCTCAATAGTAGCTTCTGCAGCAAACAGTGATGAGATCAAAACAATACGATGTGCCAACATTGTTGTGGAAATACCATTATATACTTGAGTTCTGATGTCTGACACAAGTTGTGGCATTTCCATGAAGATGTTGTATACATTTTGTCATTTCTTTTGCTGATATCCATGCAAGTGAACTGTTAGCTATTTATCGAAGATGAGATGGATCTAGTATCTCAACAGTATCAATACATCTGTCCTTCATTAAACTCTCTATGTCTGCAGGTCACTCATTTGCACATGCTAGCAAAGTTCTTTGTTCTGGCTCTCATGTAAATAGATACATGATTTCATGAATAACTGCTTGCATGAAGCAAGCAAGCAAGAAGGAATATGAAGCTACTCCCTAACCTATTCAGGGGTGAGAGCAACAAAGATAATGGAAGCTTAGATATGTGGCAGCAATACTCTCCCAGCCCACCTGCACATGGACCTTCATGGAAACTCATACTTTTTTTCTGCCAAAGCAGAAGAATTGAAGAGTGTCCCTTCCTGTTCCAAGATCAAAACTACCTGGACTGGAAACTATTTTTTTTTTTTCAACACTGGTGATAGGAAAGCATCCTCAAACACACTTGAAGACAGCAATAAGCCAAGTTCTTTCTTCTAACCCTTTGCTGTCACATCTAAGAATCTGCCATTTGGAGTGACTGCTTAATTGTAGGGTTGGCCTTCCACACAAACACAAGGTGAGTGGGACCACACAAGCATGAAAGAGTTCTGTGCCATATTGATGCAATAACACCATTTTTTTTCAGGAGGGAGGGAGGGAGGGAGGGAGGGAAGGAAGGAAGGAAGGAAGGAAGGAAGGAAGGAAGGAAGGAAGGAAGGAAGGAAGGAAGGAAGGAAGGAAGGAAGGAAGGAAGGACATTCAGAAATCTTTCTAGAAGGGGTATATTACAACAGGGCCTTCTCTTCCCTTGCTCTTTATGATTCCCCTAAGATGTTAATCCTTTGCATCTTTAAACTGTTGTTTATTTTCTTCCTTAAGAAAATAAAGTTTGGTATTAAGGTGAAAGGATGCACCCAGGGTTGCACAACTACTCGTAATAACTGCATTTGGCCATGCCTCATTAGATAATTTATGAATCTCTAAACCTATTTACGATTGCCATCAGCCATAATTCATCTGATTCACTTCAGTGAGAACTTATTACATTTGATGAAGCTTGTTTTCAAACTTTCTGTCCCCATACATTTTTTTTCTTTAAGTAAACTCAACGTTTTCTCCCTACAAAAGAAAAGTTGCATGGTGATTTTTAAAAAAGCTTTTTAAAGTATCAGGGATTTTTTGTTTTTAGTTTCTACTAGTCTCAGATTAAATTAATTGATGAGAATGATATGATTCAATGACAGTATACTCAAACAGACACTTGGGCTACTTTATGAATAAGAAAATGCTAATAACCTCATATCAAAGAGAATGTCAACAAGTTTTCTTGATTTTTTGTCTATTAAATAGAAATAATATGCTAAAAATGGAGAATATTTAGTATAACATAAATTCAAATGCATATTGACATATTCATTGGCCTCTAGATCATTCTCTGACCTAGTTCAGAGACCTTTCAAGTTAATTATGGTTTAGGAGTAAAGTAACTGAAGGAACACAACTTTGCTTATGTATCTCTCAGGATTCTGAGATTTTTGGATACCCTATTTGGATAAAAAGGAAATCAACCCTGATTGCTCATTGGAAGGATTGATAATGAAGCTCAAGCTCAGATACTTTGGTCACCTAATGCGAAGAGAGGAATCTTTGGAGAAGACCCTGATGCTGGGAAAGATGGAAGGCAAAAGGAGAAGAGGACGGCAGAGGATGAGATGGCTAGATAGCATCACTGAAGCAATGAGCATGAAACTGAGCAAACTCAGGGAGGCAGTGAAGGACAGGAAGGCCTGGCGCGATGTGGTTCATGGGGTCACGAAGAGTCGGACATGACTTAACGACTGAACAACAACAACAGACACCACCAGGCCACAATACTTTATATGTCTTGTATTATATGCAGGCAGTGCTGGATCAGGGTAGCACATTGAAATTCATAGAATCAGAATTCCTTTCATTGTTCTCTGCTTTGAATCCAGACAACATTAGCCAAGTACTGCCATCCACAAAGCCACCTTTTTGTCATTTAAGCATTGGCAATTTTATTTGTATGGCTGTGAGAGCTGGACCATAAAGAAGGCTGAACGCCGAAGAATTGATGCCTTTGAACTGTGGTGCTGGAGAAGACTCTTAAGAGTCCCCTGGAATGCTAGGAGGTCAAACCAGTCAATCTTAAAGGAAATCAACTCCGATTGCTCATTGGAAGGACTGATAATGAAGCTCAAGCTCAGATACTTTGGTCACCTAATGCGAAGAGAGGACTCTTTGGAAAAGACCCTGATGCTGGGAAAGATGGAAGGCAAAAGGAGAAGAGGATGGCAGAGGATGAGATGGCTAGATAGCATCACTGAAGCAACGAGCATGAAACTGAGCAAACTCAGGGAGGCAGTGAAGGACAGGAAGGCCTGGCGCGATGTGGTTCATGGGGTCACGAAGAGTCGGACACGACTTAACGACTGAACAACAAAATTTGGATAAAATTCTCAAGTATGGTACAAGTCAATAGTCAAGGAGTCTTTTTGTTGAAGGTCCTAGGCTTGTACAACCAAGAGTGTCACATGGTGTCACATGGTAACCACCTTTTGTTTCTTTTTATATTTTCAATGTATTTAACTTTTTCTAAGTGTTTTTAGTTATTTCCGATAGATAGATAGATAGATAGATAGATAGATAGATAGATAGATAGATGATAGATAGAATCTACCCTTGAGTTCTGTTCTGTATGTCTTCTTTTATTGCCTGCAACAATTTTTTTAAGTATGTATTATTTTCATTGCAACTTTTTATTTCACCAGTGATATATTTTTACATTTTTCATGTTGTAAGTTAGGAATAATTTTTATTGTAATGTGACCTGTAAGTACTACAAGCAAGTTAGTGCATGTATATAATCATATACAGGATCCATATAGGATTTTTAACCTATTCTAATTCGCATGTGAATCAATTGGGCCTATCTATAAGAGAAAACAAAAGTTGATGTTGAATCGGGGTCATTACACAGAAATAACCATAAAATACTTTTGGGCAACAAAGTTGTTTGCTATTACCTTCTTCTGGGAAGATTGTTGTTGCTGCTGCTTTTTAACATCCTAAGCCTAGCCCAGGGTTTTCATACTTTTTCAGGCCATGAACCCTAATAGGTTTTTTTAAAAAACCTCTGATGAAGAGGCAAATCTCTAGTGATAGAAAAATGTCTGTATCAGAGTGAACTCTCCACCATCCATGCTTAATCTCTCACAAAACTTCATCAAGTTCTTGCGGAACCCTAGAGTTCCATGAAACAGAGTTTGAAGAAGCTTGGTCTAGCTTACTCTACTGGATACTGAACATGGAAAGCTAAAATAAACAGGTCTTCCTTCCTGAGAAATATTTGCAAATAAACTTCTTTTGTGAAATTCAAACTAATACATAATTCATATTACAATTCTTATTTCAGAACAGCATGTGCTTTTACCTGTTTTAATGTTCTTCCTACACTGGTCATGAAAGAGAATAGCCCATATGTGGCCAGATTGCCTCCACGCAGTGCTGTTACCATTCATGCAATGCCTCATGACCTTCTTTACTGTCAACTTCATATGAACACTCCTCTTTGCCTTATAACCCCACTATGAAGAAATTATCACAGACTCTCAGACTTCTTTTATTTAAAACATATGTCTCTGATCAGAATTTGTCTCTCTCTCTAAATGTGGCCAAGTTTTATTTTACTGTTTGCAAGTTAGGGGAACCCCTGACAAATTAACATCTGAGTAAGTGGTTGTACATTACAGTATGGATAGTGACCTCTGATATTCCTTTTTTTCTGTTATATTACATGTGTGATGGTGTATGATGGTGTATAACCATAATAAAGTTATTATGAATCTGATTCCTGTGGTGTATCGTGATGGTTTCCTAACGTATTATATTGTAATTCCTTAACTTAATGGGGGGGGGGGGGAGAAACCTGTAGCTCTGATTACTTTGGAGTTTATAACCATACCTAAAATAATGAATCAAGGCACATGGGTTAACTAGGGAAATGCTACTTATTTCAGAGGACATTGTTTGCAAAAATCATGAATGTGGTGTGGAACAAAGTTATTCAGGAGCTACCTAGCACATATTCCTGTCTTAAATTGGTAGTCTTCAACCCACACTCCAGGAGAGGGCTCCCTAATAGCCTTCTTTATTGCTCACTTCCATCTCCAGGAATTGCATTACAAGTTTTTATGCTTATAAACTGTGATGAGACTGTTGGAGATGCCATTTTATAAATATAGTAAAGAAATGAATATGGACATCAGAAAGGAACACAGTAAAGCAGCCTTTTACCTTGTTGTTTCTTAAATAGTGGTAAGGGGCAAATGTACAGGATAACTGAATGAAGACTTGTAATCATCCTTACAGATCAACTAACTGATCATCTAAAAGCTTGTGGTCATATGAAACATCATTTAATCTTACAGTAGGAAGGCTTTCTACAACAAGTAGGTTAGCACTGAAAAGATTACATCACCACCATATTTAGGAGACAGGACATATATGGCAGAAGTTCTCAATAAGCAAGAAGATTCATATCTATTTCTGTAGAAAATAACATGAATCAAAAATAGGTTGTGCTTATTGAACCCCATGGCAGAAAACAGAGCCTTCAATATGTTTTCTGCAGAGTTTCTTTAGAATCTGTCATCATCCAGATTTGTCAACTGGTTAATCTACCCTTCCAGATATGGAAGTCTCCCTAATCCCTGTCCTTTGCTCTTCATTGTCACTAACTGTCAAGAATGTGCTGACCCACCCCCTTGGCTTTTGTGACTCCCCATGGGATGCTGACCTGCCATTCGAGACTCATAGACCTAGAGGAGGAAAAGCCATTAACTTCAGTGAGCCACCAAATGCCCCTGACAGTCATTTTCTTTAATGCACATTTTCCTAAGTAAATGGAAAAACTATCAGAGTGACAAAAAGAGATTCCCTGGAGACAAGTTATAGCACTGAAGATTGGGAAGCACACACAACAGCTCAAAAACACTTTCCATGACATCCAGACGGGGGCGGGGGGGGGGGAAGAGTGGGAGGCATTTTTTTTTAAATGCAAATGTTGTAAAGACTACCCTTTCCTTTTTCACACAAATAGAATCATGAACGCTGATTTTGAGAAGGAGAGAAAAAGGAACAGTTATTAAGTGGGGAAAAATATTCTAAAAGGAAGGAAGTATTTTTTATTTGTGTTTTTAAAAATCACTATATTCCTTCTTCATTCAAAACATATACACACGTTCCCATCCCCATGGAATGTGTTGATTGACAATGTTTCCCCACTGAGCCATAGCAAACGCTCTTTGGCTGATAAAAGATACAAAAGCTGCAGACTAAAACTAAAGCAAAACATTTTTTTTTAAGTGTAAAAACAACAGCAATATATATTTAAAAAGTGAAATCAATTACGGTACAGGATTAGGACAGAACAAAAGCAAAAAAAAAAGATATTAATTTTTTTAAAAATTTGAACTCCTGGGAAAACATTACTATGACTATATTATTACAACAAATTTGTTATCATGGCTCCATAATCTGGTGGCAAAACAAGCAAGGTGAGTTTCCCTAAGGCAGAAACACAAAAAAGACACAAAGTATTGTGAATTTCCTAATCAGCTGAAGTAATATTTCCTTATCTGGAAATAAGCGTGTGTGCATGCGTGTGTGTGTGTCTGCATGTCTCTCTGTGTATGTGCGTGTGTGTGTATGTGTGTGTATAATAAAAGAGTATTCACTCTATGCTGCTCACACACACACACACCGTCCAGAGTCACCCGTTGGGGGGAGATGGATGGCATACAAACTTAATAATCAATCAATCAATCAATCAAAGAATATTGATACTTTTGAACTGGACAAGACACCTGAAAATATCATGGACAGCCAAGAAAACAAACCGATGGATCATTGAACAAGTCAACCTTGAGTTCTCACTTGAGGCAGAAACTACCAGGCTCAAATTATCCTACTTGGGACACATTATGTAATGTCTCAGCTCTCTGGAGAAGGCTCTAATGCTGGTAAAGATGGAAGGAAAGAGAAGAAAAGGATGATCAGGAGCAAGGTGGATAGATTCAGTTATGGTAGCAATGGGTGGCAGGTTGGGGACATTTCATCCTGAAGAAGGTCCATCTAGATAGTGACTAACAGTCAACGCTGACTTGATGGCACATAATCAATTGATGTATATAGTCCATGTAGGCCTGTATAGGATTTGCCATTTGTAAATCACTCTCAGAATGGGAGTCCTCTTTGTCTATTCGCTTCTGTAATATTAGTTCAATTGTCTCCTGTCACCATATAAAGGCTACAATTTTTCAGTCAAGAGTGGATAGTAGAAACGAAAGAATCTGAGGTTCCTAAAAACAGAGAAGGGAGGCTTGCCAAAACTAACATGACTTCCTAGCTCAATGGGATAAGCAGGAGGAATATATGGCAAAGGATTCACAGGGCTTCATTAACCCTGATGGTCAGCGGTGCAGGAGTAATGACACTAGTTAGAAAAACTGTGTGGTTGTTAATTCCAGATCTCTTTTCCCTCACAAGTCTGAATAAAACCATATAGCCCACCCTGGATCCATATTATTTTGTCACCATGTATACAACCAAATGTATGCATGCATGCATGCATGCATGCATGTATGTATGTATGTATGTATATAAAAGATCACCATTAGCCCATACAAATGCTGAATTCATAAACAAGAAAGGTCTTCACCCAACTCATGTTCTGAACCCAGGATGAGATCCAGAAAGATGGTGCCAGTACTAACACTCTAACTACACAGCAGCTCAGGTGCTCCTATCCTAAGTGTCATTGGTCAACTATTCGGAGTGTGCTTGAGTTAAAGCATGAGTGCAGAAAACTTTTTTTTTCTTGCATTCTACAGCTATGATCCAGAAAAAGATGGACAAAACTGGGAGGCAGGACCAGAACAAAAAACATTTTTTTTTCATTTTTGCCTAATTAACATTAATTTTAATGCAGTTATATTTTCCTCTTCTGACATACTCTGAAAGTACAGTTTGATAGTAACCTTGGAAGGTCCCTTGGGAATATACCCAAGGCTTTCAAGGAACTACGGACACCCTCACCCCCTTAGATTATGCACTTCTAGTCTAAAGCTTGAAACCACTGCAGGATCAGCAACACAGCAGGAACTGTTCTGCCACTTGTCTTCCCTCTTCATGCAGTTTACTCAGCTTCTGCTGCTGGCTCTTGAGAAACTGATTGTCAGCTCATCTGGTTTTCCCTAAAAAGCAATCCGCATAGTCTGGTGATTCTTCTAACCTTTTTCTATGCGTGATTTAAGCTTTTAAGCCATCAACCAGAAAGAACTAACCCCCCTGTGGGAAGGAACTTCAGATGCTGATTCCTGCTCCAGTGAGGCAGATTTTGTTTTGAGCATGTGGTTCTTGGTTGTCTCTGGGTATTTTATAAAGGCTATAAGCTACTTTGAGTACTCTCCTCTCACTAACTCCTTTCTCCAGAGCCTTGTAACAGAGGCTCCTTGGAATCTGTATGAAAATAGTCTGCAGAAGGGAAGCAGGTGTATGATTGGTTTCAGTAGGGAATGACTTCAGTGCTTTCAATTATAAGTTCAGGCTACCACTATATCTATCTATCTATCTATCTATCTATCTATCTATCTATCTATCTACCTACCTACCTACCTACCTGAACAACAACCTCCCAGAATCTTCCTTCCTTCCTTCCTTCCTTCCTTCCTTCCTTCCTTCCTTCCTTCCTTCCTTCCTTCCTTCCTTCCTTCCTTCCTTTCTTTCTTTCCCATACATGCTTCCAAAGAAACTTTCATTCATTCATTCATAGATTTGTATACCATACACTCCAGGCAGTTTACAGTAATGACATGTCCCTTGCACAATAAAGCAGTCCCCAAACACATCCACGTATCCACACACCCACATTCATATAAAAGAAGCAAAGTATGTTGCAATAAAAATAGAGCAAATCAAAAGGGCACTTCATAATTACCATTAGCAGTGAAATGCTTTGGTGGAAGGGAATAGTCTTAACATCCTTGAGAATAGCTAGCAGTCTGAGGGCTCCACAAACAATAGGGGCTAAACTGGTTCATATTGTAAGGCTGCCTTGGGAAGGGCTATCTGAAGCCTCCATTCCCTTTTATGTTGTGGGAGGAATCCTTCAGTATTTCCACTTGCGATGACTGCACAGGACAGGCAGAATCTAGTCAGAAGAATCTGCCCTGAAAATGATAGGACCAAGAAATGTAGGTCTCTGTAGGTTAACACAATCAGTTTGAACTGGATCCATAAATCTATTAGTAGTGCAGTGAGCAAACCACCAGTGTTGTCCTGGTAGTTCTATTAACTCTTGTTGGAAGTTGGACAACTGTATTTCGGACCAACTGAAGTTTCTGAGTCATTTTTAAAGGTAGCCTTTAAGAGAATGTTGCAGTTACATAATCATATGGTGTTAAGGTCATAGGTCACTGTCATAAGGGCTTTCTGGTCCTGAAAGGCCTACAACTGGAGCACCAATAGTAGCTGGACAAAAGTTCCCCAGTCTGAGATAGCCCCCAAACTGTGAACCTGCTCTTTTTTGGAGGGGAGGGGAAGTGACCTCATCCAGACCTACCCTCAGAGCCAAAGTCAGTTCATATCTATGAATAGCACCTCATATTGCCAGGATTCAATTTAAGCTTGTTGTCTCCCATTTAGACTCCTATAATCTTTGGTCCCCAAGTATAGATCTCCACAGCTTGAATTAATACATTATGTTTCTATAAACATTTTCCAAAATACAGACCTTTTTTGGGGGGGGGGGGGAGGCAATTTTTCAAACACATGTCTGTCTGTATTCTTAAAAATATGCACCTTTTGTAAGCTGTTTTTGAGCAAACATTTTAGACTGATGCTGCAGAATCCCAGAATTATATGCCTATTTGTGCCATGACAAATATTCTTTTGGTGGTTCACACCATTTTGCTTGAGAAAGCATTCTGTGATAGATTTCTTTTTCATCCCTACTGTATCCCTTCATGTGAGGCACAGTAAGTCTCATTCATTCATTGATTTATTGCATGAAATTAAACTGTAGGTCAGGGTCATTTTTATTTCACTGACACTGCTTAAGGATTCATTGCTCAGCTCTTTTAAATCCCATTGTGTTGAACCCTGACACACATCTTATCCATCTCATTGTCCTTTTGCTTTTTTGTTCAAAATATGTTGCAAGATCTTGGCTCTTTCTTTTTCATTTCACTTTAAAAATAATTTTAAAAGCTGTAAAATGTTAGCATTCCAATAAGAATGCCATTTGTTAAAATAGAAACATAAATGTACCATGAAAACAGCATTTTACTGATTTATGTTCACGTACATGTGACCCACTGGCAAGAATGAGCAAAATTTAGTATTCAGTGAACAGTTAAGTATACTGAAAATGTCAGATTTATTTCATATTTTAAAGGAGGTTACCATTTCCTATGGTTATTGAGATCAATGGGTAGCTGAGCAAGATTATTATTTTTTTCTTTTTAATGTCAAAAGAGGTTTTGCTTGTTTTGATAAGGAAAGGGATGATTGATTTCTTAACCTAATTCAACAATTGTTTAAATTATGCTTAACCATTTTTATGTGTCCTGCTATAGCTGAAGACCTCAAAGACCCTAAATATATGTACTCATAATAGGTAAAAGAAGCAGGTCACTTTCAGGACCTTGGAGAGCTCAGAGGAAACTGCAGGTTGTGTTTATTCCCAGCAAAAAAGACTAAAACCAGCAGCAAGGTGGAAGGACTTAACTACAGGGGTGATGGGTACACTGCTGGAAGACTTAGAAGAGCAGGTTCATCCTATATACGTATATAGTCACAAAGAGTTGACACTGACTTCATGGAACATCATCCATCCATCCATCCATCCATCCATCCATCCATCCATCCATGACAGTCATTATTCAACACATTTCTATACTGTACTAAGGCCTTAGTGGAATGATTTCCAAGAACAATATAATTCCTAAGTGGCTAGTATTCAACATTATAAGTTGGGATAATACCTAAATATGTATAAATCCTGAAATAACAGCAACAACAATATCACTACCATTAATTTATAATATATTAGAGATGATATGGAAGAACATCCAGGAATTAATTTTTATGAAGTTTAAAAAATTAAGACTGATTGTGTGTAATGACTATGGAAGGAGGACTGTTTGAGAGAACATGCAAGCAAAATGGACAGAATCATATTATCTAATTTCCATCTATGGTAGCCAAGTAGAATTGCTTCTACTGAGACATTTCTAGAAACAGTCAGCCCAAATTTCAGTTTGTCTCAGATACTGTATACTTTTTGAAGCAGCCAGGAGAAAAAAGTGTATGGAGATAGTTCTGGAAACTGCTACCCAGCCACAGGTCTTGCTGTCTCACCTCATTCTGAACCAACCTGGTGAAATCATTATCAGCCACTCCTAAGTTGAGCCTAAAGGACCACTTACTGAAATCAATAGGGCTTCAAAGTAAACATCATTAAAACTAGTTCTGAGATGCAGAACAATAGGTGATAAACAAGTGGGATTGACTATTAGAGTTCTATGCATTTCCATGACAGTTTTTGCACAGTGGCACATAATGTAATGTGATTTTATCAGGCTGTGGGTCAGGTATGGTCTCCATGAAACTTACACAGGATTTAGCAGCAAGGGAAATAGAACTGGGCCAACTGGAAATACCAGGGCCAAGCAGACTTTAATAGGGGTTAGGCAAAGCCATTGTTCCTTTTACTATTGTGAATGTAGAGAAAGGTATAGGTTCCCATTGACAATTTTCCAATGTGGCTAGTTGTCTACTGGAAAGGGGAAAAAAAGCAGGCATAGATACCTTGAAAGTTATTTCACGGGTGACTAACCAAGTATCTAATAGCATTAACTTTCAGCCTGCAGTGGCTTTGACACGTCTTTGTCAATCTTTGAGATTCTCCAATTATTTTTAACCTGTTTTGAGCTCATGTATTGATCTCATGTATTGATCCTTTTACCTGAGCATTGACAACTTATTTTTCCAGGGCTGCAGAAATGTGCTGGGATGTATGTGACACATTTGTATTGAGTGTGTTTCTGATTCATAAATGACAGCATTATTTTCAAGGTTTGTTTAGATATAATCAATACTTAAGGTGGACATTTATTAAATGGAAGGCCTTAAACCCAATTTCCATCACAAACATTACATGGAAAGGTGGGAAACGCTTTAAGAGATTTAAATATATGCAAGTCAGGAAGCATCTTTAGAAATTATTATTATTGCTCTATTATTATGCATCAAGAACCAAAGTCTTTTCTTTTGTTTCTTTTGTTTCTTCTTCATAGAAAACCTACAAAATGAAATGCAAAGTTCTGATGCAGTAGTGGAAAAACTCAACAAGAGATTGGAGAGATGGGATTTGAAATTACCCTTGGTCCCTGGAGTATGTAGTTCATTAAGGGAATATGAAGAAAATAACAAGGCCTGTTCCACTGGACCCTAGAAATGAGAAAGAGATAGAATTCTTTTCTACTAAAATGCTCAAAGAAAGCATCGTTAAGTGCTGACCCTGAAATCATGCTTAAAATGAAGGTCAATTTTTTTCATCAAGCAAAATGCTAAAAAGAATTTTTGAAGGGAAAGCAAAATTATTTGGATACAACAAGTAAAGCCTTATTTTAGATGTCTTCCAATTCATAAGTTGCTACCAGATATAATCCATGCAATTTAGGCTGAATTTGGATCTTCCCATCTCCCCATCCCCATCCCCATGCCCCCCCCCAATTGAGTATAATATCATGTTGAGAAACTGTCATGTAAAAATGGCTTTCAATCCAATCAAAACTTTCTGCAGAAAGTAGGTGTTTTTGTTGTTTGTTTTGAGTTGAAGCTACATCTAAAGTTACTTTTATACTAAATTCTGGTTTTCGATCAACTGCACACGTCCACTCTCTAAAAGACTGCCTCCATCAGTACCCACCAATTCATGATTTGAGATTACCCAACATAACCCTGCCTGTGGTCACACCTATGAGAATTGCGTATAGTAATGCAGCATAGGATCTTCATAGTCCCAAGGGAAGTGGTTAATTTCCCTAACCAAACAGCTAATGGTTTACATTCCAGGAATATATAAAACACTCAGGAAGCTTTGGTGGTTCATCATCTGTTATTTACTTCTGAGAAAATTTTTAATCATCTAGTTAGGGATCAAAAGTGAAGACATATGACTTTAAATTATTCTGTAGAGCACACAGAGAAAATAATTGAGAATGACAGTTCAACCACTGGGGCACTCAAACCATGTGCCTCTCAGGGCATGCTTCATAAGTTTCATTGACTGTAGGTGTCATTGAGTGGACAGTGACCTACAACACCTTCCCCCATAGCACGTAATGATAGAAGAAAAGGGCCAGACATATTTGAGGCAGTGCATTTTCCAGTGCAGTGGAAGGTGAAAATAATATGTTTCAAGAATTTGGGAAGTGAAACATTTCATATCCATTCTAATGTCTCTATGTATCTCAAAAAGAGCCTTGAAGAAGATTAATCTACAGAAAGAAATGGCAAATTCAAATATATGTATGTGTACTGGTATAGAATTTGGAACAATATATTTGAATGCTCTCCATAAAAAAAGTGAATGTATAACTTTCTCCTTGATTGTTGTTTATTTCGTGCAAACCTTTCTGCATATTATGGTGTGTTTGTAAATGTGATCCCCATAAAGAGGTTGCTTTGTAGTAACCACTTGTCTTTTTGCAAATATGAATTTAGCTCCTTTAACAGTTCCTGTCCTGGCTCTTCTCCTTTACTGATGCCCTCTCTCGACTGCTGCAACACAACAGCCAGAGACAGAAGGTCGTAGTGGCAGTGATTCCAATTTGCCAGGATGCAATGGCAGCAGTCACCAGAGGGCACAGTAAAGGAGAAGAACCAGAACAGGAACTGTTAAAGGAGCTAAATTCATATTTGCAAAAAGATGAGTGGTTCCTATAGAACTAAGACTCCCTAGCAGAAAGGAATGGAGCTTGATAGATGGGAAACAGACTGTATGTACCAGCTGAAGCTAGGAAAATAGTGTTGGAAAGAGGTCATGACAACAAAACTGCTGGACATTTTGGGTTTCTGAAAACCCTACGTCTCCTCTGGAGACAATTTTGGTGGCCGGCAATCAGAAAAGATGTGGCTGAATACGTAGCCAGTTGCCCTACTTGTTCTATGGCAAAGAAGCATGGGGGTAAACCAATGGGCTTGTTACAATGCATGGCGAGTCCCACGAAGCCCTGGAAAGAGATTGCTATGGACTTTATTGTAGATCTCCCTGAAAGCAAAAAGTGGACCATAGTCTGGACGGTCACAGACCTGTTTTCAAAACAAGCTCATTTCATAGCGTGCGCGGCAATCCCGTCAGCAACCCAATTGACAAAAATGTTTATTCAACATATATATTGCTTGTACGGAGTCCCTGATTGAATAATCAGTGACCGTGGAATTCAGTTCACCTCAAAATTCTGGCAAACTTTCATGAAACTCATTGGAGCCAAACAGGGTCTGAGTTCCAGTTATCATCCCCAGACAGACGGGGCATCTGAATGCTGGAATGCTGGTTTAGAACAATATTTAAGATGTTTTGTAAATCATCAACAAGATAATTGGGTTGATCTTTTGCCTTTTGCTGAAGTAGCTTACAATAATGTGCATGATAGTACTGGGTTTACCCCTTTTAAAATAGTTATGGGTCAAGACTTCGTACCCATTCCCAAACTTCCATGTGAGAGGACTGGCATCTCGTTGGCAGACGAATGGGTTAAGCAAATGAAAGACTTGAGGCCAATTATAGAAAAGGAATTGGAAAAGGCAAGAGAAAGTTACAAGAAATATGCAGACCGGAAAAGGGTGCCTGAAAAGAAATGGAAAGCTGGCGACAAAGTATTTCTTTCAACCAAAAACTTGAAATTGTCACAATGATCAAAGAAACTAGGACCTAAATATCTCGGATCTTTTGAAATTGAAACAGTGATTAACCCAGTGACTGTTTGCCTCAAACTGCCCAAATCATTAAAGAAGATCAATCCCATGTTTCATTGTAACTTGCTGAAGCCTTATATAGAATCAACATGGTAGCACGTGGCTCCATCAGTTCTGGAACCTATAATGGTTGAAGGCAAGCAACATTTTGAAATAAAGGAAATACTAGATGTCAGGAAATATAAGGGGGAAATACAATTTCTAGTCCAATGGAAACATTTTCCAAAGTTTTTCTGAATGGGTAGCTAGAAAACATGTGAAAGTTTCAAAATTGATTAAGGAATTTTATAAACAATATCCTGATAAACCAAAGTAAAGTTATATTGTAACAATGATAATATGATATGCATATATATGTTCCTGTTCTATTTTCTTTGTTTCTTTCATTGCAGATCTTCAAGAACCAGCTTTGAAGTTTATTTTTTCTGTTTTTTTTTTGTTTTTGTTTTTTTTGGAGGGGCAGCACGTCAGAACCTCCAGCAATCAATCAGCTCATTAATTGCTTGCTTTATTTCTGCCATTTTTCATTAGGAGAAGGAAGGTGAAAATGTTAACACAGATGGACTGTTATCTGGGGCCAGGAATGTCCAAGGTCATACCAACATGAGAACTGGCTGAGAGAAAGGGGGGTGAGCAGTGAGGGTAAAAGTAGACTGGGAATGCATGGGCTTTTTAGTTTCAGCAATGCTTTGAAGCTGCATGTACATCTCAATGAATGAATTTCTTTTTGAACTTGATTTGAGTTTCAAGAGATTTTTCTTCATTGGGATTTGAACATTGTAGGTCTGACAGAGGTATAGGTAGGCCTGGAACTAGAGGCTAAAGTATAGAGCCAAGAGTCTAGTCTCCCCTCTGATCACCCACCCAGTAGCTAAATTTACAGAACACAGAACCCTAAATCCAATTTAACTAAATACTACTGCTGTAGTATTAATCATATTAATAGCTTCACTTTCAAAGCACATTGTATCTTTCAGAGCTAGTTGTTACATGGTCAAAAGCAAGCAGCCTATGCCAGATCTGGTCATTATCAAAACAAGGACAAGATGGAAACTGTACCTCCCATCTAAAAGAGTCATGCCTGGCCTTTACACTGAGTGTGGGAGAATTAAGCTCAAGAATTTGCATCTTTGCTTCATTATAAATAGGGCACACACTTGATACACTGCACTCAGTGGAATGCGTACCATTTCAACAATAAATAAGAAATTGTGGTGTCTATTTATCTATTCCAGTCCAGCTTGATGGGGTGAAGCCCAAGACTCCCACAAAATATCCAACCTCATTTTAGTCTAATACGTTGTCCAACCCATATTAGAAAAGTTAAGCAGGGTCAGACCTAGTTAGTACTTAGATGGGAGACTATCAGGAAATTCCAGGGCTGAAGATTAGACTGGGAAATCCCCATATTAGCCAAACCATCTTGGTATTGCGAAGAAAATTACACTGAAGGGTTTATGTAATCACAGGAGATAACTTGACTCAAAAGAGCCTTTATTCTTAAATCAGATTAAGATCATCCCACCCAATTTACACAATATTTACATTATTTCTAAGACAGTGCAGGAAGCATCAACATTTTTAAGGCTACTGGTGACCAGGAAGTTATTTTAATTTCCTCTCCAAATTGAATAGATATGTTTCCTATTATCTGGTACCTCTACCAGACAAATATCGATGCATAAGTTATTTAAAGGGAAGATTTCTCAGTGCCTTGCCTTGTTTGCACACATGCTCTACACACAAAGCAGATATAGATATAGCTATAGTTATACACTAATGCATACCTTTTGCATAAGCCCTCCCATAAATGCCTGTCCAGATAATAAAAGCTGCTTAGTGGTTTTGAATTACAGCTAATCTACGTGTGCAATCACATGGGTTTGGAGATAAAACATTCTAGTAAATATTCCCAAAATATATTTGTTTTTTCTTAGTTTATTTGTTAAAGGCAACAGTTGTGGTCACTTTTCTAAAAAAACCCAAACAGACAAAAAAACAAACTTGCTTCAAAAGCCAAGGGAAGGCTAGATGGGAGCAGAATAAATAAGCAAAACAGACAGGGAAAACCCCATAATAATGGGTTCTATAGAATACCTGAATTCTCCAACAACGTTAACATGGGCCATGCAGTAGTCTTCTCCAAGCCAGTGTCTTCCATATGTATTTGGACTGTAACTCTCAGAATTTTCAGCCAGCATATCTAAAAGCTTGAAAGTCTTGAAATCCTAAAATAAAGTACAACTAAACTGGAAAAGCTGCCATATAGTAATAGAAAATGGAATTATGTTGTACTTTATGGCCTAGAAACCATATTAATTTTATTTTAGATGATTAATAAAAATGCCAACCTTGTTCTTTCTTGGCACATTAAGGTGGCTTTTTTCTCCTTTTGTCCTAACTTATTTTATATTTCCATGAGCACCAATTCTAAGAAGCAAATTGTTGTCTAAAAATAAATGCACTCGCTTCCTCTCACTGATACGTCTTAATCAGCACACAAAATGGAAATGAACCACTATTCCACATAAAACTGACAGACCTTAATGCCCTATCATGTTTAATTCTGGAGAATGTCAGACTGATAAACAGCAACAACAACAACAACAAATGTGCAATGTTTTGGGAGCTATCTGTTTCCATTTGCTGACAGTCTCAAAATATGAGATAGTTCAGAAAATATTTTGTTTTAAATGTGGGTTGTGTTGGAGGCCTTCAGATGTAAGAAGAAATCATTCCTCACAGCTGTCACAACTTTTACAAGAAAATAGTCTGGATTCAGGCTGTATGAAAGCTATTGTTCCCAAATCCAGAAGACAAAAGTAGAGGAACTATGCTTCTGTGAGATATGACTGCAATGTTTACCAGAGTGTTAGAACAATTGACTACAGTAAAGAACTAATTGCAAAAAAGTTGCCTAACCCTGATACACATTAGACATGCTGTATGGCATATGACTCACAATTGTAACATCTCCCCATGTTACCTGTTGGAACAGCTGGAATTTGTAAATGCAAAATAGAGCTATGGAGATGAATTCAGCATTACAACTAGATTTTTCTTAACAGACCACTCTGTGGGGTATATGATGATGAGAGCAGACTTTAAGAAGAAGCAACTCAACCATTCTCAAAGCCTTTCTTCTCCCACCATATATTCAGAGAAAGGCTGTGATAACCTTTGAGTGTGCTGAAGGAAAACATTCCAAGGATTGTATGTGGGAATTTGGAGAGAAGAAATAACTTTTCTGAGCTGGATAAGAGGCCTCAGAAGCAGTGACCTCCCATTTCTGCCTATATAAATATGCAGAAGAGGAGAACAAATCTATCAGGCTCCTTCTTATGAGGATTCTGTTGTTAATCCAACTGAGGGGAGATCTCTGCAGTCAGGTCATCCTAGATGGGAGATTATTTGTTCTGGACCTGGCTTTACAACAGATAATTCCAGGGTCTTCTATCCAAGAGACAAATAAATGAGTCAACAATAAGATTTAATTTGCAGGACTGGAAGATCTCTCTTCTATTCTAAAATTCATCTCCATTGAGCCTGAACAGTGTTACTAAAATATGTTTATTGTAGTTCAGAATAATGACTTGTAACTTCTTAAACTTATTATTATAAGGGGATTTGCAGAGCATCAAGGAAATGTGTCATTTTGAGGAGTTCTTGTGAAGCAATGGAAGACTGAAGGAGCTGATGGCTGTGATGGGAAGAGGATCCAGTGAATGGATCCGCTCCTTGGAACCCCTCTCTGGATTAAGGAGAGGACTAGGATCACCCATAAATTTACTTCATACAAAGGTTCCTCATGAAGAGATTATAGAATAACAATCTCTGGTGGGTTTGAGAGCTCTGGGATCCAGGAGAAAATCATGGATTTACAAATGAAATTGGCCAATGTTTCAATAACTAAAGGGGACATACACGTAATAAATCAGAAGAGTGATTTGGTTAGCTTTATCTTAGATTTACAAAAGGGACATGTTAAACTACTGAAGCTATTCCTGAGAGAAGACAAAAAGAAAATGATAAGAAATCAACTTGTGGAATATTATTTGAAGGGATTAAAAATCAAGCTTTTTAAAAGTAAACAGAAGGAATACAAAGTGAATTTACTTGACCTGGCTTAAAATACAGATGCTGTAGTTTCTAGTGGCTGCTAATGGAATTTCTTTTTGACCAAGACTGAATGATGAAGCTTTAAAGATTGGTTTATAAATGGGGAGAGATTTCTTTTGCTTTATTCCTCAGAGAATGTGATAAGTTGGAATACAAAATAGATTTATTTGATTAAGGTTAAAATATATGTTATTATTTCTGGTAGATCTTAGTGGACTTTTGCTGAATAGGACTGAATGATGAGTTTTACAAGAGATGAGATATGGGAAGATTTTTTTTTTTAATTGAAACTCTAGAGAAGGTGTTAAGTATCTGAAGTTGTTTATACTTGTCTGGAGGGAGGAGGGAGTCATTTTTTATATATATATATCTTTTTATTTTTTTTCCTATTTTCCTTCTTTTTTTCCCTCTCTCTCTCTGCACTTTTCTTTGTCTTTTATTCACATTTTATGTTTTCTTAGTTTGTATTCGTCTTTTATCTTTGTATTTGTAAACTTTATCTATCTATCTATCTATCTATCCATTTATCTATCTATCTATCTATCCATTTATCTATCTATCTATCTATCTATCTATCTATCTATCTATCATCTGTGGAAGTCTACAAATACAAAGATAAAAGACTAATATAAACTAAAAAAAAAATTCCCCTCTCACCCCTATGGGTGGTATGTGTCTTCCTCAATCTTGGGTCCTCTACCAGAGGCCTGGGAGTTTGAGGGTTCTGCGCAGTATCTTAGCTGTTCCTAGCACTGCACTCTTCTGCACAGAGAGCTCTGATGTTGTTCCTGGGATCTGTTGGAGCCACTCTCCCAGCTTAGGAGTCATGGCCCCGAGTGCTCCTACCACCACTAGGACCACTTTGGCCTTTACTTTCCACATCCTCTCTAGTTCCTCCTTCAGGCCTGGTACTTCTCCAGCTTCTCATGCTCCTTCTTCCTGATGTTGCTGTCACTTGGCACTGCTACATCTATCACTACCGCCGTCTTCTGGTCTTTGTCTACTACCATGATGTCTGGTTGATTAGCCAATACCTGCCTGTCTCTCTGGATCTGGAACTCCCACAGGATCTTAGCCCTGTTATTCTCCATGACCTTCTGTGGAATCTCCCATCTGGACTTGGGGGGGTCTAGCTCATATGCTGTGCAGATGTTCCTGTACACAATGGCAGCTACTTGGTTGTGCTGTTCAGCAAATGCTGTTCCTGCCTGCATCTTACACCCTGCCACTATGTGTTGGACTGTCTCTGAGGCCTCTTTGCACAATCTGCACCTTGGATCCTGTCTAGTGTGGTAGACACCTGCTTCTGTGGATCTGGTGCTTAGTGCCTGTTCTTGTGCTGCTATGATCAGTGCCTCAGTGCTGTCTTTTAGTCCGGCCCTTTCCAGCCACTGATAGGATTCCCCAATGTCAGCCACCCCAGCTATCTGTTGATGGTACATCCCATGCAGGGGCTTGTCTTGCCATGGCACTTCCTCTGCTTGAACCTTCTTCCTTGTCTGCTGCTGCCTGAGGCATTCTCTCAGCAACTCATCTTTGGGTGCCATCTTACTGATGTATTCCTGGATACTTTGGGTTTCATCCAGGACAGTGGCTTTGACATTCATCAGACCCTGCCCGCCCTTTGCGCCTGGTGTACAGTCTCTGGGTGTTGGACTTGGGGTGGAAACCTCCGTACATTGTGAGGAGCTCCCGGGTCTTCACATCAGCAGCCTCCATGTCTTCCTTTGGCCAGCTCACTATACCGGCAGGGTATCTGATGACTGGCAGGGCATGCATGTTGATGGCATGGATCTTGTTCTTCCCATTGAGCTGGCTCTTCAGGACCTGTCTTATCCTTTGGTGGTACTTGGATGTTGCTGTCTTTCTTGCCTCCTCCTCATGGTTCCCGTGTGACTGTGGGACACCAAGGTATTTATAGCTGGTCTCTATGTCTGCTATGTGGCCCACTGGTAGTTCCACTCCATCAGTCTTAACTATCTTCCCTCTTTTTACTATCATCCTGCCACACTTCTCCAGTCTGAATGACATCCCAATGTCCTGTAGATCTGTGTCAGGTGGATCAGTGAGTTGATGTCTCGTTCACTCTTAGCATACAGCTTGATGTCATCCATGTAGAAGAGGTGGCTGATGGTGATTCCACTCTTGAACTTGTACCCATATCCAGACCTTGTGATTATCTGGCTGAGGGGGTTTAAGCCTATGCAGAACAGCAGTGGGGACAGTGCATCACCTTGGTATATGCCGCACTTGATGGCCACTTGTGTGAGCTGTCTTGAGTTCACTTCCAGTGTTGTCTTCCACAGTCCCACTGAGTGCTTGAGGAAGGTCCTTAGTGTCCTGTTGACTTTGTATAGTGCCAGGCATTCACAGATCCATGTATGTGGCATTGAGTCATAGGCTTTCCTGTAGTCAATCTAGGCTGTGCTCAGATTGGTCTGCCTAGACCTTGAGTCTTGGGCGACTGCCCTATCTATGAATAACTGGTGCTTTGAGCCTCTGGTGTTGTTCCCAATGCCCTTCTGAGCTGTGCTTATGTACTGGCCCATATGGTCTTGTAGCTTGGCAGCTATGATGCCTGATAGAACTTTCCATGTTGTGGGGAGGCAGGTTATTGGCCGGTAGTTGGATGGTGCTGTTCCTTTGTGAGGGTCTTTTATGATCAGCACTGTCCTTCCTTGTGTTAGCCAGTCTGGGTGGGAGCCTGCTGCTAGCAGTTGGTTCATCTGTGCTGCTAGGCGTTCATGCACTGCTGTTAGTTTCTTTAGCCAGTAGGTGTGGATCATGTCCAGGCCAGGTGCTGTCCAGCTTTTCATGTTCTTGACCCGCTGTTGGATGTCTGCTACTGTGATGGTGACTGGTTCCTGTTCTGGGAGATTGCTGTGGTCTGCTTTCAGGTCCTGCAGCCACTTTGCACTGGTGTTATGCATCTTCTCTTTCTCCCATATGTTCTTCCAGTACTGTTCAGTTTCCGCTGCTGATGGCTCAGCTGCTACTCTGTGGTTGCACTGCAGTTGGGAGTACACTTTGGATGGTTCTTTGGAGAACAGGGCATTTATCTTCTTGGCCTCTGCTTCTCTAGTGTATCTCCTTAGCCTGGTAGCCAGTGCTGTGAGCCTTTGTTTAGCAGTCTCTAGGGCTTCAGATGGAGTCAGGCCCATGTATTTTTCCGGTAGCTGAGTCTTATCCTTAATCTCCACACGCTTTTGTAGTTCTACCAGCTGACTGACTTCTCTCCGAGTTGCCTTGATCTTAGCCTCCAATCTCATTTTCCAGGGTGGGTATGTACTGCTGTTCTTCTTGATCATGTAGCCAAGCATTTCCAGGATTACAGTGGCTGTAGCATATACCAATTCATTGGTTTCAGTTATGGTGGTAGTAGGGATTGTCTGGAGGGCTCTGTTGGCATCTTCTAGCATACTATCTGATGGTACTTCTCCACTGAGCCTTGGTAATAGGACTCGAGGGTTGACTGTAGCTAGTTTATCCATGATCTTATGCCTCATATCAACTGCTGTGCTCTGTAATGGAAGGGGTGGCAGTGACATTCCAGCTTCAGGTGTTGGCTGCGCATCTGCTTGGTCTTCCAGGTCTGCTTGAGTCCGGGTTGTAATGTGGAGTTGGTCTATCTCAAGTTGTGAGAGCAGCTTCCTCTTCACTATGTTGAAGCGCTGGGTAACTAGTTGTTTCTCAGTTAGTGTGGATGTAGGCCTTCTGTCTATCCATAGTTCCCTCATACGTTTCATATATCCCCTCTCATTAGGTCTGCTGTTGTAGTAGCATTCCATCATTTCCAAGTTCTCTTGTCTCGTCCATGTATGGTTCAAATACAAACTAATATATATATATATATATATATATATATATATATATATATATATATCCATCAGCCACCTCCTCTACATGGATGACATCAAGCTGTATGCTAAGAGTGAATGAGACATCAACTCACTGATCCACCTGACACAGATCTACAGTGACAACATTGGGATGTCATTTGGACTGGAAAAGTGTGGCCGGATAGTAGTAAAAAGAGGGAAGGTAGTTAAGACCGATGGGGTGGAACTACCATTGGGCCACATAGCAGACATAGAGACCAGCTACAAATACTTTGGTATCCCACAATCACATGGGAACCATGAGGAGGAGGCAAGGAAGATAGCAACATCCAAGTACCACCAAAGGATAAGACAGGTCCTGAAGAGCCAGATCAATGGGAAGAACAAGATCCACGCCATCATCACATATGCGCTGCCAGTCATCAGATACACTGGTGGTATACTGAGCTGGGCAAAGGAAGACATGGAGGCTGCTGATGTGAAGACCCAGAAGCTCCTCACAATGTACGGAGGTTTCCACCCCAAGTCCAACACCCAGAGACTGTACACCAGCTGCAAAGAGGGCGGGCGGGGTCTGATGAGTGTCAAAGCCACTGTCCTGGATGAAACTCGGAGTATCCAGGAGTACATCAGTAAGATGGCACCCAAAGATGAGCTGCTGAGAGAATGCCTCAGGCAGCAGCAGACATGGGAGGAGGTTCAAGCAGAGGAAGTGCCATGGCAAGACAAGCCCCTGCATGGGATGTACCATCAACAGATAGCTGAGGTGGCTGACGTTGGGAAACACTATTGGTGGCTGGAAAGGGCTGGACTAAAAGACAGCACTGAGGCACTGATCATAGCAGCACAAGAACAGGCACTAAGCACCAGATCCACAGAAGCAGGTGTCTACCACACTAGACAGGACCCAAGGTGAAGATTATGCAAAGAGGCCTCAGAGACAGTCCAACACATAGTGGCAGGGTGTAAGATGCAGGTAGGAACAGCATTTGCTGAACAGCACAACCAAGTAGCTGCCATTGTATACAGGAACACCTGCACACTGTATGGGCTAGATCCCCCCAAGTCCAGATGGGAGATTCCACAGAAGGTCATGGAGAATAAAAGGGCTAAGATCCTGTGGGACTTCCACATCCAGACAGATAGGCAGGTACTGGCCAATCAACCAGACATCGTGGTAGTAGACAAGGACCAGAAGACAGTGATAGTGATAGCTGTAGCAGTACCAAATGACAGCAACATCAGGAAGAAGGAGTATGAGAAGCTGGAGAAGTACCAGGGCCTGAAGGAGGAACTAGAGAGGATGTGGAAAGTAAAAGCTAAAGTGGAGAAGGGATTTTTTTTAAAAAAAAATTATATATAAAGAAATGTGTCACTTTGATGAAGCTTCAAGCAGAGTACTCTTTGTAAGATCATCTCCAGTTGTCCACTTCTAAGCAGTGAAGCAGAGTGGCCATGCTGCTTCATTTCATTCATAAAATGCCTTCTGCACATACATAGATAGGACGTGTGCAGAATCCACTTCCTTCAAGGTCAAGACATATTGGCTTTAACACTTCTCAACTCTCAGCTTGTCTCTGCCATATAAAGTGAATTATCAATATGTGTTTTCTATCATGGTGCTGAGATAGACATTTCCATTTCATCCATCGTTTATAGAGTAGTTATAACATTATAATGCAATATAGTACAATATGGATGCACTATAATTTCCAGAACATTAAAAAAATATTTGTACCTAATTCTGTCTTAATAAATGTGATTTAAAATAAATTTAAATCTGATTATTTTGAGTTTCTCTTGGGTTTACTCTCATTATTACTTTCTTTGTATATGACAGTCTATACTGAATTGCATTGGTTAGCAGCTGGGACCACATATTTTGTTATCAATTCTCTTGGGTTCTGAGGTATCTTAGGGGTCAATTACATGATACAATGTATAGTCAGAAGGAGCACATTGCCAGTTACTTCATTTTTTCCCTCCCCCATTTGGGAGAAAGGATGCAGGGGAGGTTGAGCAGATGTGCTAAGTCTGTTAGTCTCCAATTGTTAATCTCCAACTCCAACAGTAGTAATCCTTCTCCTTCTCCTTCTCCTTCTCCTTCTCCTTCTCCTTCTCCTTCTCCTTCTCCTTCTCCTCCTCCTTCTCCATTTTTACCCTGTTTATTCCCCCCCCCCCCACTCTCTGGCAAGATTTGATGGCAATTGTAAAACCATTTCAGGACTTTCTTTAATGCGAAGTGACATAAAATGTTTTAAATAAATAAAAGCAATATTTTGCAAACATTTAAACAAGGAAGAAAATCATGATTAATTATTGCCTTGCCCCTGAATTTTGGTGACATAATCTTGGATGGGTCACATTCAGCTACTGCTTGCTGATTGATGTATAACAACATTCAACAGGGAGCCATAATAAATACAGGAACTTTCTTTCTCTTTGACAAAGGATTCATTTGAACTCATTCAATATTTTTACTTGACAGAGAAATAAAGGTGAGAACAAGTTGTTTCTAGAGATCTAGTGACACATGAACATTTAGGCCAGTGTTTTTCTCTGAAGAATAACTGAATTCTTTCTTTTTGAGGACACACACTGAGCAGCTTAGTGGGGTTAAAATGGTTCATTCTCCATTTCAAGGTATGCACAAATCTTATTTCCTTTCCACAACTAAGAATGGCAACACATGACATTTTCATATCTGCTCACGTACATAAAATCGGCATAGATTCTAGGATAATCAGACTGCTAAAGGTCATCGTCCTAAAATAGACACTTATGAACATTTTGAAAAAGCAAAGAATTATTCCTAATCAATATTTGTCATGCTGTGAATATGTTCTGAACTGTCTGGAACTTTAGTTGATTTGGTTAATGTTTTTGCAGGATCTCCCGCCCACCCAAAAAGCTATTGCTTAGTTATATTTTCTTTTTTTTAGAAAAGAGTTATTCCTCCTCAGATTTATATGAACATAATGTATACCTAAAACAACAAATCATAAGCCTTCAAGCAGTGAAGCACTAAAAATGTTCGTCTTCGTACTTATTGAGTGTTTTGATTAAATGTCAGGGGAGTTAATAATAACAAAAATGCTTTTCCTATTTGGTGTTCATGTATTTCCATACACACACACACATATTCTAGAATACACACACACACACATTCTAGAATAATTGTGTGTGTGTGTGTGTGTGTATGTATATATATACACATATATATTCTAGAATAGTGTGAGTGTGTGTGTGTGTGTGTGTGTGTGTGTGTGTATTCCAGATTTTCAGTTTACCAGCTTATCTGAAACAACATTTCCACCCATATTTAACTATTTTAGAGCTGGGTGCAAATGACCTTTTGAAATTTTCCAATACAGTCTCTGGCCAAGAAATTTGAAAAGAAACTTCCTTAACATTCTCAGAAATTCTCCAACAATTACTCAAGGTCAGGATTTATCCTTAGCAGTGAAATAGGACCTCTGCTGAAAAACTCCATGAAAGAAGTTCCCTTTTTGTGTCTTTCCATCACAATTGATGGAAGTGAGAGAAGCCAAGGAGGTTGCAATCTACTAGAGTTTGCACAAAAATGTCCTTTGGCCAATTTGATTGATTGATTATGTGTAATCAAGTCAATGTCAACTCTTAGCAACCACATTGATTTTCTTTAAAATGATCTATCCCTAACCCGTTCTTTCAAGTCTCCCAATGGTGCACTCATTGCCACCGTAACTAAGCCCATCCACCTTGCTGCTGGTTGTCCTCTTCTTCTCTTTCCTTCCACCTTTCCCAGCCTTAGAGCCTTCTCCAGAGAGCAGGTCTTCACATAATTATTCTGAAGTAGGATAACTTGAGCCTGGTCATTTGTGCCTTGAGTGATAACTCTGGGTTGATTTGATTGATGATCCATTTGTTTGCTTTCTTGGCTGTCCACAGTATCGTCAGGAGTCTTCTCCAATACCAAATTTCAAAAGTTATCAATATTGTTTCAATCATTCTTCAGAGACCAAATTTTGCTTCCATACAGTGTCACAGGGAATAATATTGCTTCTCACTGTTCTGATCTTTGTAGGTATAGACACATCACAGCAACCAGTTTATTACTAAATAAATGATATATCACCACATTTCATCTATGAGAATTAACTGAATAATAATTTTGCTCTCCCTTCTTTCCTTAAATCTAAAAAGAACTGTTAAGGGGGACAAATGAGACTGTAGGAGATTTCTCCACTTGTTCCTCACCTGTTTAGATCCTGCAGTCTTCATCCCTTCCCCAAATGCCCCCAAAATAAGACAGTGGAGTGGCCACAAGGGAAATTGAAATTTTAATAAGTCAGTAATAATATGCCCCTGCATTATGGCCTTTACAATATTACATAAAGAAATTATTATTGCTATTGTTATTACTTTCCTAAACATTAGGAAACCATTTTAGAGTTACTTAATTTTGTTTACTGCTACTTTTTATTATATGTGTATTTTTATCTTGTAATTATCACTGTTTTAATTTCTATATTGCCACTCTTTTAAATGCAATAAATTAATTTATTATCTATATTTCTTTTAATGGTTTTGTACCCTAACTCAAGAAACAGGACTTGCTGGGCACTGTAGAAAAGTAAATGCAGTAAATAAGTTCATCAGGTAGAAGACAATTCATCTTTTTCTGTTCCTGGGTGTGGGGAGAGAAAATATATGGTGATCCCTTTTCTGTTTTCCTCTTCTTCAGTTTAAATATAGAGATTACTTTGGATCCATTGCACATCACAAAATATACAGAATGTGATGTGCCTTCTTGAAGAAATCTGGTTCATATGTGCACTATTTTCTTTTGAATAATGTCCATTTTAAAATATCATTGATAATCCTGTACAAATTAACCAAAATAATATCATAATTTCAACTTCATTTCTAATCTAAACTACAGTAAAGGCAGTGAGATTTACTATAATGAAAATAACAATAATATTTTTTTCTATCTTTGTATCTATTATCGAAACTGTAATTATTTTTTCCCCATTTTTAGCATTTTGTTGTTGCTGCTGCTGTTAAAAATCTGTGGAGTTCTTTTAGACTCTTCTCTGAAAGAGTCTACGGAAAGGCCTTCAGTTACCCAACAAATCTTCCATTTGATATTTGTATATTGCTTCATATCACCTTTGATTTAAAGTGAAAGAACTTGTATAACAGCCGCTGTTTAGTTTAAGAGGAATTATGTCATTACATTGCAGGCAGACACCCACTGGATCTCCATTGATCTTCCAGCTCAAAAAAAAAATTGGGGGAGAGGTATGCTCAGGCAGACATTCAAGACAAGTGACTTGATGTGCCCCTGGTGAACTTCAGATCCTATTGGAATTCCTGCTTACACAAATACTTCATTAGGTTTAATTTTGTCAAACCTCTATGGCTTGCATAGACATATTATGCTGGTCTATGACCATAATAAAGATTTGATTTGATTTAATTTGATTTATTAGGTCTAATCCCATTAGGGAATCTCAATCAATGTGACTGGGGATATTGCATCTTTTGGCTATCTGTGTGGACACATGGTTAGGAACCTGGAAAAAAAAGTACATAATTTTCTTTAACTTTGCCAAAGTCTATAGAATTAATAGAGATACAAATATCAGGTCAAGACCAGAGTGTGATAAACCCTATTGTATCAGTAGATAGTGTTTGTATGCATGCAAGTGTGTGTTTATGTATGCACATGTGCATATCTAGTTTGTGATAATAAGGAAGTACTGTATTCTCAGGCATGGGTAAGTGAGCTATAAGAGCAAAACAACATGAGCAAAGTTAAATCTTAAATCATAATCAGTCCTTGTTCATTCATATAGGCTAGAGGACAGAGATGCACATGGGATGGTTTACAAGTCACAAGCTGTTAGTCAGTTTCCAAGATGGATATTTTAGGAGACGTAGTTGGGAGATTTTGCTATGCCCAGGTCTTTCAGGTTCTTGCTAGAGTTAGTCAATTCCAAATGTTACTTCCTATCTTTTATGTACTTTCTGGCCTAAAGATGTCACTGCACGTAATGGGTTGCTGGTTTTGAAAACACAATGTTTGAGAAATGTATCATATCTGGAGTCTTCCTTAGGAGAACTTCACCATCCTTCTCACAATAAGTCCTTGTCCATTCCAAGTGGCAGTAGTTTCTCCCAGCAATCCAGGACAATATCTGTTATGATCATTCCATTCATGCTGAGCTAAGAAACTCAATTTTCACTGCACAGCTGAAACCCAGTTTGTGGCAACTGTACAGAAGAAGTGCCACCACTACAAAGCTTCCACTGGGAGCAGCTATGAGACGTAAATTTGGCTTGGTTTCCCTTTGCAAGGGTTAGACACCTTCACTCTTATTCATTTTGGGTCAGGGAGCTTTGGTCTACATACAGCAAAGGACAAGGGGGAAGAAGAGCTGCCCAGCATTTTTTGCAGGAGTTAAACTTGATAAAAATAATGTGTGGTTCTTTCAAATTAAGTCTTGCAAGAGAAAGCCAAGCCTTTGTCATACTGTCACTACCTTATCTTTGAGGAGGCTGACTTTTCTCTTGCATGCCTTCAAGTAACTCAGCTCCAGCTCCATAATAGAACTAAGTTTCTTCCTCGGGTGCAGCGTCTATTCCCAATAGACATCCATAGCTAACCACCATCTGGAGGCTAAAGAGACAAGTGGGAACCACTCTAAGCCTCCCAGCTATTGGGGTACTTTCAAATCCCCAATATATCTGAAACTCACTCACAAGCAGACATACTCACATATTCATTCACTGCTCAGACAGAAACACACCATATATTCCTACAGAATCAACAACTTTCTTGATGCCAAGTAACACCCACAACAAGATGGACAGTATTTATTAATTTTCTCATCTGTCAATCCAGCTCTTTTCTCACTAGTCTTTCGAAGGCCTAATTGTCTAGAAAGGCTCTTTCAGTCTTCCAATCCACTTGATTAAAGGAAGCAAGGTTTAGACAAAATGCATATGTTAACTTTCTCCTGGCAGCAGAACATTGTGCTTAAAAACTCAATTTGAAGTTTATTTAGTGATAAACCAAAGCTTTGAACCATTCAGTAATCTGCTAATGATAACCTCAAAACTTTTGCAATGGGAAAGAAGTCAACTGAATGTTAACCATATTAGCACTAATGGAAAAAGCTTAAGTGCCAAGTCATTTCTGCTAATTAGGCAATATTAGGCTTGAAAAAAAAGAGTGCAATTGGAAATCTTCTTATGGAATACCTGCCCTCCCCCCTCCCCTCCCCTCCCCTCCCCTCCCCTCCCCTCCCCTCCCCTTCCCTTCCCTTCCCTTCCCTTCCCTTCCCTTCCCTCTGTTGCATAGTTATGATTTTAAAGCCCCAAAGTCCTTAATGTTTTTGAGAAACTTGGAACATTTGCAATATTGACAACATGACATAGACATTTTCACTTTCACTAGGTGAGGCTTGGCCTGGGATAAAATACCCATTTACTGGAGACATGAAATTAGGATTCCATTCCATCCAATCCGCATGCTCATTTCAAACAGAGATGACAGGAGAAGTCTGTGGATTGTTTTCACCTTGCCAACTTCCCATTTAATTTTTGTAACTGAAAAGTTTCTTTAAAAAAAATCAGATGGGGTTGAGTACAATAGTAGCCAATGAAGCTGTTTCCATAAGTGAGTAGATACTATACTGGAAACTCCAATTATTGTCTACAATAAAATCAATGTAAGTTTTATTTATTTAAAACATTTATATGGCTACCCAACTCAACCAAAGTGAACCTGGACAGCTTACAAAAAGAAAAAGCAACAAAACCTATCAAAAAGAATGCAGAAGCATGATACATACAGCAACAAGCAATTGTGAAACCATAAAACCATAAAACCATAAAATATAGTAGAATGGCATTTCAGCAGTAACATCATCAACCAATCCAGGCTCCAGTACATCAATGGCCCAAAGGCCCGGGAGAAGATCCAGGTTCTGACAGCCCTTCTAAAGGCCAGCAGGTTCAGAATCAACTGTAGGTTAGGAGGAAGATTGTTCCACAAAATAAGGGATGCCACTGAGAAGGGACACCTCCTAGGCCCCACAAGATAGCATTACTTAAGTGAAGGGACCCAGAATATGCCATCACAGTCCAAGTGGAGAAGACAGTCCCTTCAATAACCTGGTGCCTATGCCAAGTTGTTCCACATTAATAGCAAATACCATACGTGTATTTCTTCTTTCCCAGTAATTTCTTCTTTTTCCAATAACTCCAATTTTATTACAATGTAAATTTAAACAGTATTATGTGTTTTGTACGGCATAACATTTGCATCTCTGCTATACTTGTTTTCAAATCAACTTTATATATTCTACACATAGAATTATATTTTCCAGTTCAGCGTAGAACTGGGAAACCTTTCCCATAATCCTACCAGTAAATCCTTCAGGCTGCCACTGGGTTTATTAACCTAAACTCAGTTTGACTCATATGCCTGACAATTCAAATTACTCAGTCTGCAGAGTAATTTGACCATTTTAATGGAGTATTTAGATCATGACATTGATACACAATAGCCTTGTTCAAATTTATATTGTGAAGTACCATTAAGTTGTCTTAATGACTGCATCCAGAGTAGCCGACTTAGCCTTTTGCAACAAAAAACAAAAATGAATAAACAAAAACACAGGCAAGTTTTCTGACACCTTAAAGTCTAATAATTATTTTTATTACCCTAGGAGGTCTTGTGGATCAGATGAATGAAGTCAATTCATGAGAGGGACATTTTATATCTTCAACAACAGCAACATCTACAGCATAATACATCTGTGTGTTGACGTTGGCAAGATGGCTGATAGAATGTTGTGATGTAAACCCCACCCCTTCTGACAAATGCATATAGCATCACAATGCTTGCATCACTACTCTCCATTTACATCTGGCTGATGCTGACACACACACACACTCTCTCCCTGTGGATTCCATGTTCAATCATTCATCAGCATTTTCATGGAAATGGTTTTTGTTTTTCTTAAATGAGGGACTTCCACTGGCCTAAGAACTTTATGTACAAAAAAGCACCCATCTTCCCAACTGCATAAAGTGGAGCCTGTAACAAACTGTTACAGATTCAGAGTTTAAAGCTGAAGGCAGCCAAATCTGCACCCTCTTCAAAATTCCTTTCATCTCTATTCCCTAATTCCTGCTTCATTCCCCCCACCCCCATCTCAGTAGTTAGACAGAGTTCTATGTATGCTCAATGGGATGTTTTCAGAAGGTTTTTTTCCCCCCTTAATTTTGCATATTGTTGCTACCATCTATAAGAAGAGAGAGGAATCTTTTTTTATCACATTGTTTGATAGATGATATTCCATCAAGTCATTTTTGACTCCTAGAGGCCACATAGGTTAGATATTTTCCATCATTTTTTTTTTTTTTTTTTGCCGTTGTCATTAAAGTGATCATCTGCCCCTGGCATCTTCCTATATAGCTGGTGACCAGTATAGATGCCTGCTTGCTTTAGCTGGGCGGCCAGGATGCCTTGGTAACCCCTCTGGGAGTATATACTCTTGGCATATACCCCCGACATTCTTCGTTCAACCCTCCCAGGAACACCCTTCCACCATGATGAGGTGACACAGTAGCATTTGGGGGGGAGGGGGTGTCATATAAGGATTCAAAATCAGAAAACTGGATAAATTGATGGCATTAAGCCTATTTCTGGGGAATGTAGGAGATTTGGTCCCTTGCGATTCACAGCAACTTTTCTGTATTGTCTGCATTTTAATTATAAATGTTGATATTTCATCACCCAGACTGCAAAAGTCCACCCGACTGGAAGATACCATCTTAGATTCCCTAGAATATCCTACTCCAAGGGGTATTTAGGAGAAAATAGTAGTTGCCACTAGAAGGTTTCAGTTTTGGAATTGTGTGCCTAGTTCCTGAACTTCATAGTGTGCCCTAAGTTGTTTGTTTTTAAATACACTATATTAACCTTTAGGCTGCTTCCCCTAACCTGTGTGCTGTCTTGTTGGGTCAAATTCAAGTCCTGCCTCTAGCCAGCAAAACCAGTGTGAAGAATTCTGGGAAGTGAAGTCCACAGATCTGGAGAGCACTTGGATTGGGAAAGATTGCACACATCTTATAGAGCTAATACTAAACAAATGATATGGCTTAGTGCTATGTGTGAAACTAAGCACAAAAAATAATAGAGCCATATTAATAGAAATCAGTGCTCCTTAAAAATGCATTAGATTTATATGCTATGTAAGGAAAAAAGAAGACAATATATTTATTCTCTGACTCCTAGCTCTCTCATAATGTATAGAAGAAACTATTTTCCCAGTTCCTAATCATTTCTTGAGTCTCCTTGATACACCAATTATGGACATAACAGCTTTGCCTGGTACTATAGATCTAAACTTCAATTCACTTGACCAGCTGGGTCAGTGAAAATAAATAGCTTTCTCTGGACAGGTTTACCTTGGGTTCCTTAATAGTATCATTTCATAACCTTAGTCCAAGGACACAATTTTGCTGGGCAAGAGCACATTAAAGAATAAATATCACAAATTGTTTTCTTGTAGATCTTCTGTTTTCTGTGATATCTGGTAACCAATCCCCACCCCGCCCCTCCTCTCCTGCACCAATAACTTATGTAAGGTTGAACATTCTTGAAGGTTAAAATGAACATTTCTAACCATGATGACATTGTAAAAGATTAATGAAATGTCCATGACTAAGCTTAATATTCTGCCCCCCATTATGGTAGTGTATTTCTAAGAAATCTGTTCAGAGTGGCACTGGGGAATGAAACCCTTCTCTCTTTTTTAAGTGAAAAAGGAAGCAAAGGAGGAAAAACTCACTATGCTATTAAAGCAATTGCACACACCAAATTATAGATATAGGGTGTACTGAAAAATTATGGTCATGAGAGCACAGATTAAAAAAAAAATTCTAGAGTTGAGTCATGCTAATCTGTTTGATTACTCCTTCCATTTTTAAATGCATTTTCCACACAACTCTTCAACTCTCTTTTTTTTTCCTCCCCTGCCAAATAAAGGAGGAAATTTCCACCTTCTACTCAAAATATTTGACAATTCCCCCCTTCCAATTTTTCTTGGTGGTGCTTTTCAGCTTATTTAAGTCATTGGCACTGGTGGTCCTAATGCTGGTGTGGTTTTCTCTGACACATTAAACCATCTTGTCTAATGAAAGTACTGGCACCCTCTACAGGCCCATTTTTTTCTGAGGATTCAGAAGAAAGTAGGCAACCCTCCTTGGCTCCTTAAGCCAGTCCAAGACTTGACAAAGATAGCATTATCCCATCCCAATTTTATGAAAAATGCTTGCTTTGACCCAGTAACTAATGTGGATGGATAGATGGATGGACTAATCAGGAAGTGCATCAAGCAGGGGGCAAGACAGTTTATGAAGCCTTTGAAGTTTTGTTCCTAATGTTGATATGAGGATATGAGATGGACTCAATCCTACTTTTCATTTTTTTCCCCCTACAAATCTCAAAAAGAAAGAGGAGAAAGCAATCTGTTGCAATTTCAGAATAAAACTAGGCTACTATTAGATTAAATAATACAATATTTTGAGTCTAGAACATTCAGAGCTTGGGAAGTTCCTACTTTCCAAGTTCAAAAGCTCTGTGTTTGAAACAACTGTTCTGACCTCAGTGGAAGTATCTTGCTGCTGATTTGCACATATTCTGGGTTTGGCGTAGTCTTATGTCATGCTTAAAATACCAGTTTTGGATTCAAAACACAACTATTTTGAGTTTGCAACACTTCCAGAATGAGTAGAAGTATCTGAACACTTCCAGTAAGGCTGAAACCACCTGTTTTCATTCTCAGAACAAATACTTCCTGCTTGCAATGTTTTAAATTCAGGACTTTCCATATTATACAAAGTTCATTGGAATGATTACTGTTTATATTTTTCATAAAACATTTGACTACTTTAAAAGGACTTATGTAAATGCCAGATAGTTGTAGAACTCATCTAGCAGCCACACAGATGCAGAATCTCCAAGGTATTTCAAGATGTTCTCAATTTTATTTTTTTATATAGTACAAAGTCAAACTACAGAGTTTTCTACCTAAGGGAGGGGAAAAACGACACACAAATCTTTCTGGTTTTGCCCTCTCTTAAAGACTTATAGAAAAAAAATATATGCAAGCATGGATGCATAGTATAAATCTAATACAAAATTATTTGAATTAATAAATTCATCCACAATTAACTGTCAGCTGATATTGCAACTTTGATGGAACTGGCATGTCTTTTATGAACAGTATTGGATACAGAAAGTACAGATTTCCCTACCATGTGATATTTTATTTCCAATGCATTTTTTATAGTTCCAGTTTGTATTATTTCTTCTCCCTTTGACATTTTGCATGTCAGATGGAGAGTATCCTCAGGGAAAATAAATCAGCTTTCCTCCTGGAGTGCAAACCTTCTACTAATAATAAAATGTGTTGTGTTTGAATACAGGAGAGTTGTACAGTTGTTATAGCAACTGGAATTTAAAAGGAAGCATAGAGTTTGGAGGGGGCAGCTGCTTGATTCCCAAACAAATTCTTCACCCCAGTTACCCCCAAAGGAATTATTTTAAATCACTCTTTCCAGTTGCAAGAGGTAACTTTAAACCAAGAAGCTTAGCAAAACTTGTCGGTCATTTAGTCAATAGGAGCCTCTTTTAATCACATGTAGAAGAATAGCTTGTCTTAAGATGCAGGAGGCTTCCTATACTTATCTATTATTCCTGCTGACTTGCAATGCATGAATATGATAGGTCCATCTGAGTCTAGTACTTCTACAAATCAGCTAAGTTTCTGATTGACCAAACAAAACCATGATCAGGTTCACATATAGTGCTAATTGTTCTCACACTATGTGAGGGCTCTTTGTTTTCTAAGGAGCGGACAGACCACGCTGTAGCAAATCTGTACAAAATGCTTTATTGCAGCACACGCCTTCCCCAACAACAGACTGTGGCTCTCCACCCATCTAGGACTTGCAAGGTGATGTCGTCATGTAAATATGTCTTTAATACTCAGTCCTTTATTACTTAGTTCAAGCAAAAGTCTATAAGTCTGTAAAGTGGCATACATCCTTTGCCTTTTTCCAAACGTTCTTACTCTAGTTGGCATGAGGTGCTGCTTCAGTGTGGTTGTTGTTTTTCTATATCCTACTGAGCTCCTGGCAAAGCTCCAAGCTCCAGGCAAGACTCCCACTGGAATATGCTGCTCACCTAGTTTGTGGTCCTGGCAGTGGAATGATAGTCCTCTTGCCTGCTTGTAATAGCTGCCAATCTTCAGACATCGCCTCCGCTTCCCCGTCTGTAGGCCGTTTGCTTGTCACCTTTCCTCTTACACAGACACACCTTTCCCCACTCTGTCTTTGCATTTGCTTTTCTGAGCTAAGAGCCTGAGTGGAGTGAGGCTGCCTCTGGACTTCGGCATGTCCTTGAAAATGCCAGGGTGTGGCTTAATTATCACAGGCAGCTGGAACACCAGCTTGGATGCTTGTGAGTAAAGTTTGAGTTAGGAAAATGAGGGAAATGGGGTGAGAAGTGTTTCTGGCTGCAACTACTTTTCCCAGGCACAGACAGCAATCTCAACTTTGCTCCCTCACACACTAAACTATAAAGCACAATTTATAGCTGTAGAGGCTGCTTTATGTGGTATAACAGAGTAAGCCAAAGACAAATAAATCACAGTATTCCTTAATGTATATGTGAACTTAACCTACTGGCAATTCAGGGATGGACATAAGATTTCAGCTGCTTCTCTGAAATACTATAACCATTAACTATGCTTCTGACCTTCTTAGGACTAACATACAGTAAAGGAGGTACTGAAGAACAGCAACAACAGCCTTTGTTGCTATGAACTTTGTGCTGTATCTACAAAGTTTCCCCTCTATATACCAAGGAGGGTATTACCTCTCTACCAAAACTAAATCAGGGCTTAACTACCATAGCAGTCAAGAAGAGAAGCCATCTTCTCTTTCATCTTATGCAGCAAAATATATTGGTACAGTCAAGGGCCTTAAAGCCTTTTGAATACCAACAATATCTCTTGCATCTGCTCTTGAGCTGAAAGCATATTGACCTTTCTATTTTGATATGGAATAGTATCAATTATCATCTTTATTACGGTCATAGACCAGGATATGGAATAGTATTATGGCTATAAACTATGATTTATAGTTTAGTGTGAGAGCAATTAGCACTATATATGAACCTAATCATAATTTTGCTTTGTAAATCATATGACATAGCAGATACTGAGGAATACCAATGACAGCCTTTGGTGCCATGAACATTGTCCTCATTGTGTGTGTGTGTGTGTGTGTTTATTCAGTTTGGAAGCCACCTAACTCCAGAGTGACTCTGGGCAGCTTAGGATCTAAAAATGGAAAACACAATGGAGGAAGAATCTGAAATGTCCAGACAACAATATCCTATATTGGAGGAGTAGGGAGAGGAGGAGGAGCCACAGCTGTAACTTTAAATACATTGAGGGTCACCTTGAAAAAATGCTGTAGTGCTAGAAAGAGGAAAGAAGGAAACAACAACAACAACAAGGCTCCACAGCCATCCTATCTCAAGGCTTGGGAGAATGGCTACAGCACTGCAACACTAAAGACTTCTAAAACACCATCAGGATGGGTAATGCACAAGACCAGTTGCAACAAAGACATGGATGATTATTAACAACCAGTTCAGGAAAAAATCACAACAAGCACACTAGCCATAATTATGCAAAAGAACCCCTCGCCATACCCTTATTTGAATTTATTTAATTTTATTGGTCAAAGACCAATACACTCATACAATGAAACAAACAAGCAAAAGGAAAAAAAGAGTTATAGACAAAACCAGACACAGAACACATCAAAGCTATCAAGATTGTTCAACAGCTGTCTAATAGAGAAGGAAGGAAGGAAGGAAGGAAGGAAGGAAGGAAGGAAGGAAGGAAGGAAGGAAGGAAGGAAGGAAGGACTCTAGAGGTGCCTGGAGACCTGACAGCTAAAATTAAGAGAACATTATTCTCTCCTGAACTTGTGTGAGGTAGTTTAAGAAGAACATTATTAGAAAGACCTACTGTGTTGTATAGAAGGGATAGCACAGAAGCACAGAGGAGACTCTATTTCTTTCAGAAGGTAGGACCACAGTCATTCTTCTGCAGGGATGTTATTGACTATCAATTTCAAAGGTCCATTGCTTCCATTGGACCAATCTCATTCAGGCTGAGTGAAGCCATGTACTGGACATATAATTCTTACATATAACTACCAGCTTTATCACACTTCCCTGGCATTTATTGAGCTGGTAAAAAAAATCTTACGTTTAGCCAAAAAAATCAAAATAAAATAAAATAAAATCACCTTGACAGTGTCATATTCATTTAATGCAACTATCTTGTTCTATAAAAGAATACATGGCAGATTTTTAAAAGCCCCCCCGCCCCAGGATGAAGACTCTACTTAGCTTTTGGGTGGCATGCTGGGAGCTAGAGTCTTACATTAGGAGAAAAACTAAAATTAATTTAATTTAAATCATACTGAGTTTTATGTTTTTAATTGCATGAATATTTCTGATGATTTTTTATTTTTCCTAGATTAACTACCTGAAAAATTATAATTTGGAGGCTATGTTGGGAAGTGTCTTAGGACCTACAAAATAGCTTTATAAGGAATCCTTATTACCCTAGAATTCCAAGTAGTGAACCACTGATATAAAATAAGCAGATCTCTAAATGCAAAGCATACACATGAGCAAACAAAAACACCAAAACAAAACAAAAACCTTTTGCTAGACATCCTTATGACTCTTGAGGTGCTTCTGATAAAGATATTCAATATGGATTTAGAAAACTCAAAATCCTTCCTTTTTGCTTAACAGTCAGCCTTAAAACACATCTTTTGATGAGTCTTGTCCATTTAATTTTCTATTCATGTTTATTGCTGATAGTTCATTTGAAATGCTGTTGGATTTTAATTCTAATAATAAGATAAAATCCTAGAGTGCATGTAACGAAGCATAGTGTCAAGATCAAGAGAAATCCTAGTCACTCTCTGTTCATTTTGGCTTAGATGACTCCCATAATAGTTCATCCAATTCTTGATGCTGCATTTTAGGAAGACCTTTGACAAACTGGAGTGTGTCTAGAGGAGAGCAAGCAAGATAAGAGGTCTGAAAAATGTGTGGAAAAGGTAGTACGAGGAATTATTGGAGGTGTTGCCTATGTTCAATCTTGAGAAGAGATGGCTGTAGAAAGCATGATGACTGGTCTGAAGTCAGTATCTGAAGGTCTATGAAACAGAAGTTGGGACAGGACTCTTCAGAGCTTTCCAGAAGACAGAGGAAGAAACAAAAAGCTTAAATTAGAAGGAAGTCAATTTTGATTGAATACCCATAATGGTAAGAGCATTCCAACAACGGAACAGCTTTAGGAGGTGCTGAACTCTCCTTCATTGTAGGGTTTAGAGGTTGGATAGCCAACTTTCAGGAATGCTGTAGTAGTACACAAGGCAACAAACTGAAATAGATGATTGCTGAAGTGTTCTCCAATTCTTAAATTCTATCATTCTATAAGAGAACAAAAATCTACTGTTCGCCATTCCAAGTGTTGCAGCAGCAGTAGAGGTTCCTTACCTTTTGGGGCCATGGAAAGAAATGTTAAAATCTTTGAGGAAATGAAGGCATGCCATTCCAAAGTGGGGAGTCTCTTCATTTTCGTTTTCATTTTCATTGAAAGTATGCCCATTTATACACATCAAAGTTCATTTGACAGACAAAAGTTTATCAGATCACCCATGCATATGGGAAAGATTCCCATTCACATTTGTTGTGCATTCACAAACAAAGTATTCTTATTTTACTTACAACCTTGCTTGCAAAATTACAAACCAAATTTGCATTTAAAAAACCAGGACAAAACACTATCATTCTGCACTTGGATTAAAAAACAAAAAAGGAACAAAACAGAGAATCTGTCCACTTGATAATTATATTAAAACAACTTTGCTTTGAAAGGATCCTGTCACACTGTTTGTTTGTTTTTTTAAATTTATTTATGGATGTTGTTAAAACAGATTTTGGGTGTTGCTATTGGCTGATGCCCTCCCCTTCCTTGAAATATCCCTACTGTGGCTATTTAATACACCAAGGGTACAACTTAAAAAAAAAAGCAGTGTTGCCATTCTGGTCCTAAATACTGTCTCTTTCTATGGCTACCCATGGTAAAGCATCATCACAATTTTCCTCCTGGGGAGCCAAAATCGGCCGTTTGGCATAAGTATCTGCAAAACTATTTCTAAGCATAAAATTCCACCCCAAATCTCATCCCGCCCTCCGTTTTTGAATTCGGGTGCAACTTTTTTTCGACCCCCGGCCTGCGCACCTATTGGGTAAAGCTGAATGTTTTCAAAAGAACAAGATAGTCATTTATAGGTGGAGCTTAGCATTAAAGTCTGTTTCATTGACTGGACTCTGGTGTCTTGCTGCATTAAGCTCTTGAGCTTTATCCAGATGGTTGCTACTCACTAGGCCTCGTTCATTACTATTCCCTTACCCCAGGGCAGGAAGCCAAGTGGCAAAAGATGGGATTTTTTTCCCCTAATTGAAAATTGTGTTTCCTTTGCCATACACCAAACAGAGAAATAACCAGAAATTGACTAATATCTGCATCATTTTACTGCTTAAATTGTGTTGGACGAAGTTGTCCCTGTAATTTTCAGGTCAGTTGAGGGTAAGAAATATCTCAGCATTTTCTCTATGCCATGATCTGGAGAAAAACAAATAAGTGTTACAAAAATGAAGATGAGCCCAATCAGTTATTAAAGGCTCCATTTTCTGTGAAAAATAAATGTTGGCTTAATGTCAGTCCTTCAAGTTAGGCCTGCTCTAGAAAATAGACACTGCAAGAATACTATACTATATTGATATTGATATAATAACAGAATCTTGAACATCTGACAGTGTTTTGCCTTCCCTCTCTCATATCAAAGAGAATCAAGGCAGGGCAACCTTGACTTTCTTTCTGACGCCAATCACTTTTCCTGGGCTAAGTCAATGCACATTTGCTAACAGTCACTGCATATTTTCTCCAAGGTCATGTCTGTACTCCTCTACTCTTAGAATGTACTGATACAAATTTATAAACTATATATGTATCAGATAATGCATTGGCAATGAAGATATTGAAATAGCCAACTGTTTCTTCATTTTGGATCAACTATCAACAGAACAAGAAACAGCTGTTAAGAAATACACTACAGACTAGCCCTTGGCAAGGTAGCAATAAAGGCCCTGAAACAGATATTCAGATGCCATAATGTATCCATACCTACAAAGATCAGAATCATGCAGGCAGTGGTTTTCCCTGTGACACTCTATGGAAATGTTGGACTATGAAGAAGCAGGATAGAAAAAGTATTAATGTTTTTGGACTTCAATGTTGGAGAAGACTCCAGAGAATACCATGGATAACCAAGAAAATGAACAATGGATCTTAGGACTAATTAATCCAGAGTTCTCACTTGAGGGACAAATGACCACATTGAATTTATCATATGTTAGACACATGATGCAAAGACCTAACTTTCTTTAGAAATTGGGAAAATTGAAAGGAAAGTGAACAATAGGATGACCAGAAAACGAATTGGATGGACTGAATTACAGTAGCATTGGGTGCACTGTTGGAAGATTTGAGGGTACAGATCATTCTGAACAAAGTCTATCTATGTGGTCGCTAAGAGATGACACTGATTTGATGGCACATAATCAATCAATCAATCAACCAATCAATCATGTCATACTTAATGCCAGGACTGTTACAAGATAAAGGTGATGTCTTTATTAAGGATGTAACAATTTTAGGAAATAGGAGAGAGAAAACTAGAGTAGCAGATAAGAAGGAAAACACAGAAATACAGAAAAGGGTTTGGCATAATAGCATAATGACAGAACTGGGGGGTTATATAAGTATGAAGTGATGGAGGCAGTGTAGTTTCAAAAATGAAGCGAATTATGAAATCCCTCCTGGATTATTCAATAGTTGCAAACATTAGTTGCAAGTTGATACCTGCTTCATTTTCCTCCCCAGTTCCATATATTTGTTCTTTCCCGCATTCTGCTTTTTCGTTTAAGTGAGAGAGTTGTAAGCATCAGCTCTAAATGTTATGAACATATATTTTGTGAGAAAAGCCATAGCTTAATGCCAGTTTCATGCAGCACATTAAAGGTTTCTGATTCTGTCCCTTCAGCTTGGGAAATTTATAAAATAAAATCAAGAAATAGACTTGGGTACCCTGTAAATAGCTGCTTAACACCCCCCCCCCCCTTTCTTCACACGCACATATGTACACATATTCTGGAAAGGAAATTTGGACAAATGTCAATACATTTATCTAGGAGAAGGAGAATTTCCCTAACTTTTTCCCAGTGGTGTCATTAATAGTAGCACAGTTTCTTAATTGTTTGCACTTTGTTTACTCTGTTAGTAGAAAAGGCAACAGCAGCAATTGTGCCAAGTGACTTTCTGAGTTGGTGGGAGTAAGGTTGAGAAAAAGAAGAAAGTCTTACCAAAAATGCCTTCTGAGAAATGTCATGAGGTGAAATAGTTCCTGATCAGCAGGAGAAGAGTTCACAGTCAAGTGCTAAAGATTCAGCGGAGAAACAAGTAGCCGACAAATAGAGAACTAACATATGGACATCACCGCAGTAACCTGCAACTAAAAGTTTTGAAGCCTTAAATTTCAAAGCTCCACCTAGCAGAAATTAAAGATTGCCTGGAAGCTGATTACTCATAAGGCAGACCTTTCTCATAAGCAATCCATCCATTCTTTTCTTGGATGGTACTCCTTTATTTGTACATCTACTCAGTTTGTACCCATTAACCTTTCTATTCCCCAAAGCTGGCAACATCAGGTGGTAATACAGCACTATAGGGTTCCTTTACACAGCCTGAGGGACCAGATCTGATAAGTTCTCCTCTAAAGGACTAAGATGCATTTTGCTACTCATAGTCTACTACTTTATGAACAATAGCTTTTATTTCCCCAAGCAAGAATCTTCTGAAGGAATAAAGGGTTCTCAAATCAGTTCCTGTAAATATAGAATGGATCCATGTTAAGAAATATCGGATTGAAAGGGAGGGAATGAAGTTAAAAGATAATTTTAAGAACATCCAATTTCTTACTACCATTTGTTAAATGTAATAGCACTTACAGATAAATATGGACTATTAACAAATATAAAACCTGGTCTACCCCTATCAAATAGGCACCTACATTTACAGGAGAACTTTTCTGTATCTCAGTGACCTCTGTTTTCCCCAGCTGAATTGAATTCTCTTTTGCATTATAGTGAAAGCAAAAAATAAAAGAAAAAGGAGGAGGAGGAGGAGGAAGAGGATAAGATCTTCTTTTTATTATTTTGAAATGAAAGCATCAGACATTTATTACCCTTTCCTTTCCCTTTTTTCTTTATTGTAGAAAAATAGGAGCAAATGAAATGAAATAAGTTATAACTATTGCTTCTTTTTTTATTTTTAGGACTTTTAATTGTTTTAATATACAAATGTAGAGAGAAATAAGAGATGGAAAGATAAAAATAAAGGGAGAAACAAACAAAATCATATGTATAGAAAACTGTCCATTTTCTAAAAACAATATTAAATCTTGACTACAAGTAGTAGATATTGGTATCAATAGAGAGTCAATTCATAAGCAGGGATATAATCAATCTGATATTGTAAGTCTGAGATGGTACTATATTTTCTTCATAACTGAAAAAAAGATTCTTTGCTATATCCAATATTTGATAAATCCAAAGTTCTTCATATATTGATACATTCCAATTTTTGCTCTCTAAGTCATTATTATAGTGACTTCTTCCCAAAATAAGGTTGGCCAGCAGCTGGTGGAATGATAGGCAAACATTCTGTGTTGGTTCAGGTCAGGTAAGGATTTTTTTTTTTAATTAATAGAGTGTATATCTCACATTTTCTTTCTTTTTCTTTCTTTCTTTTCTTTTTTTCTTTTTTTTTTTACAATTTCAGAGTGGGAAGGTGCTTCCTTAGATAAACTGCCCAGAGTTACTTCCTTGTGAGATGGATAGTGTCTACATTTGAAATATAAATAAAAATAAGTACATCTCTGATCAAGCTTACATCACAGTTACAACAGTATGTTGGCATTCCCATCTTGTGCGCCCATGACAATTGCATCATTTTAGAAATGAGAAAGAAACTTCACAAACAATTTTACTTCATTCAGTGCCCTTTGGATTTAATTCTGTGCAAGCTTCACTATTTCTTAGAGATGTTATACACTGATATACATTTTCAGATTTAAGAGGAATTTTTCCCTTCCAGACAGTTTATGATCTTTTTATAAAAACTAACTGAAGCATGGAAGAAACTTTTGTTTTGTTTTGCTTCTAGAGTTATTATTATTATTATTTTAGGCCTAATATAATGCCATTCTTATTGGCCATGTAGATTTTAATTAACTCTTATAATGGAGTTTTACTATTGAAGTGTTAATTTTGGGTTATCATTGTTCAAAATGGCATGATTATACCAGAAATAAAGCAAAGTAAATCATGCTTGCACTATGGATACTTCTTTGACCATTTTTAATACTTAAATGCTCAATTTTAATGCCAGGGAATAGAGCAGCTTTCTGCAATCTGGAGGCATTCCAAATCTGTGGAGGTCAACTCCCAAAATTTCCCCAACCAACATTCTTGAAAAAGCTGAGAATTGAAGTCAACAAAGCTAATGGGTGTCTGAATCATAGCATCCACTGGGGAGGGCTCAGGAGGATGGTAAGAGGGCAACTAAGAAAACATGTGTCCTGACATCACAATGCAAATCCCACAGTGTAGTATATGTATGAGCATCCAACATTAGCTTGTAAGCATGTAAGGATGGAGTGTGCATCATGATGTCACTGGACTGATATCATTATTTTTAAATTATCATTGTTAGCTGAGAACATGTGTGCCTCAGCTGTTATGAAAAGAACTTCCTAGATGATTTGCAATCAAAAAGAAACTGCCATCTATCCAGTGATTTCAAATAAACCAGAGTAAACACACACACGCGCGAACCAAATGGACCCATCTCCCTGAAAACTGATGGCATTTTGAGATCACACAGGCCCAGGAGTTTTCCCAAAATGGCACAAAACATTGGTATGGAACTTCCCTTCTTTAATGCTGGAGTCATATGTACACTGAGTGAGCATTAACAATAATGGTCTTCTGCTGTAAGTCTATCCTTGTATTCAAAGGAAGGAAGGAGAAGTATGTCTGAGCCCAAAACTCATGTCTGCTAATCTTCAAACTGACAAACTGTGAATGCTATCAAGTAATTAAATTGTTTACTACAATTTATATGTTACTCCAATTTAAACAGGGCTATGTATGAATTGCAACAAATCTATTTACTTAAAATTTTATTTAAAAATGCTAATTATATTTCTTCCTCTTATTGCTTATATAGAAGATAATAAAAATGCAAATACCCTAGTAATTATAAACCCATATACACATACACACCCAATAAAAATATTATAGCATTTATAAAATCCCATCTAAATGACTATATAATTATATACCATACACCTTTCTGAAAATGAAAGACTTTGTTTGTCAATGTGTTTGGAAGCTCATGATTTCCCACATGTCAGTCTACTTTTATTCTCAGAATCAAATATGTGAGGAAGATTGGGCTAAGACAGAGGTAGGTATGGATCCAAAGTCAATCAGTGAACTCCAGGACCTTATGTTGTTTTGAATCTGGGTATCCACTATATATATATATATATATATATATATATATATATATATATATATATCCATTATATATCATTGATATGAAATTGAGGAATTATGGTAAGATTTTCTATAGAACAAATACATTATCTGATGGTTTCCATAGAGAGTATCATGTCCCATCCTATAAAAACTGCTGTGTAAATGGCCACATTGCATCTATCTTCCCCCCCCAAAAATCCCCTCAGAATTTTTTATCCTCCTCCATAGTCATATGAATGAAAACACATTAACTAAAAAAACATGGTTGGGGGTCTACTAGCAATTTGTTTTCCACCCTTGTGTGTACAGTAAGAATGAGGGCATTTTTATTATTCCTTGACTGGTAGTAACTGATGGGGCACAACACTGATTAGATGGCATTTTTGCAGTAATGGATTATGGTGTTTTATGTATGTTCTATGGGGCTTTGAGGTTGGCAGAAGTTAAGAGGACTGTTGTTTAGTTTGAAACTATTTGATGAAGGATTGGAGGTGGATGCACTGGTGGTATCAAAGTGTCCTTACTGAAGACATGGTTGGGCAATCTATAGTCCATAAGGCCATTTGTGACCTACAGCTACTCTCAGAATCTCTTTACATTTCATTGGCAAACTAATGAACAAGAACAATGATGGGAATTACAGTCTAACCATCTTGAGCTGGAACACTGGGAAATAATGCTATAGGACAAGAGCTGCTCTCATTCCTAGAAAATATACCCCTGAAAAGTTATTTTGTTCTGCTTCTAAATCGAATGCTTCAAGAATTGAGAAATCTGAACCAATCTTATGTTCCATTCTAGGTCAGTGAACAGATAAGAACTTTGTTATCCTGCTGCTTTCTCACTTTCTGAAAGTTCTGAGGTAGATGCTGTTAAAAAAGCAAGCAAAATCTATAAAATATTTTTATGTGTATGAATACAGAAAATATACCTAGAAATCCATATTTTGCAAAAAGAAAAAAAGTACTTAAGTACGAATCTTTGGGAAGAGTGGGTTTGTTTTTTTTTAAATCACACATTAATGCAAAACAAAATAGACTTGCATGAATTTAGGCAAACTTGGCAAGAAATAGAAGAACACTATCATTACAATCCTGTAGTCTTCTTAAATGAATACCATTCATTTCATTGAAGCTTATAGTAGATGTTAAGTCTGCAGTTAACTGATCCATTCCTTGATATTAACAATAAAAATGTACATGAACTTGTGAAGCAAAGAACAGAATAGAGAATAAAATGCTTATTTAGCAATTTGCCATACAATTTATCCATTCCTTTCTTTAACCCTGTAAAAATTTCATTGCCCATTAAACCCATCCCTTCTTCATTTTACTGAATTTATTAGTGACAATTCTGCCTTAATGCTGGTGACAGCTTCTCATGAACTTCAGATCACATGGTAACACTCCCATGGGACCCATTACCATTGCAAAGCAAGAACTGGAACAGTTACGATGTCAATGAAGTGTCTCACATGCTTTCATTGACATGATAACGGCCCCATAGGAGTCATTATGTCATCAATCCAAGTGGCTGAGATGTCAATGAGAGTGCTATTTTAATGTCACTGTGGATTGGTCTTGCAAAACTCCACAAGTGTGTTGAAAATAAAGGAATTAAATTCCTCCAATAGTGCTTTATAACAATGAAAAGGCACAGAGGGAATGATTCACAGACATGCTGAATCCTGGGTGTGATCATTTGTTGTTAAGAAGCCTCTAGGTATAATGGTTATAGGGAGCCTTAATTCTCATAGTTTTTGGGTTTTTCAAAACTCGAGGAATGAAGAAATTCAAGGCTTAGCTGGGAAAGAAACTGGTAGAGTATTTAGGCAGCATGAAAGACCCCAGAGCTGTCATTTTAGCATATGCTGTGAATTATATAGCTACCAAGGAACACAAATCCTTCTTTTTACAGATCTTGCTCCAAGAGATGATTTAATTCACATTTTCCTCTGACCATTTTTATTTCAGCATAGTCTCGTGGAAATTTCAAAAGTGTTTGGTGACATTGTTTGTCCTGTGATTCTCATTCACCCCAGTCTTTATGTACAAAAGAACTTAGTCCCTTTGCCCTAAAGTGTATTTTGAGGAGTTCTAATTCGTATTCATATTATGTAATTGAATCACACTTAAATCAGTTAATATCAGAATCATGAAAAAAACCACCAAGCAACACATGTTTTAGAATATTCTTGAAATTATTATTGAAATAATTGTAATCTCTCTTTTATAACAAGATATTAAGTTTTCTTCATGATAAAAAGGATGAACTTTCTTAGGAAAGATCTGTAGGGGTGTCTACATAGTAACAGCTGATTAACACAATCTGTATATTAGGAAAATAACTATACCTGGTGATGGATTAAAAAAAAAAAAACTGTTATAAATTTTAGATTAAAATGCCACAGTCCACCAAAATGAACTTGGTCATGCAAAGGTTGACAGTGATAAACAAACTCTATGCTACATGTTATTTGTCAACAGTACATACAAGTAAGCATACTTTTGGGCAAGTAAAATAATAATCAGCATGTTTAAACAGAATTTGATAAAAAATAATGTATGCTAGGATTTAATTGCTGGAAAATACAGGTGGACAGATTGAAAGCTGAAAACCCCATGCATATTCTGACCATGAGATGCCTTAATAGAAGAGAATACATGTAGCTCAGGCTTGAACTGTGGAGTCCTTGGTGCTCTCTGAGCTTGGTTGTTTGCTTGCAGACGTTTCATTACCCAGCTAGGTACCATCATCAGTGCGAGTGAGTGTGGGGTTTTCTCCCTTTCTATATACAGTAGCTTGCCCTGCCAGTTTTGGTGGGGGTGTGGTTTCTCCTTGGTAGTTCCTTGATTAGGGTATTGTGTTCTGCTTGATTGTTTCCCTGGTGTTAATCCCTGTTTCTCTGGTTTTTGGGTGTTGGGGAAGATGTGTTCTGGTCTTCTTGATTCCTTCTTAGCTTTTTTATTGTCTCTTTTGAATGTTGTGTAAATATGGTTTATTTCTATGTGTCTATGTGTGAGAGCTGGACCATAAAAAAGGCTGAGCGCCGAAGAATTGATGCCTTTGAACTGTGGTGCTGGAGAAGACTCTTAAGAGTCCCCTGGACTGCTAGGAGGTCAAACCAGTCAATCATAAAGGAAATCAACCCTGATTGCTCATTGGAAGGATTGATAATGAAGCTCAAGCTCAGATACTTTGGTCACCTAATGCGAAGAGAGGACTCTTTGGAAAAGACCCTGATGCTGGGAAAGATTGAAGGCAAAAGGAGAAGAGGATGGCAGAGGATGAGATGGTTAGATAGCATCACTGAAGCAATGAGCATGAAACTGAGCAAACTCAGGGAGGCAGTGAAGGACAGGAAGGCCTGGCGCAATATGGTTCATGGGGTCATGAAGAGTCGGACATGACTTAACGACTGAACAACAACAACAATGTGTGAGATGCCTATATTGGCACTAGAGAATGAACAACATTCAGAATATAGAAAATGTCCTTTTCTACATGACATCAGTTAGTTACTGCATTATTTATATTTTATATTATGAACAATATATTCACAAACCAAAAGATTTAATGGACAGGGTTGGAAAACATACAGGTAGGGGTTGGATGGAGTTTGATCCAATTTTTTAGCCTTCTTTATAGTCTCTTTACAGTTGGAGTGTTGTTTAAATGTAGAAATGGAAGTATTTTCTACAAACGTTCAAACTGAGGGAAAAAGATGCCTAATTTTGCTGTTGTTGTCGGTAAATTTCAGAGGTATGATTTTAGGGAGCACCAGGGGTTACAAAGTGGGTCCTGGGGAGCATATGTGGCCCATCCTTATCCTAGAAGTAAACATATACAGCAGCGTATACTAAGATCAAATGTGCAACTTCCTGCGTTATTTCTCTATTTCCCTTATGCATTTCTGATAGATGGCCAAAACATGATTATATATCATCATCCTTTTTTATTTTATTCCCTTCTAGATTATACATAAACCTAATATTTTAAGTGATTTCACTGACAGATCCTTTTTTTCTTTTGGAATTGATAATGAACATGTTGATGCTTTTCATTTTGACAGCTAACCTGAACTACCCATTGTCCACACAGCAATTCCATAACAAATCTTCTGCAGGGATGTTGCACTCTTCATTGTGTGATTCACAATGGTCAGAATATAGTGAAAATGTCTGGAACTGAAGGACGGAGATATTAAAGAGATAATCATTCTTGCCATTTACAGCCTGATGTATCTAAATATAAGTACAATAAGTAGAAAGAAATCCCCTCAATTTCAAAATAATATATTCAAAGTTTTGATGATGGAATTGTAGACTTTGGCATGCCAGTGACTTGTTCTTATTTTCAAATAAAAATTTGAACATTCTGGAAAAGTGGTTTGCTCCTAGAAAACTAAAACTAACCAAACAATAATCCCAATTCCTTTAAAAAAGTCTTCAGATTTGCCTCCTTGGGATGAAGTGACATTCAGACTCACACAAACACAGACATAGACATAGACATAGAATACACATTCCATGAGAAGAAAACTGACTCCTCATCTAGTTTATAGGCTACAGTACCAGCACTAGAAGATACAAGCTAAAAGTAGAACTGTTTATTTTCGTAGGCTTTAAGAAGGCATTCACTGAGTTCCTTACTTATGAGTAAGTAATGAGTAAAGCTAAACTAATGAGTAAGGACTTCAGTAAGGGTGTTTGAACGTTAGAAAACAACCCTACTTTTTAAGAGTTTTTTTTTAAAATAATAATTTACTAATACATACCAAAAAAATTGACTCAGGTTTTATTGGACATTATTATTGTTGTTGTTAACAATCTGTATGCTTCTGAATCCATGCAGACCATATCTTCTTCTCAAAGTAGAACCTATAATAAGCTTTCAGGGAAACTACACATTCCTGAAAACTTATTTTCTGTGCAGCTGTTTTATGCCAACTTGGCCTCTCTTTAAAGAACAGGGTGCGAAAGCTACCTATTTGTTTTTCTGGCTCATCTACTTGCCCCAAAGAAATAAGACTGTAATAAGGAAAACTTGGAATCAGACAAACGTCTGCAAGAACAAGATGAACATTCTGCGTAGATTAAACAGAAAAGTTCCAGATGTTCTCAAAACGAGGAACAACATGAAACTATCTTAATGATTTCCTTTCTGCACCCTGTTGTGAATATACACCATGCCAGAGAACTTCAGGCACCATTGATCTCCTGCATAAATTTCTGGATTTTTATTGTTTCTTTCATATTCCTTTCATATCATTTTCCAGTGTGATCTCAATAGGCAAACTACAGGTACATCTAAAAAAAACACAACTGAAAGTAAAATTTAAAAGGATTCCTTTTTACTTCTGATCTCAGTTGTCAATACTGACTCGGTGGCCTCTCCCCTTGTAGCCCCTAATTTCAGAACATGCTGACCCAGCAGTCACTTCAGGTTAATTTAAGACTTTGCCCTTCAAGAATTACATTATGGCTTTATGCAATATACAGGTATTCCTTGCCTTTTGGTAAGCAGACATGCTGAGCATTGCATTCAGGCAGTCTAGAATATCCAAAACAATTATCATTGTGCTGGATGAAACCAAGGAATAAAGCTGAAATAGAGGAACAAAGCAAAAACAAAATCCTGCCGGGTCAGACCAAAGGTCCATCTAACCCAATGTCTAGCTGCCAGCAGAAGCCAGCCCCATGGCTTTGAGAAGTCTCCATGTAGGACATCAATCTCTGTTTATCCTAAGCATTTAATATTCAGAAGAAAAGACAGATGATTACAGTTTGCTTCCTGAGAAATAAAGTTGGGGACAAGTATATCTTCTTCCTAAGATGCCCTTGGAAAAGTATTGTCTTAACCAGACATTGTGGCTATGAAATGTCACTTGAAGGCTATGTGGAAATGGATCATTGTTCAAAGAAGAACTGCCACCCCCAAGTTCTTGGAATTGTCTTCCTGAAAGTCACAGAAGGACCCCTTCATGTTTTCTAGGAATTAATGTTCTCCTCTAAATGTTTCAGGGAAAGTTATTTGACCCAGTTCAATTCAGAATTATGTACTACATATCTGTGTTCACATAACACAGTGAATTGCAAACTAGGAAACCTATTTTAGCCTGGCGTGTAATGTGACCTCAGCTTCTGTGCTTAGTTTATGGTTCAGAGGGGCATGTAAATCCAGAAAAATGTGCTGAGTATTGTATGAATATATCCAATATGCATCTAACTGTAAGAGCTGTCACACAATCAGAGAAAAGCATCATGATAGCAAATCTGACAGAAAAACAAGGGCAGATGGGGACGAGCCAGTCTACCATAAAGAGGGAGCCAAGTAGCCTGTTATATATGGTGGGAACAAGAAACAGAAGCACAATGTTTTGAATGGTGTATGTAACGTGTATGTATGTATGCATGCACATATGTATGTATGTATGTATGTATATTGCTCTTCAATCAGTGTAGCTCCTGCTGTTAAAGATTTCTTCCTTTCTTTAGTGAATTTTTCTCTTATGTAATTCTTTGATTTCTTGTAAGTTTGCTTAAGTAGCTCATTCCTGTCACTGGGTGAAGCCTGACACTCCCTTGGTGAACAGTTCTTTATCATTCATAAGCATCTATCCAATATAATGGCCATCATGACCACATCTTATGGTAATTAATTTCACAAGATAATGATGCAATATCTGAAAAAAGACTATCATGCAGGATTTTGTTTTGTTTTGTTTCGTTTTGATGGCTACTTACAAGTCAACAGAGATGTTCACAAACGAATATTAAATTATACAATGAAGAAAACTATGATGTGTGACTACCAGATATCAGGACCTTTGAGTAGTGGCACTCTTGATGATGGAATATTCTTTCCTGAGAGATATGGGACAATAACTATGATATTTGCAGTTCATGGGAACAGTGTTTTGTTCATTCTAGCCTTTCAAACTAGCTTATGTGGCTTGGGACATTCTGAAGGCAGAATCTGTGGTTGGTTTTCTTTTTTGATATGCTTTGTTCCCCTTGATTTCTGAATTTAAATTGTGTCCTTATTTGATTACTTGTTTGATTTACTTTTCTTTTCCAGCTCACTTTAAAAATAATAATAATAACAATAATCCCAACGTGGGCTACAATAAGGAAGCCAAATAAAACATACAGGATAGCAATGTTAAAAACATAAATCAGCATTATGTCAAAGATGACAATGACATGCTAAATCACAGACCATGATTTATAAGTTCAACCAAAAGTCTGGTTGGACAAGTCTTCTGCTGATACAGGAAGGAAGGAAGGAAGGGAGGGAGGGAGGAAGGAAGGAAGGAAAAGGGAGGGAGGGAGGAAGGAAGGAAGGAAGGAAGGAAGGAAACGGGAGGGAGGGAGGGAGGAAGGAAAGAAGGAAGGAAGGAAGGAAGAAAAGGGAGGGAGGGAGGGAGGAAGGGAGGAAGGAAGGGAGGAAGGAAGGAAAAGGGAGGGAGGGAGGGAGGAAGGGAGGGAGGGAGGAAGGGAGGGAGGGAGGAAGGAAGGAAGGAAGGAAGGAAGGAAGGAAGGAAGGAAGGAAGGAAAAGGGAGGGAGGGAGGAAGGAAGGAAGGAAGGAAAAGGGAGGGAGGGAGGGAGGAAGGAAAGAAGGAAGGAAGGAAGGAAGAAAAGGGAGGGAGGGAGGGAGGAAGGGAGGAAGGAAGGGAGGAAGGAAGGAAAAGGGAGGGAGGGAGGAAGGAAGGAAGGAAGGAAGGAAGGAAAAGGGAGGGAGGGAGGGAGGAAGGAAGGAAGGAAGGAAGGAAAAGGGAGGGAGGGAGGGAGGGAGGGAGGAAGGAAGAAAAGGGAGGGAGGGAGGGAGGGAGGGAGGGAGGAAGGAAGGAAGGAAGGAAGGAAGGAAGGAAGGAAGGAAGGAAGGAAAAGGGAGGGAGGGAGGGAGGGAGGAAGGAAGGAAAAGGGAGGGAGGGAAGAAGGAAGGAAAAAGGAGGGAGGGAGGGAGGGAGGGAGGGAGGAAGGAAGGAAGGAAGGAAGGAAGGAAGGAAGGAAGGAAGGAAGGAAGGAAGGAAGGAAGGAAGGAAGGAAACTATTCTGGAGTAGCATATAAATGTCTTAAACACAGACATATCCATTCATCACTAATAAAAATTTCTTGTACCTAAGTATAGATAAGATACTGATTACATGAGGATGCTGATGTAAATAAATTGATCTGAGGATTTGAATATTTCTATGTTACTTGAAGTTGAATTATACATAAAATGAATATTGTGATCTTTATTATTAACAAAGTATCTATTTTCTAAGTACTGTGCAGGTTAAAAAAAATAAGACCGTAAAAACGATGTAAAAATATAATTAAAAAAATAGGGAGATGAAGTATAGATTAACAGCCAGTTCTTAATTAATCAAAGAAAGGAACCATGTTTCCTTTCTTCTGATTCCTCCAGAAGGTTTGGAGACATCAGTGCAAGCATATTCTGTGTGACCAATCTCCTTATTGTTTTGCAACCATTCAACCTTAAAACTACTTATTCCACTTCACAGCCAAAAAGTGTTTGTTTTCCAATGCATAGATACTGCATATCGTGGCATTCATCAACAGCCAGTAGTATGGCAGCAACTTGTTTAAACCACAACCCCTTCAGCACAATGTGTTCCATGCTAGTTTTGACCCTGCAATTGACATGATGGGGGAACCTTGAGTGTTTAAAGATTTTTAATGTCACTCATGCAGGATGTTTTTCTTTGGCATCTATGCCCATTGCCATCTGGTTGTTGTTTGTGCAGCTCAAGTTTGTAACACATTTCAAGATGGTGCTGTGATTAAATTGATATGAGATACACCAGTAATCAAGAAAGTCTATAATTAGGAGCAAATCTCTGCAAACATAAATCAACATGACTCGTTACAAGTCACAGCAAAATGCTAAATAAGTCATTTAGACAGCTTTTGATAGTAAGGAAGCTTCTCAGAAGATGTGTAAATAATGAGTTGCTCCTGAGGATGGAATACCTTGCCAAGAGATGTTTGATGATGGCAAAGGTCCTGACTCACAGGCAAGAGAGGCCAGTTTAAAACCAGCTAAAGTTGCATAGAGTTGAGCAAGCAAACTTCCCTATAACTTTATGACTTCATTCCTGAGTATGCTTTTGTATATGTATTATAAGAAGGAGAAATCCATGTCCTGCTTTTAAGAGAGAAGGTTAGCAAAATCCCTCATGGTTTTATTAACTGTATTTCATAGAATTGATGTTTGGTCTTGAAATGCTCGGGCTTGGTCAGATCATACACTGGTATAAGCCACCTTCTATCCAAGTCAGATCTATGGTCCATTAAGTTCAGTACTGTTAACACTAACAGTATGTTAGTTAAACTTGTGCAACAATGGTTCTCCAGAGATAGAAAATCTGGTTATTCTGGGGACTTGATCTAGGACCTTCTGCATGTGAAGCACAAACACTGAACTATGACTGTACTTGACACTATTAGAAAATAACTTGTCCCATTCAACTGTAATAGAAGATCCATGTCATAGCTTCTTTCAAAGTCCTAAACCTCATGGATTGCAGGCTGAGAATGGGATTTGGTCTACACACAGAAATTTCTCTCCACTGCTGCTGTTTTCAGTTGATACAGCTCCTCATAGTTCAATAATGATGAACTATCTTTAATTAACAGATGTCTGAGAAGCTCCTAGCCTACTGAGCAAATGTAACAGTGTTTCTGCTTAAAGTCAGCTGTAGACATGAATGTGGGGAAAGAGACTGTCTTTCTGTGACCTTGTGATGGAAAGTTTAGAGCACCCTACAGTAGCAACTGACACCATTAACAATGACTGGGAGCCTAGGCTTCTCAAATAATAGGTTACTGGGGAAAATGTTATTCAGGGAACACATTAGGGACATCAATCTTTTATACGCTCATTATGATGCCTTGTGTGTTTGATTAAGAGCAAATGAATGGGATCTTTCTTAAGATATATCACAAACTCAGCCAGAGGTACTAGCAATTTTGATAGAGAAAAGCAGCATGCTAAGAGCTTGCTGAAAGACTCTGGGTCTCTTTTTGCTTTCAATGTTTCTTCTAAGACATCATGTACCATGCACCCTTAGCCTTCCAACTGATGAATTATTAATACCTTGACTGAATAGGGAAACACAATTATGATTCAGTTTTTAAGGGGCCAAATAAAATTCCTTGACCCTTATGCAAATTGCATAATTAAGTCTTCCCTTTCTTTCTTTCTTTCTTTCTTTCTTTCTTTCTTTCTTTCTTTCTTTCTTTCTTTCTTTCTTTCTCTCTCTCTCTCTCTCTCTCTCTCTCTCTCTCTCTCTCTCTCTCTCTCTCTCTCTCTCTCTCGAATAATTTGAAAGGGAAGTCATCTATATGAAGATAACAATATACTTCTAATTAACAAATGACTTGTTTTTTCTCCCTAACAGCATTTCGATGCCTTCTTCTCCTCTCTTCAAACACTACAGGGCTTCTTGATGGGGGCAAGGGTATAGGAAGCAAAATAAACTGACTTCAATCATAATGCGATATTTTTTGAGGACATCTTTCACTGTGCAGCAGCTGCAATGCTTATATGCAATTATGATAAGCAAAGTTTCCCTTCCCTTCCCTTCCCTTCCCTTCCCTTCCCTTCCCTTCCCTTCCCTTCCCTTCCCTTCCCTTCCCTTCCCTTCCCTTCCCTTCCCTTCCTGTTCCATTTTTTTTTTAAATTTGGTCTAGCCATTTGATTTCCTTTCTCAGCACAAGTAAGTCATATTAGTTAAGGTTAATGACATAATTAACTTTATACGTGATACCAATCGCATAACATTACCTGTCATAATTAAGCATTGTGGTTCCCTAGCATAACTCTTGCTCTATATAGGCATTATTTGCAGAATTGGCAGACATTCATAAAACATTGCCAGTTTTTTTTTTTTTTTTTAATGCATTGGTAGGTGATGCATATAAATAAATGTTTTTGTTTTTTAGATTTTTTAAATCCTGCCTTTATTATTTTTATAAATAATTACGAACCCAAGATCACCTGGATAAAGACTGGAGAACCTTTTGGGACTCCACATCACAGGTTTTTATTATTTTGAGGGACATAAGGGCCAGATAAATAATCAGTGATGTTGCAAAAATAGGTGGGACTGAAATGAAGAAGGTTTCGGGAAACCTCTTTCTTTTTTGGTTTTGTTTTGAGACACATTAGGGTTTTCTCAGAACTCTCACCCTATTTTGTCACAAAAATTATGACAAGGTAATTTCAGAAGGCCTTGGATAAGACATGAAAGGAGGCCTAGCACTGGGTATGGCCTCCAGGATGTGAACTGACATATCTCATTCATATTTTGGGGAGGAAGCACCCTTGTTGCTTCCTCTCCAATATACAGGGTTTTATCTTTCTTAATTAATTTTCCATCCATATGGCCAGAAAAGGATAGAAGTCTGGGAAAGGGTAATGGAGGACTGGGCTGAGGGCCATGCTTAATATTTCAGAGGAACACAAAGGTCACAGTAGGTGAAGTGTTGATGCAAATAGCAAGATCTGAGTTTTCTGTTTTACTTTTTCTGAGATTTGGAGCTTTTTCATTCCTTGTAAACTTGTAAGAAACTTATTTTGGAACATACAGTAGCAGTTTTAATTATTTCCTACCTCAAGGAGGGAGAAAAGTACTCCATGTATTTTTACCAGTCTCAATTAAGGAAAGCGGTGAGGAAAATAAAAAGGAGTCTCAGATGCTACCAAATGTTGGCAATCCAAACTTACATCTTCAGTCTTAGTATAACACATGCATATAACTGAAGCAAGCCAGCAAAAAAAAAAAAAGTTGAGTGGGGGGGGGAAGATGTATCAGGAGTTCAAGGTCTCCAACCATTCTGTAAGTTTCCAATTAGTAGACTACTAACTAAGACTGAAGCTTTTATTAGAAAGAAACCAGAGACAGATTTAGTATTTATAATTATTGACAATTCTAGAAAGCTCCATGCTTGAGATATGGGGTCATTATCATTTCTGTGTCAACAAATTAATGAATCAAAGCAAATCCCTTCATTACTGCAGTTTAGGTGAGGCATATGGAGAGAGAGAGAGAGAGGAAGAGAAGAGAAGAGAAGAGAAGAGAAGAGAAGAGAAGAGAAGAGAAGAGAAGAGAAGAGAAGAGAAGAGGATATTCCAGGCCATTTACTGCTATTGTATATGTTACATATTATTTATATGAATGTTTTTATTGCACTTTGTGAATTGTTAAGGGAGTGGTTGCAATAGCAACAACAACATTTTCAATAGAAAGGGTATGATTAGCCTGGCTCTAGAAGAAGGAACCACATAATACTGTTAGCTAGTTAGTTAAACTTTATTTAAGGTCAAAGGTCCACATATAAAGCCCATTGCAATAAGGAGCTCCTTAACTGTAGTTCTCCAGCAGTAAAGTTTGGCTGAGGGGGGGATAGATGAGGTAGGCAATTTTGAACAGGGGGAAGCCTGGATGGCAAGAAAGATAATTGTCATCCACTGAAAAGTCCAATATCTGGAAGTTTAAATTAACTTAACTACTGGAGAAGTCTTTTGTGCAATACGTTACCAATGTGCATGAGTTAAACAGTAAACAATGCAATTGTACATACAATGACATTGAAAGGGCATTTGCAGATGATCTGGTTTTAATTCTGGAAAAACCTATGGAAGGAATACAGATATTAAAGGAAAGGTTTTAAAAAGTTGGTGTGTTAGCTGGATTTAAAACTAACAATCAAAAAATGAAGATGTTAACACAAAATATGAAGATGGAAGATCAGAAAGAACTGATTGGAAAAAAATGGTTTTCAGATTGAGAAACAAGTAAAATATCTGTGTATTACTATGACTAATATGAATGGCATGTTATTATTGATTTCAAAATAACTATGTTAAGGTATGGAATGAAATTACATCAAGATATATCTTTTTGCCATTGCTTATATATTTCCTGGTACAGGAACATGGGGAGCTTAAAATGAAGCCAAGAGAACAATTGACTACAGAGGGATTTAGTTCTCAATGGTTTTCATATGTACAAGTAAGAGACAGAGTTAATATAGATAAAAAAGTAATTGGAACTGAAAAACATAAAACAGAATTTGAAACTGAATTGTGTACAAATGATGTACATGTGATTGCTAAAATGTATAAACTTTTGCTGAGATTTGAAATGGAAGAAGAACAAGTTAAAGAGTGCATGATAAAATGGGCTAAGAATTTTGTTTATAATATACTGATGGACCAATGGGAAAGAATGTGGTTAAAAGGACTGAAATTCACATTGTGTTACAATTTAAGAGATAATTTTTACTAAATGATGTACTGTTGGTATATGACACCAGATAAATGAGCTAAGATAGATGTATAAAGGTACTTCTAATCAGTGCTGGAAATGTGGAAAACACAAAGGGTCATTTTACCATGCATGGTGGACTTGCGAAAAAGCAAAAAAAAAAAAAAAGATACAAATACATATAATGATACAAATAATTCTAAAGACTAACATTCAGATGAAACCAGAACTGTTTTTATTGGGGCTTATGGATAACTAATTAGAAAAGACATATGGAAGATTGATTTTGTATATGGTAACTGCAGCAAGACTATTATATGCACAAAGGTGGAGAAATACTGAAATGCTCACAATGGAGGAATGGATTGTAAAGATGATGGAATGGGCAGAAATGGCAAAACTGACCTGTTTGATCAGGGATAAGACAATAAATACTTTTAGTAAAGACTGGAAACCTCTTACGGACTTTTTGCTGAAAATGGGGAAAAAATGAACTGTGATTTATGAATTTGCTGATTAAAAAGGGTTGAATATGGGAAGAGAATTATGATGTCATTTTAATGAGGGAGGAGAGAGGATAAGTTTGTAACTGCTGTAAAGAAGATCGGAAGTCACTTCTTTACATATCTTTTCTTTTTTTCTAATTGTATTTCTTTTCACACTTTTCTTACTTTCTCACTTCACATTATTTTTCTTGTTCTTTTCTTTAATCTTACTTTACATTATTTCATGTTTATGTTTTATCTTTGCAAAAGTCAATAATAATAATAATAATAATAATAATAATAATAATAATAATAAGTGTGTGTGTGTGTGTTCAGCATTCTTGGATGTTCTGACAATGAGTGCAGGCAAATTTGGTACCATGGTCGATTTCAGTTATGATTATTGTTAGATATTGGTCAAGGAAAGCAATGTACTAATGTTGGTATGCCTGGTTGTTCTGGTGCTTTTTTTTGATATGGCTATCCACTCACCCTCTCTGTCCCAGAGAATGAATGACTGAAAATGTATGAAAGGATGAAGGAGACGTAGCTTTCCACAGACTTCAATAAGGCTTCAAGAAAAGACATTAGGTGGGAGCTCCTTCTGAAGTCCGCTCAAAAGATCCAGTGGGAGAAGTTTGAGAGCATCTTAAATTAAGATAGAAGTTGTGGAGGGAGAGCTTTCTTTGCAGCAAAAAAATAGTTTTGAGAAAGGTTAAGATAGATTTTATCACAGACTTAATATAAATGAGTAAAATGCAAAAAGAATATTTGAGACATGTTGTGTAGTGGTCAAGATGTTCACTCAGGACCTTGAAGAAACAGGTTCAAATCTAACCTTTGTTGCAGAAATTCACAGGTGCCTGGGGATGATATGAAAGGAGATCCCCACATGATAACCTATCAGTTACTAAAGTAAACAATTTATTATTAAAATTCAATGAAGTAGAATGAAAAGTAGACTCAGCAAAGGAAACAAATGACGAAATTCCACTCATCTTTCCTCAGTCTCACAGATATAATTTTAAGGTATCTTGCTCAACATGAATAACATACCAAAAACACTTATTGTTATTTTATTCCTGGCCTCATATTCTTTAAGTAATCAGATTTATTACTGGATGAAAATTAAATAGTTTTTCCCTTATATATAAGTGCAGTACAGCTTCATTTCATAGCATCAGACACAACTGAACTTAATTCTCAATTTTGAATGTTTTTATGGACTTCTGGCCTTTGTGCAGGGATACAAATGCATTTCTAAATATAGTTTATTAGGCTCAAAACATAGAGAAGTGTCCACCAGTGCAGTAGATGATAACCTTTTACAATATTAATAAAAGCTTTCTATATTTATTACATTTCTTTGACCTATAGCCTCAGAAATATAGAAGGTGCTGTGAATTCATGCACCTGGCTTGGGTTACTCACCATGCTCTACAAAAGATGTGTCCAGGTTTTTATAACATCTGGCACATTTCTAGCAATTAGTTAGGGACAGGCTTTAGTGGTGTCATCCTTGATTGTGATGTTTAAGAATGTACACAAACTATGATTAGCAATGATTTATGCACCGACTAAGTAATTCATCTTAGTCATTTAGGACTTGAAAGCGATCAAAGCTGACAGCTCTGATTGTAGTGTGACTGTTTTCTTTGATAATGTTAAAGCATTTTCTTTATATAAATGTTAAACTTTGGAAAAGAATGAAGGCACTAGGCAGCCAATATAAATATTATGCCATGAAGCTGATGCTGTTCTTTGACTAAATTCCCATTCTCATGCAGGAGGGAGGCCGAGATTAAGAGCTTTTGATTATTGTTTTTTCTCTTGTCAAAGCAAAATAAAATAAAGGAAAAAAACCTGAACAAGCTATCACTTACAGACTAGAATTATATATAATACACCAAGGAAAACTTTTGGAAATGGAAGTCTGACCAAGAAAATTCTGAAAACAAAATTAATTGGGATTAAGTATTATAGCTCCAATTTTTAATACATCCATTCTTGACTAAATTCTTACAAACATCTTGATATCCACATGTGATTTGTTTTTTTAATTTTCAGATTGAGAACAGGTTGTTTTCGATTTCTTTTAAAAAGCTAATCATTCCTCCCCACATACATAAGCCAAAAAGTAACTTGGCTTAATCCAAGACAATTAGAAAATGCATTCTTCTTTTATATCCAACTTCCCTGAAAACTTTTCTTTTCTTTTTACCTCCTAGGGTAAATCCAGCTTCCAGAAGGGAGGGAAGGAGGAAGAACTTTGAAAAGAGTTGAGCTGGCATTACTTTTAATAATCTCTGCTTTGATAAATACATTTGAACCTTCATTCATTCATTCATTCATTCATTCATTCATTCATTCATTCTCTTTCTAACCAGCCTCCTGCCTTTTCTAAAATGACTTTTATTGAGATTGGCTATAATAATAGACTCTTGCAAGCCTGATTGCGCTGAACCTCCTTCTCTTTCTTTCAGTTCAGTGAATTGGGGAGGTTCCTGCCTAAGCCATTTTTGAATGCTATCTTGTAGTTCTGGACTTAAAAAAAATGCTTCAACCCCTTTTGCCTAGGTAATGGTTTCTGCATATCTCCATCAAGGTAATCTTCCTTACTCTCTACAGGGGCCTTCTGTACCTCTGGAGGAGGCTGTACCATAAGGCAGGTGCTGTGACAGAGAAGGCTCATTTCCAAGGCCCCACCAGATGACATTGTTTCACTGAGGGGACCTGGAGCATGCCACCCTGCCAGATCTAGCTGAACAGGCAGAAACCATTGAGGACATCTTTTGCAATATAAGCTGTACCCCTGCTTTGGGATTGCACTCAACAATTAAAATATGAAACCCAAAATGATAAATAAATAGTTGTGACACCCCTAAAGCATTGTCACTTTAGACTGCAACTGAAAGTTCTATCAAGTTATCTTCCTTTTTCTCCCCTTAAAATCTCGCTGTCTACAGGTGTTGTGTGCTGGCGATAGAAGCCTAACAGTTGTTAAACAAAGTGAGCTTGACACCTTCTCTCTGTCATTCCCTAGGTAAGGCTAAATCTTTATTGTGTGACCTCTTCATGTCTTTCTTTCATTGTCAAAGCCCACTGAGAATCTTGGGCATTTGCAATTGTACCTTTCTGTACTGTGGTTCAGAGGCCTTGCCATTCTAAACATGCAGCCTCCCACAGGGAACCAGGCCAGCTTCAAAGGAAGAGGGAATGGTTGTGATGTGCATTAAGGGCACAATTTAATTGCCAAGACTGCTGGGGGGGGGGGGGGCAGACCTGCAAAAAACTCACACATAAAAGAAAAATAGGGGGAAAAGAAAGGAAATGTAGATTTCACGGCTTAATCTGAGATGCTGCATTCAGTCTTGGAAATGGGCACTTCAGTGCTAGCAACATATCCCAAAAGTTGTGGTGTTATAATAAAGTGGAGAATGCCATTAGAAAAGTGCAGGAGGCAATTTCTTTACCACTACTTGCTTAATGCTGGACACAAATGGTCTTGACAATACTCCCCTCACTGGGAGCTTTGTTGGACTAAAAATTGAATGGATTTCTTCAGGGGAAATAGACATTTTCCCAACAATTTCTGAAGTGCAAATCTCCCTTTAATTGCAACAGTGTGATGGCTACTAAGAAAGCCCCATGGGATGAGTTCTTTCATGGTAATCGAATGGTTCTTTGGGATTTAATGAAAGCAGGGGCTGCAGGCCAAAGAGAGGATTGTACAAGAAAAGTCAAGACTATCTCACACACTCAGGCATTTCATAACTAAACAAACACAAAACAAAACACTCTTCTCAAATCTCTTCTCGTTTGAAGAAGAATCTGGCATCAAATTAAATGAGAACCAGTAGGAAAAAAAAATGCAGATTTTATTTTCTGAATAGCTTTACCCTGCCTTTACTCACCAGATTCAAATGACATGCTCACGTACAGACACCCTACATGTCTTTTGATGATACCCTGAACCCCCAAAGCTCTAGTGAATCTTCAAGAGGGTTCAGGTGCAGGCTTGATTTACTTGGAGGAATTCTGCATTTGTTAAAGAGTCTTTCCAAAATACTCAGTTGAGTATTAGTTTCACAATTTACCTGAATCTTATGCAATTCAATGCAATCTGGGTTCTTCACCAGATGCAGTCCAAGATACCACAGATAATGGCTTAAAATTCTTATTTTATTTATTTCCCCCCCCCCCCCCCCCCAAATTGGGAACATTTCCTATCTAGGAAGATTGCATATAGCACATATGCAATCAACAGTCCTGCTATAATTAGAGGAGCAAAATGGGTAATCATCGCACGTAACTGTCAAAATGAGGGTCTCCAGTATGATCTGGGTAATTCCAACTTTCGCAGAAGTCCAACATTTGATCTGGGTTTAAATAGATTCTAATTACAAAAAACAAAACCCCCAAAAGTGAAAATTGCTAGAGGCGTACCTTGGTTGAAACATACAGCAGTGTTCTGACCCACAGAACATTGGCAAGGTATGGATGGGGTAAGAATAGAACGTGACATCCCAGATGCTTCTCTAGTAAGAAAGTTTTAATCCATGCTTGCAGAATACTTGCATCCACTCATATTCTAATGCTAGAAACTGACATGTATGAAATCGTTTGGTATATTACCTCTCAGCTTCAGACTCTACTATCTCATATATGGAGAGAATGTTTGCAATATCAAATAGGATGATTAGTCACTCTGGAATACGAGCGAGAGAGACAGACTTTGGAGAACCCAAATCTCTATTTGACTGTAAAGCCAAGAAGGCTGGAGAGAAATCCATCCTATGAAAATGTCTATATAGTGCCACACACAGCCGCTGTTAAAAGGAATCTTTAAGCTGTCAAGACCTGCAAGCCGATGAAAGGGAGGATTGGTGAAAAGAGAATGACACCTTACAGCTGACCATATAAAAGCGTAGAATCTTCCTGGGATGGCTGTATATAAAAGATAGGCTTCAGTAGTTTTCTAAGAATATGATAGCGCATTCACTTATTCCAAAAAGGGGCTGCATCTCTGTTTATGCTTAAAGCTGCCCTGTGATAAGAGAAAACTGACAATCACACTTTTGAATAAACTCCCTTTAATCCTTTTTCTCTCTTTTGATGTCGTAAAAAAGACCCTTGTCGCGCAGCTACGATTGCATTTAACAGTTGTCATTGGGCAAAATGGAGGGCGAGGTGTTGATCTCCCACCTAATGCCTCGAAACGTGGCTAAGAGCATTTCACTTAAGGATTTTTAAAACAAAAACAAAAAGGGATGAAAGGAGGCATCCTCCAGGCTTAGGGTGGACATTTCAGCTGCCTGTTACAATGGAACGATAAGACAGGTTAGCTCTTTTCTATCGTTTCAATACAGGTGGGATAATACTTCAACCTGTCTGTGAGATGATGCTCTCATTAAGGATGGGAATGCAAGCGTGGTGCAATTAATATGCAACCACAGCAGAGCAATAAGTGTCTGCAGCTGAGACAGATTAAAAGGGGCTGATTTCATTGTTTCTTCAATCACCAGCTATTCCTATTAGCTGTGACATCTGCATTATGTGGCAGGATACCTGCTCCCGTGGCCCTTATCCAGGCGATGTGATTTTAAGGGGGGGGGGTGAAGATCTGGGTGCAGCTCAGGAAAGTTGCTATGCATCTGGTATCAAAAAAAAAAAAAATCCACCATTCACACCTCAGGTGTACCATTTTGGTCCAGCTGATGGCTACGTTTGGATTTTGAGGACCATGTTTGGGGGTTGCATTCCAGGAGATGGAGCCTGGATAGAGAAATGGGTGGACCTAAGGCAATAAAAGGGGTACAAAAACAGATTGCCTTTCCCATGACGAATCTGTATAAACGTTTAGACTATTGCTGAAGCATTCTCCTATAGAATTTCAGGGATGCCGACAAAAATTTGCACTGTTTCACTTCCAGGATGGGGAATACTTGTATCAGGTATTGCATTCAGTTTTGACATTTCCGCCTTTAAAAACATTTGCAAATCCCTTTATCTTTTTAGCCTTTAAAGGTCAATGATTTTATTTTTCATCTTTTTTTTCATATTTAATTTATTTGTTTCTATTGTTTGGGTTTTGTGAGTGTGTGTATGTGTGTGTGTGTGTGTGTGTGTGTGTGTATGTGTATATGTATGTGTATGTATGTATGTGTATGTATGTGTGTGTATGTATGTATGTATGTATGTGTATATATATATATATATATATATATATATATATATATGCATACTAGCTTGCTTTTCAATAAAATTAATCACAAGGGGGAACACAATTGAGCAGATAGACTGCATATACACCAAGTGAGTAAATAAGCAATACATACACAAAAATCAAATTTCATCACATTTAATGTATATAAATTATTATTATGCTTATCAGAGAGGCTATGTGGTGTAGTGGCTGGAAGCTGGAGGACTGTCACATCTGTCCTGTCTTAGGCACAAAACCATCTGGGTGACCTTGGGCCCTATCAGTACCTTTCAGCCTAGGAAGAAGACAAGGGCAAACCACTTCCAAAACTTGAAGGTACCAAACAAAAAAAAAAAGTATCAATTTTTAAGATGTAATAATTTAATAATACTGCTGTACAGTAGAGAAGGAAGAAGAGATGATTTTGCAGCCTCTGCTATATTTTGTGGTAGAGTTGGGGCAGTTGAACTTCGTCACCCACGCAATTACCTCTTGAAGTTCTATTTTTGAAGAAGAAATTAAATAAAGAGGAGAGGAAATCTCAAAGATCCATGAGAAACTCAGGAATAAACGAGAAGATACATAAAATAACTATCATCTCCCCCTACTTCCTATTTCCTTTCTTTCTTTTTTTAAAGTTTTATAATGATGCAACAGTCTAATCCCACATCAAGTGGGATGGGAGGGAAAAAGTTGACTCTTTGTTCCCCCTGCTTTTTTGGTTTGTCTTTAAATCACTATGTTTTTGGGGGAAGAAAATAATCCATTAGAGCCATAAACAAAGGAGTTGGGGAGAAGAATATGATTGTTGTTGTTGTCATTATTATTATTATTACTGTTTTGAGGTAGGGCCTCTCGAACATGCTGATCATTGAGGTCCTTTTGGCTGAATGGAAACCTTGGGGAAGGATCCTTGAAAAGAGCATGGGATTCTACAAGGACTACTCATTACAACAGCTCTTGTTTGTATAATCAGTGAAATAGATACCAAAGCAACCTTTTCTCTTTGGGCCAAATTTCTAGTTGGCTGTGATAATCTCCTTGACACCAGTTTGAAAAATAATCGAGTTACTCCAAGCTAACTGATCAGGAACAAATATCCACAGAGTTCAATTTTTTTTCTATGTTGCCCATCTATCCTGTAGTGCAGATTGCTATATTCCAAATCAGATTATGATTTTTTGACAATTATTGTGTCAAATATAGCATATATTCTTCCTTGGAACCTTAGTTTAGAATCTGTTTGGAGACGAAGATGCTCATATCACATTGTTCTCATAAATTTAACAAAGTCCATATTGGCAATTTTCTTCAAGTTACTATAGCACAAAGCCTTAAGTAACAATGCCATTTGATACAACAATGTATACTTATTTTCATGGCAAGCATGGGATAAAAGATTTGCTTTCCATCATAGTCCAAATTAAAATTTAATTGCCTGTTAAAACTTAAATGTCAAATGCAAATCTTTCAGCAGGGGTGGTGATCTTCACACATAATATGTAATAGCCCTATTTCTATGTAAATTAATTCTTTTTTTTTTTTTCATTGTGTATGCATGTGAGATTGTGTGTTATTTCAAAATGCTTGCTTCTGCTGCAGTGGGAACATATGCACATACTCATACATGCACAAACAGATTTTGCAGTTTGGGATGATCCGGTTTCAGATCTTTATATTTAAAGTTTCCTGCAAGACTTTATTATTTTACCTTTTGGGTAAGAATACTACTGCTTGTCATTCAAACTGCAAAATAACAACCAAAATGTGCATTAAATGTGCATATTATAGTGTGCACAATAGAATAATAATAAAGAAATCAGATTCTACTATGATCAGCACCTAGGTTTGAGAGTATTTTTTGAAGATTATTTTAACATGACTTTCATGTCCTTCTTTTGTAGGACATGGTTGACCTTTGTTGACCAAATATGGTCCAGCCACAACTCTATATAAATGGGTGAAAGTCAAATTGGTCTTAGGCAGCCATGCTGAATGCTACCATTTTATTTCTAAAGTTTCAAAAGTCAGTATAATCAAACTAAATAGGAATAGAAATAAGCAATAAATGTGGATTCACATTAGAGGGATGCAAATCAGCCAAACTCCAATTAAAATTCAAGATGTGAAATTAAAGGGCCACAATGTTCAATTCAAACATATTCAATAAAAGATTCAATCCCAGGCTATAATGGGGAATCATCATAACATCTGTGGTTGCTTCATTGTTGTTGTGGGGAAGGAATATGGTGAAGATAGCAGTGCATGTTTTAAAAACTATTAAAACTGATAAATTTAAGCAGGATAGCCTCGCGGGCTTCTCCAAATATGGCCCAGAAACAGCAAGGATGGAGAAAGAACAGTTTCCAAACTGTCCAGTAAGGAACCTATACAGCAATTGTGAACAAATATTCTCTGAGGCCATCTTCATAGTATGTACAACCACTTTGAAAATATCCTAGCTGAATTGTTTTCTACACATATGCATGAATTCACAGACACCTTGAGAAAGATTTCAAGGCACCATGCTACAAAACCTTTCAGGAAATGTAGCTATCCTGATGCCTTGAGAATATGGGCTTCACATTAGCCAACAGGCTTCACAATGTGCCCCTTGAAATAGTTTGTAGCCTAATATCTAACTGATATGCAGCTAATGGATGTAGTTTTGAATGGATGAAAAATTATTGGCACCAGCTGGACATTTGACAATTGCTTTTCTTTTCTTTTTTTCCTCTTCAAATAGCTTTAATCCCACACTTCTTTTGCTTAACAGCTTACACTGGTTGGTTGGAAGGCTCTGAGAATAACCCTAGCTAGTTTGAAACTGGAAAAGAAAAAAATAATACTTTGAATTCCAAGGAAAGGAGACATGGTTGGAATTTCAATTTGTTCAAATATGACATGCAACTGTAGAGCTTATGGAACTATAAAAGTGGAAATTTATAATGACTCCATCTTAATTTCATTAATTTAATGCATAAATTAGATATTGCACTAAGACAGACACCCAATTAAAACCTCTAATACTCTAATTAGCTTTAAAAGTCACACATCTAATTGATATGGCTGTCACAATTACTTTAAATACCAACTTCAACCTGGCCGTAATGCTAAAACCCAATGAGCTTTTGAAATAATATGATACTTTCAAAATCATACTTCATTGCAATATGATGTTGTTGTTGTTGCTGTTGTTGTTATTATTGTTGTTGTTGTTATTATTATTATTATTATTATTAACAACAACTATTGGACTAATATTCTTTATGGGGGAGGTATCCTATGCAAAACAATTGTGCTTGAGATAGATATTAACCAGTAATATAAGCTATACAAAGGAGAGACATAAAACATTATTTATATGTCTGAAGATTGCAACAATCCAAAACATAAATGATTTATATTATATTAGTATTATTACTATTATTCTTACTAGGAGATTTTGCTGCTGCTGATCTCTATGGTTCTGTCTTTCCATACTCCTACCTTTAGAATATTTTGATCCCTACACTATATCTTCCAGAGCTGAATTTATTTGTAAACAAAATAAAACAAAAATCAGTGTTTGACAGACTTATCATCTGCAGTGCTTTTCTGGAAAGCAGATATGATTTTCAAATGCATATTTCCCTTCTTCCATACCAAATTAACCAGGACTACACTTTCAGAAATATTCACTATTGGAATGGCTTATAAGCTCATTACAATTTTAAATATATGTATATGTTTATGTGTCTGTGTGCATCTATCTGTACTTTTATTGATCATTGATTGTTATTATTTTTAATTGCTATAGTCACCCTTAATAATGCAGGAAACCAGCTATTACAATCAGTCTTTTTAGCTCTTTAGCCTTTTAAATTTTAAACATTCTTTTACGTACGATTCTATTTTATATTACACATTCATAGTCCCTACAGTTACACTATTAATATTAAATATAGTTTACATATATATTTTTTGTAATATAAAGAATTTATATTTTATGATAGCTATTTTTTATTTATATTAAGTCATTACTCTATAGTTTCATCCAAATTTTATAGATCTCCACTATATTCACCTTTGCATTTAAAATGTTAAACTTAATATTTTAGTTGTATATTTATTTATTATTTATTTGGTGCCTTCAAGTCAGCCTTGACTCCTGGTGACTGCCTGGACAAGTCTCTGCAGTTTTCTTGGTAAGATTTCAGAAGTAGTTTGCTATTGCCTGCTTCCTAGGGCTGAGAGAGAGTGACTGGCCCAAGATCACCAGGCTGGTTTTGGGCCTGAGGTGGGACTAGAACTCATGGACTCCCAGTTTCTAGCCTGGTGCCTTAACCACTACACCAAACTGGCTCTCCAGTTGTATTGGTAGTATGATTTTATAGTTTGTGTTAGTGACCGTACATTTCAGTCATGTCTTATAAGTTACACTATTACTTCAGTGGACAGTTGTAATTTTAGTCTGCAAAACTTTGTTTTGCTGGTCAATGACTGAAATAAAGACCTTCCCCCCTCTCTCTACCATATTGACCAAAGAGGAAAGTCTGTGAATGTTATGAATTTTCCATTTATTTTTTCATTTTTCATTTTATTTATGGCTATCAGGTTTCTTTCCTTGTTGTAGATAATCTGAGTGGATCACCTTAAAGTTGAGTAGGACTCAACGGATGAATTTATCACGAATTGCAAACTTTTTTTGCCTATTCTATTACTGAATAGGCATGGATGGTGTTAGCTTATGTCAAGCATCTGTTTGACACACAGCCGGGGGTTATTCTGTAGATGCAGTTCTAAATAACTAACCTGAGACAAGGTATGTGGGTGTTTTTCTCCCTTCCCTTCCCTTCCCTTCCCTTCCCTTCCCTTCCCTTCCCTTCCCTTCCCTTCCCTTCCCTTCCCTTCCCTTCCCTTCCCTTCCCTTCCCTTCCCCCCCTGCCCTCTCCTTTTTTGGGCATTTTAAAACTGTTGCTCAGAATTTGGAGAAGCTTGGAGTTCTAAGTCCTGAAAGGTGAGGAACTCTCCTTCCCCCCCAAAGAAAAACAGAGTGGGGAGATCTCTATACATACTAGGAATGGCCTTGAGAAAGGGTCATGCCTTCTCCTGGTAGCTCCCAACTTTGCTACCTTTTATTTTCACATTCCTTTGGCTGGCTAAAGCTACCAGATCTGAGCTGCAAAGATCCATGCAACCACTAGATGACAGCAAGATATACACAGTTCAGTATCTCTTTATTGCTATCTAATGATCCTCCCAATATTTGCAGCCTAGATCTGGTACCCTCTGTTTAAAACCAAAGAGAGATTTACATTCGCATCCACTAGATATTCCTCACTCATCAGTTAAGAGGACAGCCTCTTTACCTGTTTACACAGGAGCCGTGAGTCAGAGACTGAGAAAGTCTCTAGTTTAGTAATCTGGGAGATAATGCAAGTTCTGAAGAGGGAAAAACCCAGAGATTCCAGTAACCTTATCCTATCCTCTTGCAACAAATCTTGGTATAGAAATGCTGGAAGTAGTTTAGTAGCCAGGCAGCTAAGAACTTGACAGTGTCCTTCAAAAATCAAAAGTTAATAAATTTAACCTACACTTGATCTCAGCCAAAAGAGTGAGAAGCAACATAACCTTTTCTAACTGCACTTCACCTCCATTCATTCATTCATTCATTCATTCATCCATCAGTGGATTTGGATAGTCCATTTCAACTGACTACCTATTCTTCACTTTAGGAAGTCTACCACTTAGGAGGGAGATGATTGCATGAAACCTAGATATCTTTAAAAGATCTGAGCACACAATCAAAAATTCATGGTGGAGAGGTAAACCTTTTCTACTGCTGTTTTCTTCTTGAAAATGAGGGGGTGGGGAGAGGGGGGAAAGCAAAATGAAAGCTCATCACCCGGAAAAAAAGAGCTATTTCTGCTTGATAGATGCAATAAAGGGCCTGTATGTGAATAGACATATTCATTGTGAAACTGAATGGAGTTGTTCATTAAAAATGAACACTTTGCAGAAATAAAAAATAGTTGTTGAGGCTGAAAACTACAACAACAACAAATATATGAAACAAAACCCTCTTCATTGTAATCGGAGAAAAATCCCTTTCTCTTATAGTTTTGGTCAAATATTGCCTTGATATTTTAAAAATGCATCGAATTCAAAGCAAGACAAGCTAATATTCTGTGTTCTATTACAGCAGTGTTCTTCAGCCTTGGCAGCTTGAAGAAGTGTAGACTTCAACTCCTAGAATTCCCCAGCCAACATGCATTACAGGTGTGGGAACTCTGTGTCTGCTTTTCTGTGTACTAGTCCTGTATGCAGTGGTTGGTATCACGCCAATGAAGGGACTTCACATCATGGAAGTGACACAATTCTCTTTGACAAATTGCTTAGTGTCACCTCAAAGTCTCATCTGACAGTTCCAGCAGCTCAGGAGCCAGAAAAGGTTTCTGGACATACATCATTCAGAAGCTGCTTCTTGCTACTGAAATAATTGAAGGACCATTTTAAAGGAGGGATGGGGTCGGGAGGTTATTGCCCAGGGAGAGACCCCCAAAGTATAATTTAATATATGAAATTATCAGATGTATAGATATAGATGATATAGATATAGATATTCAAGAGAGCAAAATGAATCATTTACAGTATAATGACAAAAGTTTTTTCACTATTTTAGGATTCCACCCACACTCCTCTTTTCTGGGCTATTGGCTTCAATGAAAACTAAAAAGGAAAAAATAACATTGATGTAGGATGCAGACAGAAGAAAGGTGATGTGTGAGTGTTCAGACAAGCATTCTTAGTCTCAAAAAGCTATGCTTTGGAGAAGGATGTCACAATGCTGTGAGAAATGAAATCGGCTAGCATTGTTTTGAAAGGGTATCTTGCAAGGATGCATCAAACAATCATTCGCCCCCTTGAAACTCTGGCCTAGCACTTACATGCCCATCTCTAGGCAGTAATAGCAAAAGTCAGGGTGAAAGCATTCTAGACATGCATTTTTTCACTTCCCAGTTGATTTAGGGATCTTTCTGTGTACCAAAGATCCCAGAGTTAGACCTACTGGCAAATGATGCTTATTCTTAACAACTAGTTAGACATGAATGCATATAGAGTGTACACACAGCATGTGAATGGATGAGGAGCCATTCATTCAATTCCATCCCTCTCCACACATGTGAATTTCATCTTTTTTTTTTTTTTTCATTTTGAAAGCAATTTCTTATGCATGAAATAGAATGAGAATCATTAAAAAACAGAAATTATTTTAACACAGCAAAAATCAAGAAGCCTGAAAAGGACAAGATATTGAACACACAATTCACACAAAATTTGAAGAGCAGATTTTAGAGCAAAACATTCATATGTTCTGATTTAAAGTGATTAGTGATTTTTTTTTCTTCAGATTAATAAATTGGTCTTCCAGGTTATTAATCATTATACTCAAGGCAGTACAAGGTTTCTTCATGCCAATCATAAAGTACAGCAAAAAACATAACTCATTCTTTTTGCCATCCATCTGACCTCTTTCAGAAGTCTATCAACCTTTTGGAGTTGGGCAATATTTCAGTCACACAATAAAATATGATGGGCGGCACAGATCAGTATTCCTACAGTGTTCTCCTGTGTCTCTTTGATTGCAGCAAAATTGACATGTGGCATTGTTCATGATGCACATGAATTATGTACCGTGTGGGCCCAGGGCAGAAATGCATTACGACATTTGTGGTTGGCCTTTGAGGAAAGGCAAATCTGAACTCTCTTACACCACAAGGTGTGAGTGTTGAATGTGGAAGGATATTCAAGCTTCTAAATACAAGGACTTCAGATTAGTTGCTAAGATAAGTCAGCAGTGCTCAGAGAATGAATATATGAATAAATTATGCTCAAAACCTAGAGCCAGTCCTGAATACGATCATCATCATTTTGAATTTGAGAATGGGTAGAGGGAAGAATTGTCTTTCAGTTCAAATACATATTTCAAATATATTAATATTGTTCTGTTCATTAGGAGAAACAAATATTAGACCTCTATAGAGATGATGACGACAACGATGATGATGATGAAAATGATGATGATGAAGCTTTTTAAAAATGTTATAGTGGAGAGAAAGCTTCCATGAAAGTGGAGGGGGAAAAAAGAGTTTGGGAAAGAATGCTTGAAACAAACTTCGGAAGAAAACATGCTTCATTTTGTTTAAATCAGAGTTAGATAGATATCTTCAAAGAATACATGACTCATAAGTTACTGCAAAGGTGCTTCTTGACTGAGATGTTTGATTCAAAAAACTAAAAAAAAAAAAAAAGATTCAGAGATGGAATCTCTGAAATTCACTTTTAAAATTGAATCAGGAAGTCAATTCCTTCCTCTATTTTTTTTCTCTACAGCCTCCCACCCCCAGCATGAAGTAGGTTGGCCTGAGAGACTATGTGACTGACCCAAAGTCACAGAGTCAGCTTCCATGACTGTGGCTAGATCTGAGCTTCTCCAACATTATCCCACCATTAACATAATCTGAATTTTGCACGATTAGCACAGGGTTGATACTTCGTTTTAAATTATTTTTGCTAAAGAACAAAATCAAGTTTACTCTCAATGAAAAGAACTACCTTCATTTACTGTAGCAAGCGAAGTGTTTCCCAAGAATAATTTTCCTTTTTTTTCCCCACTAAACATACCCTTGATTGCACTTTGCTAGCTATTTCCATAAATATTGATGCTTACCTGTATTCAGACTTTAGAGATAAGAGCCAAGTGTTACACAAATGCTCTCTGAAGACAATCCAGAATGGGTGTCACTGTCCCTTAAATATTAATGTGACATGAAAACTGAAGAACAAATTCCAAAACATTCAGTGGTGCTTCTCATTTCTCCCCCTTTCATATGTGAAGGTGTGTGCATTATCTTTCAATACACTTGAATGGTGCTTTTGTTGCTGAATTGCTACTATAGCACTGCATCCAAGTGTATCATGAAATTTAGACCAACCCATTACAAGATGCTTATGGAAATCACCTGCTGTCACTTCAGCTCTCTACAAAAGCCATTCTTTGGAGATCTTTGCTACAGCATCAAAATTTCACTTACTGGTGTATTCTGCTTCACATTTTACTGTTTGAAACATTTATCTTTTGAGTTTTTCCTGAAAAATGAAGAGAAAATGATACAAACACCTGGCAGCCTTCTCTAAGAGCCAACCAACTCTTCAGTTTGGCTTCAGAAAAGAATTGTCCAGGATGATGATGATGATGATGATGATGATGATGATGATGATGATGATTTACAAAAATAAAAAGCTGTATTGTGTTCATGTTGGACAACATAATGCAGGCTTCTCTAGCATTTTTATACATGCACTCTTTTTTTTTTTCCCCTTTCAAAATTATCCACCCTCAGAAGAATTGTCAAACTCACATGGCACTGATGATGATGATAATGACGACGATGATACATGGCATATGTGCAAGTAAAAAATAAAAGACTTATAATGGGACATTTAGGTCATCTAATCCAACCACCTGATCAATGAAAGAATACAAATTAAAGCAATCTACAAGAAAGCTGTCTAGTCCTGACTCTGCTTGGATACCTCCAGGGAAGGGGAACCTTCTCTCTCCCTTGACAATTGGTTTGATTCTCAAACTGCTCTTACCATTAACAATTGTCTTCCCCCAAGGATTTAACCAGAATTTAACTTCATACATTCTGAGACCATTACATCTGGAAAGACAGAGGACAGATATTGACTTGGGTGTGTGTTGCATCCTTTCAGGTACTAGAGAAGTGCTATATCTGCTCTCTGTAATATTTTTTTCACATCTAAACATACTCAGCTCCCCCAATCTTGCCTCACAAGACTTCATTCCCAGTTACTGGTGTTTTCCCTTCTCTATACTTTTTTCCATTTTTCCTTAATCTTTCTTAATATATGTTACTCAGCATTGGACACAACACTAAGGGGGGTGGGAGTAATGATGTGTGTGTGTATTATGGCATAATAGAATAGAATTATTGCCTCTTGTAATTGCCTCCCAAGTCCTGGACAACTTCAAACAAATAATTTTTAATGGTACCAACTGCCCTTTATAAGAAATAAGTAAAGTCTGTCCTACTGTATAGCCTAGGATACTTATTTTGTTATACTGATTATGTTAAAAACTTGTGCCTGTTTTACAAATAAGCCAAGGATTATTGGGGGGAAGGGTAGAAATAGGTGTGTTAAGCCTCTGCAAGCTGCTTGTTTTACTTCTCAGAACCATCCACCAAACAGACAAAATTTGGGGTACCATCCTCTTTGATGGAACTCCAAGGCCACATTTGTTTGTACCTTATTAATAGCCATAGGATATATTCTGAAGGCTATCAGAATAACAATATTAGTTTTCCTACACACACACACACACACACACACACACACACAACATTAAGGCAAGGAAACCCTGAAATGGCACATAACAATTCACACACTGTCACAGCTGCAGACTAGAATATAAAGTTATAGAACACTGACAAAAAGTTTCTGTGTTGTCAGGAACCAGTTGGTAGAAGAAAAAATCATGTGAGAATCACCTTTCTATAGGGAGGCACAATATAATCTAGTCATAATTAAACACCTCCAATTCCTATGGATTTCAGTGGGAAAGGCTGAAGCAAGCATTCACTTTCTCCTTTAAATCCAAAAACCTGAGAATAGCGATGTAGTCAAATTTGCAAGTAGCTAGTTGGCATTGAAAATCTAGCCTGCCCATAATTTCAGCACAGATCCTTTTCTGAGGGTCAGTTTACATTCCAAAGGAGGATGAAAGTTTTTTAGCCATTAACAGTTGCATTTTTAACTGTATCCCCAATATATTTCCCACCTAGTCTGTGAAGCATCCATTTACAAGAATCTAAATGGCCCAAACTTGTAAAGATAAACAATTATATGAAGCTAGCAGAATCTATTTGCAGAAATCTGTAATTTTGACTCCTGTAAAAAAATCTAATTTTGTCCAAATTCAAGTGAAAATTTGGAACTGTTCTAGATCACATTCCGTTTCCTGTACAATTTGATTTATTATGTGCTGAAGCATAGTCTCTTGTTTTGACTAAGATTTGGACATGTATTGCCTTTTTAGAGACTTTTAATAATAGGAATGTCCCAAATTGTATATCTATTTTTTCCTTTGGAGTAAGTAGTAGTTTACTTCTTGATCCTGGAAATTTAGTGGATGACTTCACAAAACATGCTGAACCGGGTACATTATTAAAGACCCAACAGCTGCATTTACATATTTACCATGCCAAGCTTGTATGTGTATGTGTGTATGTTTACCTAGCATGTTGTGTACATGCAACCAGGGTATCTCTGTCTTAGTGTATCCATGTATATATAGATTTCAATGAGCAGAGAGAAATATCTGTTTCAAGAGTTGTAATCCATCAGGAAAACAACAAGCACTAGATGGCACCGTAATATTGTAGTTAGCCTGTCACTTGGTCTTTGGTATCTATATGGTATAAAAGAATATATAGCCTCAAGCATATATATATTCATATATTCATATATGTTATTATCACTGTCAATTATAATCATTTAAAACATAACTCTCAAATAAAAGAAATGCAAAGAAGTGAATATTGTCAGCCCATTCCACTGGACAGTTCTAAAATATAATGGTCCTTAACTGTTTTGCAAATAGAGTTAATGTTTAACTGAACATGTTAAATATATAAATAATTCCCTCTCACCCCTATGGGTGGTATATGTCTTCCTCAATCTCAGGTCCTCTACCAGAGGCCTGGCAGTTTGAGGGTTCTGCTCAGTATCTTAGCTGTTACTAGCACTGCACATGTCTGGACAGAGAGCTCTGATATTGCTCCTGGGATCTGTTGGAGTCACTCTCCCAGCTTAGGAGTCACAGCCCCAAGTGCTCCTACCACCACTGGGACCACTTTGGCCTTGACTTTCCACATCCTTTCTAGTCCCTCCTTCAGGCCCTGAAGCTCCTTCTCCAGCTTCTCATACTCTTTCTTCTGATGTTGCTGTCACTTAGTACCACTACATCTGTCACCTTTTGTCTTCTGGTCCTTGTCTACTACCACAATGTCTGGTTGATTGGCCAGTACCTGCCTGTCCATCTGGACCTAGAAGTCCCACAGGATCTCAGCCCTGTTATTCTCCACGATCTTCTGTGGAATCTCCCATCTTGACTTGGGAGGACTAGATCATACACTGGGCAGATGTTCCTGTACACAATGCCAGCTACTTGGGTGTGCCATTCAGTGTATCCTGATCCTGTACATTTGCATCTGTGTGCAGGTATTTTCTTACATCACAAAATAATGGAGGTTATGAAGGTTGATGAAGACTATTATTATTCAAAATAAAAGAGCACCAGAAGATAAAGTTGATCAAAGTGAGGATAAGAAAGAAGAACTGTGAGGAATGTTGACTCATCCAGAAATAAAATGACAATGTTGTCAAAGAAGAAGAAATGAAAGCCAGATGTGACAAGTTAAGAGGAACTTAGGATGGTGAGCCAAAAACAGAATAAGCTACAAAGTTAAAATGGCAGTGAGATGGTTGGGGAGTAAATAAGGGTTATAAGTGCCAGATATCAATATTTGGGAAGAGCAAAGATGAGCAAACAATTACAATTAACTTCACAAGAGCAGATGCAGGCAAAGTCAGAGAAATAAAGCCAGTTTCAGTGAAGGCAAGCAATTAGAAAGTTGATTGTCTCTTGAGTGCAAGACAGATATCAGAGAGATGAGAGCTACTGAATGGAAATAAAATTTGAGGGGAGACACAGAGAAAGCGAAGATAGACCTGTGGGTGTTATAATTCTGGAAGCTAGTATCAGAAGGCTAGGAAAAAATATATATAAATTCCATTATTTTCTCTGTCCAGTTTAAAACTATTTCCAGTTTTATGTGTACTCTCAAGTTCCTTTGCTTGGTATAATTGGTTAATGGATGTTGGAAATAAACCACAGGAGATATCCATAATCTTCAGATTCTGTGTATGGGCCCAGGGTAGAGAATATTGAAATAAATGGTAGTTGTTTTGTTTGATTTTGTTTAGTATAAGATGGAAAAGAGAAACTTGGACAGCCTTTCAAGTTCTGTTACTATTCCCTAGAACAATAAAGTAGCATTCTTGCAATCCCCATAGTGTATGTTTCTTGACCTGGCTTACCTTGAAGGGCTGGCACGCTGGCCTGAATGTGTATGTTGAAATTACATACATGACTCCAGTGATTTAAAATTCTGAAACTCTATTCTCAGCTACATTCCCCAGATATTAAAGTTCATATTCATTCACAGGATTACTTGGTGATTAAATACTGAGCACTTGAAATCAGTGGAATTCAGGATTCTCCACATTCCTTAAAACTTCCTGGCTGTTTTCTATCCAAATTTAAAGAGAAAACCTCTTAGATCTGATCTAAAACTCTTCGATATTGAACAAATGAACACTTTTTAATGGTTCGGCTCATCTTCATTTCTCTGTCTTTTGTCCTTTTTAACCACATTTTTATCCTTCTGCTATTTGTATCAATTGATTACTTGGTTGAGAGTTTAACCGGTGGGAATGGGAAGGTGCATTTCTGAATTGCTTATACATTAAGCATGTAAATGAAAAGTCTGTAGCTTGGTGATAGACCACATATTTTGCATGGAAAGTTCAATTCCATGTTCAGACCTTACTATCTCCAAATAAGGTTAGGAAAGAGTTTTATTTGAAATCCTGAGGAACTGCCGCTGATCAAATGTCAATAATATTTTGCTCGATGGTCCAGTGGTCCATTCAAAGGTTGAGAAGTCTAAATTAATATTTAGCAGAGCGAAAAAAAATTAAAAGGACCCAAAAGTTCAACATTGTACCAAGAAAACCTTTAATGGGGAAAAAAAAAAGGTGGAAAGGTTTTATATGGAGGTGGTATAGATCACCTTTGCTGAGATCACCATTGTTATTTTTAGCCCAACAAACAGCAAATAGTGAAATCTCTGTCAAAGGGAGACTTCATAGTTTTTTGTTTGTTTGTTTTTAGCTGAAGGCACTGTTGTTACTTCTATAATTTTCAAACAGCTCCCAAGGAAAAAATGTGTAGCAATTACATACCAAGCGTGTTGCATCGGGATAGGATGGCTCATTATAGTCTCATATCTTCATCTAAACTATACACACTTGGGTCCATTGAAAAGCAACAAAATGTGCCTTGCATTCCTGCAGAAGAAAAAAAGTAACGTTCATGGAATCATATCTAAATGTTTAAATATTCATTTTCTTGGGGGGGGGGAGAAAGTCTTCTTAGTGCTTTCTGTAAGCTGTATTTTAAATGTGTACAATTGCTTTATGGGCATTAATTAAATTTATTGTTCCCAGACAAAGAAAGAAATCCCTAGAAAGAATTGTCACGGGCCTGTTTAAGAAGACAATTAGAAGGAAACTGTTTGGAAGTGATAGAGCAACAAATGCAATCCAAATCTTGCTTGGGGTTTCTACTGCATTCTCACTGTCCTCCATAAAGCAAATTGATATCCTAAACAAAAAGAAGGTTAGGTTAAAGAGAAAGAATAAGTCCTCTGAAATGAATAGTATTATTTGAATGACATGATATGTAATTTATGTGGCACATAAATATGCATAATGATATGCAAAGTAGCACCTGGAAGGAACCATATTCTCATTGTCCAATCATTAAGCTCACAAAAGCATTTCTAGAATTCCATGAACTTCAGAGGTTTATCTGATGTGAACACTAAAGAAGTTTTATTCGCACTTGGCTGTTCCAAGGCTTTGAAAATCCCTATTAAGGAAGGTCAGTTTATCTGCTTCTCTGTTATGCTTCCTCTGGCAGATGAAAACATTTTTATTAAGGCAGACCTTTAACATGTAAATGGGATTTTAGCTGATGAAGTTTAGAGCACATTGGTGTTTCGTTATTTTTATGGTTTTCTTAATGAGTTTTAATTCTGTTTTTAAATTGTGTTTTAATTTCATTCTTGCTTTGATTTTGTTTCATGTTAGCCCTCATAAGTGCCATGTGTTGGAGGAAAGCCAGGATTCAGTAGTCTCTCATATATATATGTGTATAATTAAGAATTTTGATTATAATAGTAAAACCTAATACAAACTTAACTTAAAGAGAGAGAATACAAGAAAAGGAAAAAGTGCAAGGAAAAGGGGGGGAAAAAAAGAGAGAAAAGAGAGAAAAGAGTATAATAAAGAGAAAAGAAATATGTAAAAAAGTGACTTCCAACACTCATCACAAGAAGTATAAAGAAATTTAGTGACTGTTCACTCCTTCTAAGGTTACAAACAGAAATCTCTTCTTCCCTTAACCCATCCCTTATCTATAGGAAAATCCATAAAACATCACTTTTATTTATTTATTTATATTTCAAATTTAGATAATGCCCATCTCACAAAAAAGTGACTCTGGGAAGTTTGTTTTCAGTCCTGGTGTCATCTTTTCAGTCCTGGTGTCAGCAGAAAGTCCATAAAGGGTTGACAGAAGTAACAGCATATCTTGTTTTGACTTTGATCAAATAAACCAACTTTATATTCCTTCTTAAACTTTAGTTCATTCAAATATTGTTGTAGGATTTTATTTCTATCCGTTTCTTATTTGTCCCATCGCATAGAGTACTTCAGGTCTTTAACAAGCCTCTTTTGTAAATTATATGAGGGAAAAAAAATTATCCAGGTCATTTTCTTGGTTTATCATTTGTATTTCTCTTTCGATTTTTAAAATGTCAGACAGTTTCTTTTGTATATCCAGTAAAACATCCTTTTCCAAATTATTCTTTTGGCCTGTCATTTGTAAATCCACTTACGATGTCATCTCTATCTTGTCAGATAAAATTTGTTCCACATCTGTCATTTCTTCAGTAACATCTTTTGGATATAGTCTATCCACAGAGGCAAACATCTTAACTGACACTGTTGATATTGTGGCTATTAATTTCTGGCTCCATTCTTCAAAAGTCTCCTTTAGTATTTTCAATGTTACAACGTTTTGCATCATTTTATAGATCCCAGTTAATTAACACAAAAGGTAGATTTTTTTTTTTTTTTTGTCCTCTGCCTAGAATCTTTAGTTTCTTCTAGGGTCCAGTTTTTTAAAAGATCATAAAATTATTTATCTTTGTTATATCTTGGAAAAACCAAAAAGATCTATTTCCCACAAGAAGTTGCTCATTCTTATAACCAATTCCAAAATCTTATTGTAAAAGTTTCTATTTTCCAAATTTATCTGGAACCTTAGTCTATTTATAACTTTCTAAGATCAAAATCTTATTTAGCTTTAGGCTGTTTAATTCAATTTTTTATTTTTTTATTTTTTAATTAGGCTTATGATTAACATTTTCTTTCATTCAGGATTGAAGGCAATCTCACCCAACATTTTCAAACTTGTCATTCCAAAGGTCTCCAATAGCTTAAAAGTACTTAATGAGTAATTTCCAAAAGTGTTTTAGAAAGTGAGGTTTGCAAACTTAGTATCCTTTAAAAGGTGCTGCTGCAGTTGCGAGCAAGATGGCTACTCCCTTCATCTCCCAGCATTCACACCCATGGGAGACTGCTGTCCTGGATTCTCCTTGTAAGGAGCAGCCATTCATAGCACACATGGACAATCTCCCATCCACTCCTTAGCCAGAGATGTTCCAAGGATCCAGTCTACTCACTGGTTCTTCGTTCTCTGTCGTGATCATCAGCTCCACTTTTGCAGAGATGTCTTTAGTCCACCATTCCTCCCCCAGAAATCAAGAAATGAATAGTCTTGATCCAGGAAAAAGTATGAGGATGAGACATTAGAACCGATTTCATCACTGATTACCAACTACTTTCTAGGAAGAGTGAGAGAGTCATGCAAATAAGTAATCAGAGTCTCTTCCAAAGTTATCTACTATCATCTGCTCTGTGAGGGAAGCAGGCAAATAACAAAACTGTCTTTTTCCCTAGGCCAAATGACATCACAGTAGGAAAGGTCCTGGGGGGAAAAATATGTATATGTATATATTTCTTTCTGTTTGCCTGTCTCTCTTTGCCAGTTTGATGTATTGATTAAAGGCACAAGATTAGAAACCAGGAGACTGTGACTTAGTACAAAGTACAAAGTACAAAGCCAGCTGGGTGACCTTGGGCCAGTCAGTCTCTCTCAGCCCTAGGAAGGAGGCAATGACAAACTACTTTCGAAAAACCTTGCCACGAAAACTGCAGGGACCTATCCAGGCAGTTGCCAGGAGTCAAGACTGACTGACTGGGATGGGACATATTTTATATGTGATGGACACAATCAAATCTCACATGATACAAGACAGAAAGAAAAGGCATATAATTGGTGATGGGAAAATGGCATATAAATGCAGAAGCAACCATTTTATCATCTTTAGAGTGGACTAAATAGCCTTAGTTCAGAAAGCAGAAATGCTTTTGCACTCAGTAAGATTATATAGGTCATATTAAGACTAAATATCTCAGGAAAATTTATTTTGGGTGTATATACTGATAATCTAAGAATGCTGTTTATTGGAATGGTGTATATGAATTTGAAGAGAGCTCCCATATTGAGTGATATCAAGCAGCCTATTCATTATGGTTTTGATATATTTTGTCACCCTTCAAAACAAGCGTAACATCTCAAAAATGTGAACATTTTTAGGTTGATTCCCTTTTATTATTTTGGTGCATGAAATGTTATGCTGTTAGTCAAAGTTTTTCAGCCAGTACATCTATCACAATACATAGAAAAGCAAGACATCTCTAAGGCATTTAGTAGACAAATCAAACAGGACTCCATAATTTATATTCACCCATGTTGAAAAACATTCCAAAGTCAATCAATGTTCTTTAGTCACCATCAGTAGACAAATGGGTAACTTCTCACACTATTCTTTCAAATTAGCCCAGACTGTAGTCCCATTTGGAAGCATCACTAGGTAACATCATTAATAAACACAAGAAAACTGTGTGACATAATTAGAGTTTAGATGTATTCAATTAATATTAAACTATGAAAAAGCTGATCTGCAAGACTACGCATTGGTTAGAAGCTGACTGCTATTTTGTCCCCCATCCTTGTAAAATAACACAAATCTCATTTTTGTCATGCTTAAAGTGCATTTTATCAAATGAAAATCAGCTTTTCTTTAACGTTTTTGTAACCTTTTCATAGCCCACAAAACTCTAATCACATGTGCAGGAGAATGTGGGAGTGCTCAAAGTTTGTAGGGGCATGGATCACACATCATGGTTCCACACTGTATATTTCTCCAATTCTTGACCTTGTCATGCTGAGTGGTAGCTTGAGAACTCTAGTTGCTTTCACAGCCACCCTGAATGTTTTGTAATGAGGCATCATGTACATGATTAGTATCCTGAAGGGTATGACCATGAATGTTAGAATGCACAGTGCCATTTGTTACACAACTGGAATTTCTTGTGTCCTCCTAAACGCTCAAAGAGGAGGCACAATTATTTTTCAAAGTTATTTCTTCAGATTTATATTCTTTAAATTATCATCTTGAATCTCTACATTCCCCACTCCAGGAGACGTAGGAAGATGAAAAAGAAAATTATACAATTTGATATATGTGAATTAATTCAGAATTGCCTTAACGCAAAGCAACTTCAGAAGAAATTTGTGATTCTGTTTTGTTCTCTGCAGGCAAGACGCTTGGGACTGATCTTAGAACTTTCATTAACTTTACTTTCTTTAGCTTTTAAAAACTGAATAATTATCATCTTTGTTTGCATCAACAGAATGATGCATAGCACATTACTGAATAACATATCTTCTTGTTCACACACTGACTTAGTTAAGGCATTATGCAAGCAGACTGGCATTTCTATGGTTTTATTTTTCTCTATCAGGTCTTGGATTATCTTGTCGACCATTCTAAAGTATGTATGTATGTATATATGTATAATTAACTATTTTGCAAGATTTTCCAAAACATTCTGCCCAATTTTTTGTAATGGACAATCTTCTGCACGTACAGTCCTGGAATGACACTAGAGTTGGAATGCTATAATGAACGCAAATGGTAGCTATGTTTATTTATTCATTTATATAACCACCAAACTCACTAACGTGACTCTGGGCCACTAACATAAGATTAAAAACACCAAATAAAAATAACTAAACAAAATTCCCAAACCCAATATAATATAGTTGAGGCTGAGCCACAGTCAGATTCACATTCTCTGTACTGTTGCCAGTACAGCTGCCCTTCACAAAATCAATCAATCAATCCATCACTCCCACTTCTAAGAAAGGACTAGATAACCCGTGACTGGTTGGGTCATTGTTTCAGAGATATTTCCTTACCTAAACAGAGAAACAGAATGACCAAGAGCAAAAAAGCAGTGAGTGACTTACAACTTGCTGCTGGCTTCCCCATTGACTTTGCTTGTGGGAAGCCGGCAGGGAGCATCAGAAATCTTCCTTCCTTCCTTCCTTCCTTCCTTCCTTCCTTCCTTCCTTCCTTCCTGCCTGCCTGCCTGCCTGCCTGCCTGCCTGCCTGCCTGCCTGCCTGCCTGCTTCCCTCCCTCCATCCCTCCCTCCCTCCCTTCCCACATATAATATAGGCTTGCACTTTTTGCCCTCCCCTTATGACCCTCAGAAGAGCCCCGGTGAAGCCTCCTCCTCCTCAGCTGATCCGTGGAACTGTCTGCCACTTTACTGGGGGATCGTGGAACAAAGGGAGCTGTGGACTATGAGGAAAACTGCACCCCTGCTTCCCATTCCAGTGTGTCCCCAAGGGCCATCTCCCTTGAGGAAGAAGGTTGATCACTGGTGCCCCTCAGCCAGCCCTACCTCACCAACAGGGATCCAAGTTGCTCCCTCATCTTTCCCTCAATGCCCACCACCATTAAGAGATTCCAAATTTCTGCTTCGTTTCCAAAGCAGCCAATTGCCACTCACCCATTAGACCTTGCCACCAGCTGACTGGGTGCAGGGGACAGAAGGAGGAAGGAAAGAGGTCGGGGATACACCCATGATGATCACCTGACCTGGTCTGACTGCAGCAGCATGGCAGCACAGCCGTACTGAAGCAGCCACAAATTCCCCAAATTTCAATCTCATGGGAGTCATGGCTCCCAGATTTTGGATGCATTCTGTAAGTTAGCCCATTTAGTTCAAAAATTCTTGCCCTATGACACACAGTTTCACCCAGTTGAAGGTTACAGACACAAGAGTTTAGTAGTATATAGATAAACTCTCACTTCCCTCCTGGATAAATTCAGTGAAATACTCCCCTAATTTCTTTTGCCCATAAACAAGATGGAGGATTCTGAAAGGTTATTACTCAGTGATATCTATATAGGCCCATGCTAGGCTTCACATGCAGGAAAACTGAAATTATGAAACATTCATATAGGAACATACTGGCTGGCTGCATACCTTTCGCTGAATGTGGCTTGTCTGAGTTTACTTTTACTTATCATGACATGTATACTCAGCTTGTTGAACTCATAATGATTAAATAGACCATGATTTAATTATATTTGAACCTAACCAGAGTATAAAGCAATTAACTGAGACCTTGTCATATTTAAGTACATGGACTCATTTTGGTTATTATTTTATATTTCTGATAGTTTAAATTCTTTAAAAATATTCTCTTAACTATATCTGAAATCTTTGAAATGATAATTGTTGTAATCTTTATTATCCTCACATACAAATTTAATTGATAAACCTTGATATCCAGAGTTTAAAATTTCTTTACTTAGGTTTCAACCATCTCTTTTTTTACTCTCCACTTACTAAAACACACACACACACGCACCAAAAAAAATTGTATAATCATAGAGAAACAACCTGGAAAACATTAAATAATAAGAATCTCCAGGTTTGTGGCTATTATGTTTATGATTTGGCTATCAGTATAGAATATTATGTTCAAATAAGTCAGCAGAGAATATGTATTATTGATTTAACTCTGATTCTGTCAGGTCTAGCCCAAAGAACTCCAAGAGACGATGCAAATTCAGTTCTACTGTGTTTATTAGCTATAACCTCTAGACAGAAAATCTCCCCAGACTGAAACCTAGCTCCCAAACCAGCCAGCCACAACACCGTTTAGAGATCCACATATGTGAACTAAAAATATGAGCTTAAATCAGTGCCTGGCCCTGGTTTTCAGTGCTTACCAAGGATCGCTTTCCAATCTATATCCCTCTCCAAATGATAAACCTGTTTGTAGCCACAGTGTCAGGTTTTGCCCAAAGAACTCCAAGAGGCAATGCAAAACCAGTTCAGCTGTGTTTATTAGCTACAACCTCTAGCAAGAATCTCCCCAGACTGAACCCCAACTCCCAAGCCAGCCAGCCACAACACCGTGAATTCCTCAGGGAGGTGCCAGCCTCATCCTCTTGAACTTCCCATGCTCCTCCGGCGAACTAAGAACACGCTTATCTCCCTGAGCCTGGCCTTCATAATTCCATTCCATCACAGATTCTACCTCTTACACTGTATAGTTATTGTTATTATTTATAACATAAATATGAATGTTATTTACATTTTTGAGCTTGAGATATTCTTTGATATTTTTTGAATTGCCAATATAGAATCATTATTTCATATGTATTTTACCATTTTTATTGGACTTATTATACATCAACTAAGGAATTGAGAAAATAAAATACTTTAAAAATATGATTATTTCTTACTATGTCCCAGACAATAAAAGATATCATAACAGTACCATCTTATGCATGCTTATTCAGAAGTTAAGTCATACTAAATCTCAGTTGGGTTTACTCAGAGGTAAAAGATTTCAGACTTACTTAGTACTTCAATAATTAATCAATTACACTAATTTCAGTACCTCAAAGGGAACATATTGTTTATTTCCATTAAAAAAGGAAAACCTGCACTTACCCCGACCCCCATTTTCATGTTTTTCCAAGCATCCATGACACAGCAGGCAAGCAAATCCCTGCAGTGAACAGTGGAAGTCAATGGTTTCATAAATACAATCTCATAATTCAGGCAAATTATGTGTAGTTAAATAATACTTTAGGTGTCCTATGTATCTCTTTTCATGAGCAGTCTTTCAAATGTTTTATAAGCCTTTAGCTTTAGCCCTGCAAATAATTCTGTATATGACTTTATCCCTTTTTGAAATGTGGCAACCCTCTGGGTTAAATATTTGAAGGTAAGAGAGAAAGAATTGATGACAAATGTTTGGTTTGAACTAAAGGCAGCACTAGCCCTGACCATAATTTTAAATGTATCTTACATTCAGGAGTATCCCTAACACCAGATGCATTTGGAAAGTTCAAAAGAAGCTTCCAGGAATTCCCTAGCATTTTTGGTTTAGGATGCTCACAGTTTCCCAGTTGAAACTATGGTTGAGTTTGTCCATGTGCTGTGAGATTAAGGAGTTTTCATCATGTCTTCTGTTAGTTGGTGTTCATGGATGTGTTCTACTAGTCTTCAACTTATCTGTCCTACATAGTGGTTATTACAGTCCTTACACTGTATGTTGTAGATGATTCCTGTTTTTTTCTTCTTGGGCTACTGGGTCTGTTGGGTACTTAAGATATTTTGGAAGGCTTTAGTTGGTTTTTGCACTACAGTGATCTCATGTGGTTGTAATGGTCTGTTGGTTGTTTCTGAGATGTTTTTGACATATGGCAGTGTTATCCTTTTTATAGCTTGTGTTGGTTGTGAAAAGTGAAGGAGGGCTTCTGATCTTTAACTTCAGTGACCATGTAAGGAGCTATAAGGCAGGTCCTTGAGTCCTTATAGAGGATACAGTATAGCAGGACATGAGCTATAATTTCAACAGCCCCTTGTCCACAAGGGGACAGTCTCAGCTCACGGGGGACTTTTTTGGATCGGCCCTTCTAAACTGTTGTGGGGAGAGCATTGAAGCATGCTAAAGTTAATGCTCTTCAGAATTTGGAAACAATTATGTGGTGTAAGTATCTTGCTGGTTTGTAAAAAGGGGTTTGGCTGCTCAGAAAAATGTTCTTAGATAGAGCAGACTGGTCCTGTGGGGCTTCCAGGTCTTTGATACTTTGTTTAAATGTGCTGAGTACATGCTCATAACCCATCATTAGGAACACCTCCCTGGAAAAGCCGAGATGTTGAAGTTTTTATGAGATTGTCCTGAACTATATTGATGTGTACTTGTCTTCAATAAGGAAAGAAGTGACACCTATGGGAAAGAATAGTAACTTCAAGAATGGGTGAATCACTTCTAGTATGGTGTGTGTTGGTATGTTAAACATTCCAGTATTAGCCACCAAATGTTCTGCAAATGAATTGTTTTGCAAATCTACAAAAATAATTATGTCCTTGATAATGATGATTGTCACTGGTTCCACAATTATCTTTGCAGTCATGTAAAACTTCCTTGGCTTCACATATGTCAATCAAATTCCAAGACCATATGATCATAAATTAAATTCGACAAGGAAATAGGGCAAACTACTTGAAAAAGAAGTGTCTGAAATTGATGTACCATATATGGTGTCTGTTATTATCATTTCAAGTTCCATTTGAATTGTATCAAATTTCAGATTTACGTTTTGCTTTGTTATAATACTTATTACTTTCTTTGAACTGACTAAAATATATAAAAAATAACAGAGAGATGCCATGGGTAAACTAACTCTTCCTATGGGACCTTAGGCATTTCTAGTATCTACTGCTTTTGCCCAGATGAAGATAGCAGTGTTGTGCTGTTGCACTGTAAGCTCTACCTCTTTCATATTTGTGTGTAATGTCATGAGGCATGCACAAAAAGTGTGGAGCTTATATCACAATGGAGGTGGAGGGAACTTGCTCTGTGATGCTGCATAATGCTACTTTTGTCATTTGTGGCACACCCTGCACCCTCTGCAGATACCACAGTATCACATGTCTTCAGATCAGGAAACAAGAAGACTGCAAAGTGATGGAGACACAGTTAATGGGGGGGGGGGGGGGGAATCAAGCATAAGAATCACCAAGAGAAAGTCTAACATTCCCACACATTGAGTTAAAGTTGTAAAGGGTTCTTTTGCAAAGGGGAAACTTTTAAAATACAACCTGCATATATAAATGTGTGTGAGTCTCTCTCTCTCTCTCTCTCTCTCTCTCTCTCTCTCTCTATATATATATATATATACACACACACACACACACACACACACACACACACACCATATATCATTCAAAGATGTGGGGAAGACTTTCATAAGGGAAATTTTGCTTTTCCTTTCACCCACTCCCTTGTCTTATTTTGTGGAGGGAAGGGTCATGGGGAAAAAAAAAAAGCATTCAGTTTAAAAAACCAAAGACAAAAACATTTTTAACATTCAACGTTTGAGCTCTGTCTGGAATTATTACTGAATAATGGGTTGTGTTGAACCCTTAACATGAACGTATATACTCCATCCTTTTCTGTTGTCACAAACCATTTCTGTCACTTTGAATAACCCTGATAGGAAAGGCAGTTCCCCATCCAGTTGCTAATGATCCAACCATTCCATTCTCCTGTCAACAGACTGCTGCAGAAAGTAATTTCTCTCACTATGTCAATAAAAATGCCATGCCATGTAGCCATTAATGGATGTGGCAAGAAAAGCAGTTAATTAGTTGGCTCCCAAAATAAATACTGTCAGCTCTAATTTCCCAGCTAATAACAACGCTTGGTTCTCCATGATGAACCAGTCAACAAAAACTGCAGATCAGTTCATCCGTTAGATGGATAAAGGAAAAGGAGGGAGGAACAGGACTGAGAGAAAGATGCCAGTCTTTCTATTGAGTCCATGCAGTGTTGTTGCAAAGATTAAGGGGGTCAGAGCCAGAGAGGGGCACAAGAATAAATGAAGGTGGGGAGGGCGCAATTGTTTCTGAAATATTATCTAGATTTTGGAATTTCATACATACCTAGATACCCAGCCTGATATTCTCTTTTGAGATAAGCAACATTGTGCAGGGCACCAAAAAGGACTATGAAATAGGCTAAGAAAGCAAAGACATGAAATAATGAATGGAAATATAGCTAAATCTACTTCAATGATTTACATCATAGCACTGTTCACTAGATATTTTTGCTTCGGTGCTATGTACCACTTCATAATTGACTTTTCTTCTTTAAACTCCACAGTTTTTCAGTATCTCACTGAGCCTGTGCAAGTACAAGTTTGTCAGTCTTCCTTCCAACACATTCACTCTTCTTCCTGGTGGCTTTGCAACTGAATCCTTACTGGACTTTCAAATTAAAGGATATACCCTCTTACCACAGAAAGTACATCCAATATATTAATTATCCCTTTAAGGCAGAAATATATAATCTGATAAGCTTCTGAATGCATTGGAATCAGTTTGGAGATTTGACCAAAGCACCTCTGAATCAAATCTCCAAATCAAATATTTGCACATTTCTTTCTGAATATGCCAGTATATCTCTAAGTCCTCATAAATGTGTTACCGGTAGAGAACAGACTTTTTTGAGTGGCTGGATTCACACAATGTGTTTAACTTACTAGGTTTGCACACTCAGTCATACAGTAAGCAGATGGACTGCACCATAGCCAAAGTTACATTTAACCAAGATTGTCATTTTTCACAAATGAAGCTGCTTGCTCATTAACTAACAGGACTAAGCAAATCAGTAAAATCAATCAGTGGAGCAAATTGGTGTTAACTCATCTTGCCCTGCAAATTCTCCTACCTTCTTTAAGTCAGAGATGTATACCTCCTGGGAAGATTTACCTTCAGGCATGGAAACATATGAGTAGCTTTCAGTGAGTCACAATCTCTCAGTGTAATGTACTTCACAAGGTTTATCTTGACAAAACCTAAAATGAGTTTTCTTCCATTGAAATGCAATTAATTCAATTAAATAGAATTAATATGATTGCTCACCATGTATTCAATTATACTTCCTTTCTTTCACAGTCAAAATTAAAATTTGGCAGCAACTTCTGATGGGGCTAGAAGGGGGGGAGGGGAAACAAATGCTCAGCTTTTAATCAGGTACCCCCCATATCAAAACTATAAAGAAGGTTTCTGAACTCTCCTACATTGAGGAAATATCTGTCCTTTGGGTAATATAACCTGCAGAATACTTTGAACAAGGAATAAGAACATGGTTTGTGCCAAACTGGCAAAAATCTAGCAGCCTATTTGCCAGACCTTTGATTTAAGACTTGGCCCTAAAGAATGCTTGCAAAGCTGTATTTGCCCATGTCATTTCATTCCTGTTCTAGCTATAAAATGAATCCATATACCATCTCAGGGTTAGGGACATGCTATTGTTTTCTTCTTACAAGAAATATTTTACTGCACAAATCTATCAGTCAAATGTTAATTCAGGGGGTTCGTGCATTAATACCAACAAACCAGCCAAATCAGAACAGGCAATGTGTGAGTTTCTCAAAGACCTTTTAGCGTGAAGGCTTTGTGTGCCAAATGAATGATTTATGAAGAAGACTAAAGGGTGACTTGCAGTGATACATATCAGCATGTGAAAGGAATTCCAATGAGGGCATTCTGGGAGCTCTTGGTCTTACTAGAGCATTTTCCATTCTTCATTATGAGCATGGCATCATTATCATTTCAAAATTGGGGGGGGGGGGGGGGAGAAAGATTCAGGAGCATTTAACATTAGAGATAAGCACCTTTTTTCCCAACTGAATCTTGCTCCAGTTCTCACTGTTCTGATATACTTTGTCCCATTCCCATGTCAGTTTGCAGGAAAATATGTAGGTATTTTGGGATACATTTCTTTAAAAGTGTCCATTCCATTTTTCTTATTTCCTACTTTTCAGGGAGGGCACATAGTTTTCTAAAATAAAGTATTTTCCACCCACCATAAGCACCATAAGACTTTGAGACAATACTATCAGATTTCATTCCATGAACAGGGGGATCCATAACCGAGGATCCCCCACCACCACCCCATAAGCATTGGAAGATGGGGAAGATGCTGAAATCCAGCAAAGTTTTCAGATCCTGGGTGCCATGAAAAAAAATTGCAGTCACATATTGTCTCCAAATCTCATACATTTTTTTTTAAATAATAATCTGAGCTATTTTGACATTTTCTTGCTCAAAAGCTTTAGAGAGTGTTCTTGGTCAAATTCTCATGAAATTGGGCAATTATATGAGATTTGAAGCATTTTTTAATTTTTTTAAAAAAGAGGGTCCACCAGTGACATGGTGACATTCAATGAGGGTGATGTGGGCCCACCTTATTGCATCAGATAGCTGTTGCAACTATTTTTTATGTCTCTTTCCACCTGTATGGGAACTCCCCCATATGTAGAAATAGAGTTGGGGAAAGGCACTTCTAGACTGATTTTAAGACCTAATCACCAACTCATTCAACCACTCATTAGCGGGCAAACTATTTATTTTTATTTATTTATTTGTTGGATTTCTCCCCTGCCCATCTTCCCCACAATAGGGGACTCTGGGCGACTTACAAAAAATATTAAAAACTATAAATATATAAAACTATAAATATATCTAAAACACAAATACATCCAGCATTAAAACAATACTAAAAAAGCATCCAGCATTAAAACAATATTAAAAAAGGAAAATCCAAGAAGATGGAAAATCAGGCTGCGGACAGCTGGCCACTATAGGGCTAGCCATCCCCCTGCTTGAAGAATTCCCTCCCCACCCCAGGCCAAGTGCTATTGATAGATGTTTTCCATCTTACCAGATCCTAGCTCCCCGATATTACAGTGATGTAGGAAGAGACACTATTGATCAGTATCTGGTCCTGCAGCATCTGATTGAAAAATATGCAACAAATAGATCAGTTTCACTATATGCTGCCTTTATAGACCTAAAGGCAGCTTTTGACTCTGTTACTAGGACCAAGGTATGGGAGAAGCTGGAAGCTGCTTCAATTGACTGTAGGATCCTCCATTTATTACGTGCCTTACATACCAGCATGACCCTCAAGATTAGGTGTAATATGCAAGGGCCTCTCTCGAAGCCAGTCCAAGTTCAAAAGGGGGTGAAACAGGGGTGCATTTTGGCCCCCCTGCTTTTTAATGTTTACATCAACGATATGGTAAAATGGATAAATAAATCAAATCATCACCCCCCAAAAATTGGAGATTGCAGCATCGCCCTGCTGCTTTATTCAATTGACACAGTAATGCTTTCCAGGACACCAGTTGGTCTAAAAAGGGCTCTGCGAACTCTGGCGCAATATTGCAAAAAAGATAAACCAAGGTTATGGCCTTTGCTAAAAGGTCAAGACTTTGCTCATGGTATCTTAACAGTCATAATATAGAACAAGTGACCACCTTTAAGTACCTAGGTGTGGTCATACATGCCACCAGTTGAAGGAAAGTGCATTGTGAATATGCAGCTGCTACTGGCCAAAGATCAGCCAAGGCCATCGTCAAATTCTTCCACTCACAGGGAGGACATTATGTTCCTGCCACAATTAAGCTTTTTCAGGCCAGGTACTAGCACAGCTTCTATACGGGACCCAGCTCGGACCCCCAGCTTCCTATTTTACACCCTTGGAAAGGATACAATCAAAATTTATTAGAGCAATTCTCCAGATGCCCTGTTGTGTTTCAAATGCACACCTACGGCTGGAGACCGGGCTGATAAAAGTAGAATCAAAAAACTGTATAACTTCCTTATATCTCTGGCTAAAGCTTAATTTTTTTCTTCAAGGCCTTGCACCATTAATCCTCCAAGACAAATTCTCCTCTTCATGGATTAAGGCTGTTGAGTCTAACCTTGCAAAACTAGGTTTTTCACCTTCCTCAATACTTGAATTGGACTATGAACAGGCAAAACAAAAATTGAGATTAAGGGTAGAGGACACAGAGAGACAAACGGACTTAGAGAAAGTTCCATCATTCCTTCTCCAATCCATACCAAATATATTGCCAACCCTGCCAGATATCTTAGTCAGTTAGAGACAGCGAACCATCAGAAAGCCTTTTTGCTTGCACGATGCCATGTGCTCCCCTCTGCTGTTCTGGATGGCACATACAAAAAGATACTATTGGCCGAAAGGCTCTGTCCTTTGATTCCGGAGAGGTAGAAACTACTGGCCACGTCCTTCTTCGATACTCATACTATAGAGACATTCGAACAAAGTTATTCATCCGATGATTAATAGGTAACCAGGCCACTCTGATACCGACTATCTATAGACCCTGCTCAAAGACGAACAGACTACCGTCACAGCGCAGGTAGCTAGATTCTGTGCAGCAGCATTAAAGATTCACCGGAATCTGACGAATATTTTATTGTAAATAGTTTTATATAACCAACACACTTCAATTTTAGATATTATCATTTTATCATCACCTTTATTTTGGTTAACGATCAATCATTGTAGGATGTCATAATTTAAGGAGTAATAATTACACTACAGTACAGGCCACGTGACTTCATGTATAAATGACATCTAGGCAGCCAAATTATAATTATAATATAGATTTTACTTATTATATCTAAGAATTTTTAATTAGACATGTTATGTGCCTTTTCAGTTGTACTGGTCTATGACTGTAATAATAAACTGATTGACTGACAGTCATGTAATTTATTGCAGATAGGGAAGTCTCATTTGTGCGTGGCTTCCTTTTCCCCCCCAGCACAGATCTATTAAAATTCATTGATTGGGATACATGGATTAGCCTGCTTTGGAGAAATGCCTAGATTAGCTCACCTTTTCATACTTTGATGGACGTGTCTATAGCATTCTGGTGTTATAGCTAGATTTCAGCATAGGTTAACAACCCAAAATAAATGACAGAGGGCATGCCTTAGTAGGTTGCCATAATGAAAAGCAGACAACATTTTTCTTTAAAAAAGAAAAACCTAGTAACCATAAATAATTCCAATGGCCCCGTCAAGCCTTGGTTTATGTTCACTGTGTGATCAGAAGGCTTGGCATCTGAAACCTTTCTGAACTGTACCTTTCTATGTCTTGCATCTTCCTGACATATAAAAGAGGAACTCCATATTGACATGTGGATAAAATTAGCAGTGACAATAGCCATTCACATTCATTAATGTTTCAATCTTCTATGCTATTCCCCCTCCCCTCCAGGAGCTAGAGAGAGTACACAGAACATATTCTCCTCTATTTTTCCCAACCAGCCACACTTTAAAGTAGTTTAATCTGAGACTTATTGATTAGTCCCAAGTTATCCAATCAGAGGCTGGGGTTGGCTTTAGTGCTTTCTATCTTGGATGTATGGAGAACATACACACTGCTTCTGGAAGATGACCTTAGGACCCTGTTATGAAGTTATAGGGTTTAGTGAAAGCAGTAGAGGGAGGAGGCAGAGAGAAGGAAACCTTGTATTGCATGATACTTTGGTACCTTGAGTTGATAAAACGCCTGAAGAGCCTTGATTAAAATATGGTTTGATTACAGAACAGAATAGGAAAGGGGACTTGATGAAAACTCTTTTGCCTGACATAATGAAAAAGAGTTTGGCAAAAGGTACAGGGCCAATGGATTATACTGTGACAGCTGGCAGATAAAATATGTCATTGATAAAAATGAATGCAACTTCACTGGCACACTGTAGGGCTTTACATTGTCACAACATGTTCCGTAATCATAAAGAAAGGAGGTTGTTGGGTTTTTTCTTTCTTTCTTTCCCCCTTGGCTGATTTCTCAAATGCCCATTTTTTAAAAGTTTGGAAGTGTAACATGCAAACTCACATACGTGCTATTTTTTTTTAATCTGAAAAAAATATATACACACCCATCGTCATTCAGTTTGCTGAAATATATATATATATATTTAGAAATTCTTTCAAAATATAAATCTTTATAGGTGAAGTTGGGTATTACTGCATTTCTTTAGGGAAAGCTGGCCAAGAGAGAGAGGTGTGTGTGTGTGCATGTGTGTTTGTGTGTGTGAATGTCTTGTCCTTCCTTGTGCCAGCATTTCTCCAGTGGTTACAGCAACCTTGCCTTCCCACATTTCTATTCAATCCAACGAGAAGGCATCAGAAGGGAATGGTGAAAAGAAAGTCAGCAATTTCTCTTTGCCCTGGAGAAATTCAAGGAAGCTTTCACCCAGTTTCTTCTTCCATAAATGTGGAGGAGAATTTTGAAAGGGCATTTGTATCTAGCCTTAATGTATACGAATAAGGTAGTACATAATATGAAATATTATCTTATAATATGAAATATACAATCTGAAACTGTTGGGAGAAGGGATCATGAGATCAAACTCATGATATCCACCAAAAGAAGGAGGCAACTCCTGGCTTAACCATTTGATATGGGTGCTACAGAGTTAGATTATCAATGGGTTATAAGAACTCACAATTGGAACAGCTGAGGCTTTTCAAACTCTACTACAGAATTATAGTTCTACCAGTCTTGTATCTCAGTAGAAGCATTCTCCATTTAAAAACACTTTCCAGTGAATAGGAGAATTAAGCTGATGCTAAAACCATATGTTGATACAATATATTTAAACTATAAATCAAAGCATATAGACAGATCCATATTAATTTGCTATGTTATTAATTAACAGCATTCTCTGATCCATAGAAACCTCCTCTCTCCTCATTAGCTTGAAGCAATTATCACTAAATTGCAAGGAAATTATATTTTTAATAAAGTGGTACAGCAGAGAGAAGAACATTAATTTACACTTCTTTTCTATGAGTTCTTGCTTTGGAATGAGCAGGCATGAAAGTCAGTGACAAAAAGGATGCCACATAGTTCAACAATAAAAGAGCAATTTGAATTGCTTGGAGATTAAAAAGAAAAAAAATCTATGTAAGGTACTGTCTTTAATTATATTCATATGAAAGATTTTACTTACTGATCACTAGATGTTGAACAGTTCAGAACTGGTGTTCATGTCACAAGAGAACCCTATTATGCAGAATAAAAATATAATAATTAAAGGCAACTATATTGTCATCGTCATCATCATCATCATCATCTATTTTTAATCATATATTTATTTTATCATATATTTTTAAATGGTAGTTTTTAAGTGAAATATACATCATCATGTATATTTCACTTAAAAACTACCATTTTAAAAATACATCAAGACTTATATTTCTATTATTTCAAGCTGAGTAGCTCATCCAGATTCTTCTGATGTGGAATCATTGCTCCTCTACAACAATTTAAAATAAAACAAAGAAATCTCTATTTTCAATATCCTTTTTAATGACTTTTTATTTCTCTTGGTGTTTGAAGCAAGTCTTAAACCTCAAATACATACAGCTGTAAATCAAATAGTTAAACTCAGAAATATATGATATTATTATTATTATGGTCATACAGTCAGCCAGATGTTTAGATTGGATTTGGCATTTTGGTCCACCTATCGAGTCCTTCCCAAGGACCTGGGATAGGCAGATGTTGTTTAATAACATTAAAGGTATCGTCACAAGATGAAAGCTGTTCCAAGTAAAGCTGCCTTACGCAATTGACTGATAGTGATTTTGTCAATGCTGATGGTGTTCAAGTGGTGCTCCAGATGTTTTGGGATTGCACCCAAGGCACCTAAGACTATTGGTACTATCTTTGCTTTCTTTTGCCACAGTCGTTCTATTATTTGCAGGTCTTTATATTTTGTGATTTTCTCCAGTGCTTTGTCTTCTATTCTTCAGTCTCCAGGTATTGCAGTGTCCACTATCCAGACTTTTTTGTCTTTCTTATCAACAATTGTTAAGTCTGGGATGTTGTGTGGCAGATGCTTGTCTATTATTATTATTATTATTATTATTATTATTATTATTATTATTGGAAATATATGCACATTGCAGAAATATTTGTACAATTCTTAGATTTTTAGATAAAACTTAAATAGATCCTAAACCATGTGCTGTGTATTCTTCAGAGGAAAATACCTAACAAGAATATTAAGTTCATACCATGAAGCAGACTAGCAGGATATACCAGTAATATAGGTTGGGAGCTTAGGAAAATGGCTCCTTTTCAGAGCTTTACCCAAATGTCCTTTTGCAATTCTCCATCCTACTTATTTACTTCAACATCTTTCATCCTGTTTTTCCTAACTGAAATAAAAGTTGCTTTTTAAAGTTAAAAAAAAATCAAACTAAGCCTTAATAAATGAAACTAAAGCAGTTTGGGAAAGAGAAACTGGGGAAGTCATTTCCAGGGAAATTTTCTCCAAGAAGAGAAATGTTCAAGCATTTGAATGTGAAGAGGAGTAAAATTTTGGAAGTTAACTAGCATCTTCTTTGATTTCTTAACCGTGTGATTTTATTCATGTTCATACACACACATGTACACGCAGCACCGGCTGTACCCAAACAGCAGGTTTGTAAGAAAAATAAAATCACGATTCAGACTAAGAAAATGTATGAAATATGATCTGTCCAGATATTTTAAATAATATTTAGCCTTGGTCACTACCCCTGCCATCTGTAAGTTATTGGAGTTGTAGTCCAAAATGTCTGGAAAGAATCAAGTTGTTTTAAAGACTTTAAAGATGGAAGTTGTATTTGTATACTTTTGCTTCATTTGTATTGAAAGCAAAAAAGATATCGAACAGGTGATATGTGAAATTCACACTGCTTTCAAATGCTAGTCAAGATAATCATCACACGTTAGAAGAACACTAAAAGCTATCGCAAGAGGGCAAGGACACCAAATAAAAAAAAGGGGGGGCAGTTAAATGAAGGCCATAAGAATAAGTACCAAGGAGCAAATGAGAATTTAACCAGGAGCAGAGATACAACACCAATCTTCATAAAAAGGCAGAAGTCAATAGGCAAAAGCTTCAGAGGTCAAATAGAAGGAATGAAAGGTCAAATCTGACCAGAAGGTGTCGAAGTATATGAAGCAATACATAAGAAGCCAGACAGAAAAGTATGGAAAAGGAGAAGAAAGTACTGAGAAAATACAACCTCACATTTATTTAATTCCCTAACCATTAAACAGGGGCCTTGTTTATTGCTACTTCTGATATCCGGCTTACTCCTTCCTGCTATATCATATACTGTCTTCCATTTTTGGAAACTAGCATGGGGGAAAAGATGCCTGAATCATTGATCCAGACTATAACATAAGGGGTTAAAACTAGTCCTATGAAGATAAAGCCTTCATTTTGTTTCCCCATCAGTGCTCATTTAAGGAATGGGTTGAAAGGAAAAGGGAAAGCCAGAGAAATCTATTAATTCCCAATGAAGTAGTTGAAGGATGTGTGTGGAGCTCCTGTTTTTGTACCCCAATGGCCTGTGGCCTAGGGTAACCCTATGTAAACTGCAAAAAATCCCTTGTTTGCTAGTTGCCACCAAGGAGATCCTGAAAAATGTTCAGTCATCTGGATTTTTGCAACACAAACATGGTAATCCTTACAGAAGCTTCCTTCCTTTCTCACATTGCCATTCAGGGGAAAACATCAGGGTTAGTTTCTTAGTAGCAGTATTACTCTAAACTATCCCAGGAGAATCTCCCCATCCTCCACAAATTTGATGGACGTTTGAAAAGACATTTATGGCCTTTTATTTCTCAGCTTTATCTGGAACTCCTAGAGGGTGAAGTGGAGCTTTTCTGCATTCCAAGCAGAAGTTCTACTCTTGATCTATGACTCTTTAGGAACAGAATGGCTCCCCACCTTTCCTGATCTTACAGCAATGGTAAAAACACTATCAACAGCAATAACAAAATGTATTATGGTCTTAGAATACAATACAGTCAAAACACTAGAAGATAAGATATAGAGAATAAGATAAATAGTAGTAGTAAAATAATATAGGCTTCAGAACTTTACTGAGTTGGAAGATTCCAAATGAATGCTAGGTAATTGAATCCTTTCAAACTGAAATCCCAGGGTTCCTTTCTTGATTTAACAATAATTTATTTCTACTAGAGAGACTATTGTAGAAATAGATGTTGCTACCAACTACACAAAAATAGCCAGATAATATTTAAGAAACTTCTAGTATTGTTACCAAATTACATGTAGCATGGGACTCAGATCACAAAGATGAAGGGAAAATTGAAGGCAAGAGAACTTTATTTGAGACAACCTGCTTTCTTTATTTTGATTCCACCCATTTTCTTTTTCAAAATCAAAGCGATTTAGGAATATCTTCCTGCTTCCATGTGTTAGATATAATATATATGGTGGTGGTGTACTGTGAACACTGAAAATTGTAACCACATGATCTGACTTTACATTTTCTGTGGGCTTTTGTTTCAGTTCTGAGGGAGGGAGATCACTTTCAATTCATTTGTAAAATAACAATTTTCATGACAGCAAAAAATTAGAGGGCTTCAAGAGAGAAGAGTCCAAGTTTAAGATAATCAAGCCCTATTATCCATAGTGGATAAATGGAAACTCCATAGGAAGATAAAATACTAAATATTAGTTGTATATTGCAAAAGATAGGAAGCATAATTGGAAGAGTGACAAAGAAAAACCTCAGCTATTTACCTTTTGGTAAATGGGCATTTGGACTAGTCACAATGTTCATAACAATCAGGTTCACAATCTGTATCTAGATTGCGATTTCTGACCATTCAGTGACTCCCTGAATCACGGATCCAGGGATTTGTTTTTGTCATGGTGTATCTTAGTTTCTTATTAATCACAAACCATATAACTTTTTTTTTGGGGGGGGGAGTGTTAATTAATAATGCACCATGAATACTTATGGTGGATACATGTATCCTCTATATCAAGTAATGGTTAGATGGTAGCTGGAAATTTAAGCGCTTTAAATGTAAACATTTGAAAGAGATCAATATTACAGTCACAGAAGGTAACATCTGTATGGAAAGAAGAGCAAGAAAAGAAACAATGAATTACAAATTGGCTTGAAATGCTATCCGAATACTTATTTATTACAAGAGTAATTGTATGTTAACTTTGAATTAATGTCTGTTTGCATCCACTTAAGCCCCCACTGCATAATTATAAATAAAGCTAATATTACAGAACCTTGTAAGTGTTCTTCTAAGTAAAGGAAACCATCAGAAAGGCACAATCCTGGGATATAAAGACCTTGGCCATGCTTCTAAAGTAACCATGATCCACATTTTGCATCTTGACATACACTGTCCATTCTGACTCTAGAGAGCTTGGAGTATTACTTTTCATACCTATCCAGTTAATGGGTAATGTTGATCAATATCACAAAAAAGCAGTTCTGGGAAACTTCTGCAGAGCAGTTTTAATAAAGTACCAGCTAAGAGTTAATGAATATGTAGACTGGAGTCTCGGTTGTGGCTATATTTAATTATATAGCATATGCAAGCATCTAATTTTATGAAGGTGAAAATAGAAGCGGCTCAGAATTGATTATTTCATGTTTCCAGAGCTACTGGTTTGGTGGCAGCTGATATCCCTTTCAAAAATGTCACGCTGCACAAATGTTATATCTAAAAATGTGTATTTGAAAACTTACCTTTCATATCAAGACAGGAAGCAGCCAAAATCAAGGATGAACGCTTCACGTTAGATGCTACCACAGGGAAAATTTAGTTATTTTATTTATTTATTTATTTATTTATTCGTTTATTTAATATATTAATCAAATTTGTATGCTGCCACAATCACAGGACTCTTGGCAGCTCACAAAATAAGAAGGTAGGCTTTGGGGGTCCTGATGCCATATGCTCATTTGGATTTCCTTTGTCCTATGTTTATGCTAGTATAATTAATTGTATTTGCTTACTTTTGAGCCATCAAGAGTCCTGGGATCAGACTGTACAGAAAGTCCTTCTTGAGGTAGCATTTGGTGAGTGTATCCAGCTGGTGAGCAGGGGAATAATTTGCCATATTTGATCTCATAGCTCCAGAATCTGCAATTTCTCTTCATGCTCCACAAATTCTATAACTTCTGCATGCCACAGTTATCATGGATTTAATTCTGTGGCTTTATTTTGCCTATCCTCACAACTTTAATCATGACCAACATCTAATTCTGCTCACTGGTTTTAATTAAATTCTTTATAACTGCAGCTCTTCAGCTGTGTTTTAGCTATTTCATGGTATCAGAAGTATCAGAGAAGAAGCTCATTTGACTGACTGTTTTGCATGTTCTTTCAAGACGGCACTGAGAATTGATCTGTAGGCATCTGTTTTGTCTCCCTTTCAAGACTGTATGCATTAAGCCAGAAGACACTGTGCATAATTTTTAAAAGTGTGCTTTAATATTATCTCATTGTTACAATGTTAATATTTGTTTTCTGAACAATCTGAGATAGATAGATGATAGATAGAATACTTTTTGCCAAGAAAATAAAATCTCAGGGTAATTGAATAAAACGCACAGTCTGTAACCTACATTCTATGTCAAAGCTATCATCTCCATTAATTTTTTACAGTCTTGCTTCACTTAATGTAATGGCATTTTCTTTCCTTAGAAGACAAAAAAGGGTAAAACTCTGACAAAGGGGATACAGAATCCTTGTGCTTAGCAATAAGGTGTGTCTGAGTGAGAAGATTTATGTTTAATGATAGAATCTTCTTGCCAGTGGTCTTCAACCACTCTGCCTTCTCATGCTTCAGTTAAGTCCCAGGAGAGGACACAGGCAGGGATTGTGGTCCCATTGGCCTTTTTAAGATTAGGGAGTGAGATCAGCCAGGAAAGCTTTAGAGTGGTGAAAAGAGTTGGAGCACAAAATAAGGAGACCAGTGGTAGCATCTTCTCTTTCTGCCACAATAAAGTAAATCTAAGAAAGGAAGGAAGGAAGGAAGGAAGGAAGGAAGGAAGGGAGGGAGGGAGGGAGGGAGGGAGGGAGGGAGGGAGGGAGGGAGGAATGTCAAGCACCCTAAGAGTAGGGTTGAAAATAGAAATTTGATTTACAGGGAAAGACAGGTTTTGATAAATTGCATGGCACTCTAAATAACTAGGGGTTTATTTAGTTACAAGGTTACCAAGGGGTTTATGCCAGTGTTGTGGCTTTTTTTGTACAGTCCTGTCTCCAGAGGATTCCTGCTTCCCTGGCTTCTGAAGTTTCCATGAAATCCCAAGGGAAGATGTAAGGAAGGAATTATTCCCATGGAGCTTTTTCAAGATAGAAAAGTGAGTTGTCAGGAGACTTTGAAGCAATGGGAAGATGTATAACAGAAAATAACATCAGTAGCATATTCTATCCCTTCCAACCATCACGCCAAGATAAATTTGATAGAAATTCCTAAGCACCTTGAGAATATGAAAACAAGTTCCAAGAACATATTAAGTCCTGTCTCCTGTTACCAAAAGGAAAGGCACAAAGGCCAGCATGATGGAGATCTCTGTGGACCATCATATATGGCTGGTAAACTGCATGGGTGATGCAAGCTGTGAAGCAGCTCTTTGTTTTAATAGGACAATAGCTTATTCATTAGTAGCTGGCTTCCTAGGCTTTTTCAACGAGCAAACGCATACTTAAAAGAAATGTTTTCTAAGTAGAACAATGCCTCAATCCATTAAGCCATGAGACTTGGGTATTGCTTCAGCATGTCAGACAATTGCAGAAATGCAATTCCATAGAAGTGCAGCATAATAATACATTTGTCCATGGTGCATCAATCCTATTTTTACTGATGATTTCTTTATCTACTTGGGATTTCACAGCTGAAGCATAAAGTTTTGCAGGGATCAAACAGCAGCATTTTATAGTGGTGGATATTTTTCATTTTTGGACTTAAGATGCCAGCGGTGGCATGTCATTTTTTATTATAAAAGTGGGGAGGAGAAATCTAACTGCTGAGGCATTTTGATTCCTTCCAGTAATGTTTTTTTTTTTTTTAATGAAATGAGTTGTATGATCATGAAACATAGTTTTACATACCAATCAACCTGTGTTTCCTCAAAGGAAATGTTTTAATGCTGAAAGACGGCACATCTATAACAGTTTTGCCATCTGCTTCAGACAATTGGAGATTCTGTATGCTCAGATAATGATCCTGATGAGATTTTACTCAATTTCTAGGTCAAATATGGATAAAACTCTTTTCTTTGATACAATCTATCCTCCAAAGTCCTGCATTTTTGCTGGGATGTTGATTCAGATTCCATTCTTCTATTGCCAGTAGTGGCACAACTAGGATATTTGAAGAATTCACTGTTAGCGAATGTTGAATTGAACTAAACTGATCCACATTGACATCCCAGAACACAGTCGACACACACATACAAATGCACTTCAGGATTTAAATTCTGCCTTTTTAAGTCAAAGAAAATGTAGCTGTTTCCTTCCTTGGAATGCTTCCGCCTAACCTGAGGACTGCTGGTTCCCACTACAACAGACTCAGACATTCTTATGACTTTAACCAATGAAGATTTTTGCATAATGATTTTCTCTAAGATGGGGGGGGGGGGGGTACATTAGTGTACTAGCCTTAGTTGCAGCTGTCCCCCGTGCAACATTTCCTGCTAACAGTGAGGATACTATTAGTCAATTTTGGTACATTTTGGCCAGTAGTTCACAAGCTCAACCAAAGCCCACTTTTACCCCAAACATGCTTATACTACTCAATGCAAGCTAGAATCTCTAATACAGAGATTATTGTTACTGTTGTCTGCATCCCACCAGCTAGGAAGTAAATGGACACTGACACACACTCAGAATATTTGGAATGCTAAAAAGGAAAATTACTGGAACCAAGTTTCATGACTGATAGATAGATAAATCTTTCACTCTTTCTTTTCATTTTCATAGAATAAAGTTGTGCATAAAGCATATACCACCAGAGGAAAACACTCCGGGGATCAATTGTTTCTTCTTCCCCCATAGCGTCACCTGTTTCTCCCCTTCATAATCATCAGTATGGATTGTTTCTGCTGTCTTTCTCATTTCTAAGAATCTGTCTGGACAGGTGGCTAAGACGTTTAGGCTGAAGTTAATCAAAAAGACAGTTTTAATAAGGGTTTCATAGATCAATTGTGTCCTCTTTTTACAAAATTCGTTCATCACTTTCTCTGTGAATGAACCTGCGGTGCTGATCTGTTAAATTCTGAGAGTTCCGTTCTGTAGTCTCATTTCTCATTTGGCTGTCACTAGCAGCCAATACTCTGCCCCATCATAGTGATCGATTGAACTATTACCACTTGGTGACACGCAAAGGCAGTGTTGCTGGTGGAAGCTGATGAGTCAGCTGCCATAGACATGACAACATGTGGACATAGGTGTGTTTGGGATTTGTGTGCTTTCGCTCTGAGTGGTCCCAAGTGAATACCTTCAGGATTTCCCACCTACTCCCCCTTCCTCCTGTTTGTGTGTTCCCCACACTGCCTTGAAATTTATCAAGCAGCAATGGAATAAAACAATGAAACTGTTACAATTCTGCTTTGATGCACAAAGTTTGCAGATTTAAGGTGAGTGCAGCAAAGTGTTGCTATGGTTAATTTCCAATTATGCATTATATTATAAAGCAGATATTTATCAATTCATATGTTACATAGTGATTGGATTCATACTCAAGCTAAATCAGATTAAAGATCTGTTTTATTTACACTTCATGCACAGCTTGATTAGTTCTAATCCAGGTTTATTGTTTTGAGACTTAGTATATTGTGCCAACCCAGCCAGTATGGCTAGGTTATGATTCAATACATTACGTGATCTAAGAAAATAAATTAATCTAGTAACCAAGTTAAATGTCTTGTGCAAACCATCTTTGAATTACTGTGCTGGATTAGTTATTCATTAAAAAGATTTAGATTATGTCAGTCTAATAATAGCTGTCAAGGCCATTTACATCTCAAAATAATAGTAATAAATCTGACATAATCAAGATCTAGCTTTCTATCCATCACTATTTATCCATCCATTTAAAGGCATGGCTCTGTTTGGGAGAGATGCAAGGAACAAAACAATAAAGATTGTCATAAAAATTCCATTAAAATGGAATTGTTCTGTGAAATCTGATCAAAGATTGCTCTTATCCAGTATTCTGTTTTTATACCAGTTGAACAGATACCCATGAGAAGTGTTCAGCAAAATAATATTCTCCTACTGATATTCTCTTACCAGTTAGTGACAACAGACCAATTGCTAGTCTTATTCCCCATAAATGTGCCTGATCTTATTTAAAGTCATTCAAGGTTATGGTTATCAATGCATATTAAATTAGATAATTCCACTGTATAATTTTTTTTTTCCTTTTATCACCTCTCAGTGTTCCACCATTTTGATTCATTGGATTAATCCATTGACTTCTTATATTTTATGAGAGAAAGTTGTGTGTGTGTGTGTGTGTGTGTGAGAGAGAGAGAGAGAGAGAGAGAGAGAGGTAACTCCTGATCTCTTATGCCCATACTGTGACTAATTCTATATATCATTCTTCAATAGTATTTTTTCTGTATTTTCTAAACTGAAAAACACTCTTATAATGTTTTTTTTTCCAGCTCTGCAATACACTTGTTGAGGTATGGTGGTCAGAATTGTGTATATGAAACTATTCCATCTTTGATCATTTCTCCCAATGTGTATCACTTGACAACTAATCCTTTCAACATCCATTCATCCCACTTGCAGAAATACTTTTGGGGCTCTTTACAGTTCCCTAATAATTTGGCATACTCTGCAAACGTGTTCCTATGACTCACTCATAACCCTATATATTTCAAGTTCATTATTCAAATATACCAGTGGTCATGCCCAATGTTCCAGCATTTGCTTACAGCAATGGAATATAAGCAAGTGCATATAAATGTTTGTAGCTGGCCATGGATATCACATGTAAATATATGCCATTCATAAATACACATATGAATTGTAAGCACTGCAGATACTTCAAATGAGTATATTCAGAATGCTTGGGAACATTATGAAGCACTTACCCTCAGCTATTTCTGAATGTGTGTATATGTACAGCTACTAGCTGTTCATCTCTTTAAAGATTTGCACACCTTTATTAAATCTAACTTTAAGTGGCTAGGGATTGTGGCTAGGCAATGGTCTTTGGTATTGAAAAAGAGATTTTACGTGCACAGGCAGGCATTCTGTTCTGTATTGGCAGAAGCCCTGGCTGCACAGAGATTGAACTTTTTCTGTGGAAGTAAGTTTCATAGTTCTGAAAGCCCTGTTTCCAGAAAAGTGCATTTAGGATTAATGCCAAAGAGTGACTAGTCACTGTAAGCCAAGGAAGATATGGGCTGCCATTCATGACTTGTCATGCTTAACAGGTTGGCAGCAATCTAACAATACTACATGACTACTGGGGCTGTCAGCTTTCAGCTCTTTAAAAACAACTAGATGCCAAAGGATGTTTGTTTGGGAACAGGAGAATAGATCTGAGTGGGTGAGAAGAGGAATAAATGTGCACGTCTGCACATGTGACATGTTGGTTTCAAATGTAGGGGGGGAAAAAACTATGAGTTGATTTTGACTTTAAGAAGTAGGAGGAAATTTGTATTCTAAATTGCAACCCTAAGTAATGGACTTCTTAATTTGGGGAACTATAAGTATTAATCAGTTTAAATGGGAAACTAAATGGCTACACCAATCAAATCTAATCAAATGTTGTGGGTGGCAGGCTTCTGAACAGCCCAGAGATAAAACAAAAATCACTGTAGTAAAGCAAGATTTATTAGTATAATTAACATAAGATTTATGAATGTAATATATCTAAGATTATCTCACATACATCAAAACAAAACACACACACATTTGTGATTTTTGTTGGTTGCTACTTTTATACTATTATACATGGAAAACTGGAACAAAGTTCCTATCTTGGAGAGTAAATCATCTGAGTTAGATCCAGATTTAGCCATACTTAAAATCAAGAAATCCATGTCAGTTTACAAGCTCAGCTGTTGAAGAATTTCTCAGGAAATTTATATTTGGGTTGTATTATGATTGTGATTAAAAAGTTGGGAAACTACAAACTTTGGTAACTTTACTGCTTTATTAGTGGTAATGTGACTCAACTGCTCTCTGTTCCTCCTTCACTAGAAACTAACAACATTGTCCTGAGCAGAAAAAGAGAGGAAGGGGGGGGGGGTGGCAGAGAGAGAGACAGACATCAGAGGAGTTCACTGCTTGTAAGGTAATATCCATGTCCAACAAGCAGATGGAAAAGAAGACAGATTTAAAACAAAGAACCTTTTGCCCTGTTCTATAAAACAAAGGACAAAGGAATGAACCTGCCGTATCTGATTGAAGGCCCTCATTTTTTCTCATTTATTTTGCAATGTATTTGACTATAAAACAGCGTCCAACTGATTGACAGGGCCTATTTGTGAAATCAGCAGGGAAGAGCTGTAAATATTGTAATTGTGGCAGCACTGCACATCTGGATTTAATGTGCACCGGCAATTTTGTATCATAAGGGGTTTCAGCGAATACGTGGAGTCAATCCCTTGAACCTATCATGCTTACGCCATATTGTGCCTTGTTCAGTTATTTATTTATTTATTTATTTATAGAGAATGGAGAAGTTGGAGAAAAGATTCGATTCAATTAATTGTTCCCCCTTACAGAGATGTTTACCCAAAGTTGTAAACCTATTTATATTGGGAATGTATGGGGAGCAACAATCTAATAAGATCAAGAGGAGGTGACCCCTTGACGAAGTATTCTAGGGATCCTTTCTAATGCAGCCATCAATGTAGGAATGGCCCACCAATATAACAGAGAGAACACTTTGCTGAAGATCAGATCAAGCTTGCGCTGATGATTTCAGTGATTTCCAAGATATGGAACATGGACATACATTTTCTTCCAAGGTTTATAGATGTGTATCTCCACACCTACCTGGTGAATGGGTGGCACTACCTGAAGATGAGATGCAGTACTGAGCTAGTGCAAAACCTCATCTCCCCCCTTTTTTGAGGGTGGTGGTGGTCCCCAAATGAACACAAAGAGCACACGGAATGTCTAATAATATTTACAAGACAATAGCTTTTGTTATGCTTTCAGAGGAACTGTTTGCACATCCTGTTCTACAATTTTCTTTTAAAAAGCTCCTGAACTAATGAGCTATCAACAGAATAACACATCCCATTAAAGTATATGGTCATACAAGGACATATTATTGTCCTTATTCTTAGTAGCAAAGACTTTCCAAGTATGCATTAACCACAGTGTCAACACTGTCAAATATGTCACTATGATTCCCATATTGGAAAGACAAACAGCACAGCAGTAATGAATATGTGAAACCTTTACATTTGCCTTAATTACTTTGACATGACTTTTTTTCCTGATCTTGGGGGGGGGGGGGGACACATGTTTTATTTTTCTGAAGTTTTCAATTTTGTCCTGCTATATAAATAACTATATGAACAGAGCTTCAGGGTATAAGTTACACTGCAGTAAGTCATATCTAATGTTCCAAAGGGCAGTTTTCAGCCTCCTCACTAATAAAGCTATGAGCCCAATATAAATTATTAACACCATCATTTGTACCTTATTGTATCTTCTTAATTAAAGAGCAATACAAAAGAAATAAAAGATGTTGAATGGCATATTGATGTGGTTAAAGGGCAATATTTGTTAAAAAAAAAAATCATTGGGTTTGCAATCAAAAGTTTCTTTTTCCCATCAAACTTGGGTAACTAGCAAATATTACTTCACTATTACCAGTGAAGTGTCGAGAAGTTTTATGTCAGAATTAAATAGCTCTTAATATTCCAAACTCTGTCCCTTTAATGGACATCTATAATTGGAAGCCTCAAACACCTTTTGATGTTTTGCCTTGATAAGTACCGGCATCTTATACAGGACTGGAAATTATTTTGGCCTCGGTAAACAGAAGCGATGTAGTAACCCATCTGACTTTCACTCTACACAATACCCAGCACATACAGACAGTGACATGCAAAACTACATGTCAAAAGCTTGACAATTATTATTTGGTATTCCATGTGTCAAGGACAATGATGAATACAATCTTCATTCCTGATAAAAATGTAAATGCATCACCCCACGATATGATACAGCAAATTCAAAGCGGATGAACAAAAGCAGTTGTGGCTCTAATAACAAATCTAGAAGCAGATAGTCTGCAAACACTGCAATAGTTAAACACGAAATCCATTACTAAGATTCTTAAGTAGCTAGGAATCTAGTATGGAAGGATCACTAGCAAATGAACAGTGATTAAAAGAAAAGGAGGGGGATAAATATGTTTTGCCATCTTCTCAAATGGAAGATAGGCTGTACCCTTGGTTTATGTCAGAGATTATCCAACTGTGAATTGCAACACAGAGAAATGTATGGGAGAATCACAAACTTTTTAAAAAGCTAATCAGGTCTGTATATGCAAGGGGAGCACTGCTAAAGCTCATTCCTGCTTCATCCAGAGAAGTCCACAGCAATTTTAGGTTTCCCTAGGAGTGAGCTTTGACAAGTGGCCAAACCCAATATTGCAATGCTGGTTTCTTACTGGCTGGTAGCTTCCAGCATGGTGTGTAGCAGCATATCTTTCATCTCTGGAGTCTCTGTAGAAATGTTTGCATTAGCGAGATTTAGCATTTTACTCTTAATTTTAAATTCTTATTCTTTCAAACTGGATAGTTTTTTTGTTGGGGAAGGAAAGCAGGCAGACAGTCTAAAAATGGCCTACCCACTGATAGTGCTGATGAAAATAAGCATAAGTCAATAAAGTATGATGAAACTTTTGGTCAATTGGGCAAATTCTTACCTAACCCTAAATTCAGTGAAACCATTAGTTACCCATGGGGCCTGAGTCACACACATTTCTTGAGATCCAGGGTATATATTCAACTACATCCAGTTTTAATTTCATTAATATCAGAAATTTCAGTATTATATAATTACTTTTCTGCAAAGTTCTCATTTCTTGCACTCTGTGTTTCTAGAAATACTCACTCTTCCAGAGTAAGACCTAAGAAGCACATCAAAAATCATTTGTAAAGTCACTTATTGCCTTCACAGATTTCCTCTTTTACTGATTAAATTACATGTCTGACTGATTCTTAATTATATCTTGTCCAATGATTTTGAAAGCTTTCTATCTTAATGTCAGTTAGTAAACAAAATTATGTGGGTTTTGTTGTTGTTGTTTTTGTTTTGTTGAAATGACCAATCTAATGCAAATAATGTAAAAGATTTGTCACCGTCTTTTTGCAGAAAGAAGTTACTATTGTTTGCCTGGAAAAGTAAATGATGCATTCATGCTAGTTTCACCAAAGATATTAAATAAATGATGATAACGTAAAGGCTGGATTATGCTAACGTGAAAATCAAAATATAAGTTTTTAGGGCTGCTCAATCTTTCTCATTTTGAAACACAGTGTACCCTTGCTGACGACTTAATAGATCTCTGCAAACATTTGTTCCATGGACCAAACAATATTGCATATTTATTTATTTATGAAATGTCTAGCCCATCTTTAATTGATAAAACAGTTTGTACATTTAGAAAGTGTAGGTGCATTTCTGCAGGACAGAGTATAACAGCAACCACATACAATGGAATACATGCAATTGAAAACAAAAGTGGTTTAAAACAGTAGCAGTCTACATTAAAAGACCTAAAGAAGAAAATCTTAATTCTTTTCTTGAAATTAGGAAGAATGGAGGCTAAAGGGAACTCCCATGGATAGTCTTGACATATGGATTTCTGATAGTTTGGGTAACAGGACTTCTGCTATCAACATTAATTCCAGGGGGATTCATACTCAGATAGGGGATCCGACCAATAATTTCTACTTCCTTTGGACCATGTCCACAGACTTTCTAATACTTTAGTATAATGCTTCTTTTTAAAAGCTAGTTAGAGAACATGAGGCATATATTCACTGAGCAATTCATCAATATTTATTCTGTCAATGGCTGCCTCCTTGCCATAATTAATTACTCAAGTAATAAATAGCCTTATTAATAGGAATAGATGACAAGAACAGAATGATTTCCTTGATAAAGACTGATGACACATGTTACTATCTGACACCACGCACCAGAATGCTATACAGATTGAATCTGAGGCCTCCTGCATGGATAATAAATTGTTATTCCAGAGAATCAAATGATTGATATATTTGCTTGCTGCAGGAAAAGGAGAAAAAAAAAACACCTGGGAAAAGTGATTCTAGTCCCCAATTATTTTAAGAGTCTCTGGTGAAACTTTCTTTTCTTGGCTCAAATTTTGCTTTTCTTTTCTTTCTGCTTCTTTCTTTCTTTCTTTCTTTCTTTCTTTCTTTCTTTCTTTCTTTCTTTCTTTCTTAGATGAGCATGGAACTGATGCCTCCTTGGACACCTGACATTCAGGTTTCTCCCTAAAATTAAGTTCATTGGAGACATTTCCACATTAGCATCACCCAAAATATTCAAGGAATGCTTAGAAGAAAGGCATCAAGAAGCCAACATATAATTTCACTGGTAGCATCAACTTGGAGACACAGCATCAACTTGGAGATCACATATTATTCTTTTTTGGGAGGGGGGGTGTTGTTGTTTTTATCATTACTTGGCTGAGTTGACCTACTGGACAAGCTGATTGCATTTTCCTATTTGTTTGCATTTGAATTTTAGGACAAAACCACCCTGGAGACCATCCATTTTTTGACAGCCTAAGAAAATGGAGGCTAAGGAAAAACAATGATTGTTATACAATATAGAAAAAAAATGTTTTATTCATCATTACTGCAGCTCCTAGGGAAATAAGAAAAATAAGAGCTTGCTTTCTTTGTCAAACATTAGAAAATAGCATGGTCACTGTTCGTTTATTGCCAATGTTGTTATAAAAACAAAAATAAGTGTCATAATGATTATTTGGGGAGAGTAATCTAAAAGTCACTTTCCTGAATTAAACCAAAACAAATGCAAACTGGCATTTTAATATCTCCAGTATAAAGCCTTCATTTGCTTTGCAAAGTTTAATAAAAATAAATGTTTAATCCTTACATTCCCAGATGCTTCTTTCCTGAAATCCCTCCCCCTCCAACGCCGCAAATTATTAAAAGAAACAAAACTTGTACTGGTGTCAATTTGGAAAGGAAAAAAGAAAAGTGAAAGACTATGTAGGTTTACGAGTCCTAATCCTGGGGTTCGGGTGGTTGTCTCACATGCTTACTTTCCACTACATGGAAAACACATAGTCCCACTCTTTGAAATGAACACAATGTAGTGTTCTTCCTGATATGCTAATACTTTATGTGCAGGAATTTTATCTGTTTGCACAATAACCATTGGACGCATTAAGTTGAGAGACAGTGACTGCTAGAAAACTTGACAAGGTCTTTCAGAAGTGGTTTGCCATTGCCTGCTTCCTAGGGCTGAGAGAGAGTGACTGGCCCAAGGTCACCCAGCTGGCTTTGTGCCTAAGGCAGGGCTAGAACTCATGGCCTCCCAGTTTTTAGCCTGATGCTTTAACCAGTACACCAAACTGTATCTATGCATGTGTATGTATGTGTGTGCGTGCGCACGCGCACACACACACACACACAGACCTGATTGTCTATCTGTAATTTAGGAGCCCGTATGGTATTATTTTTCATTATTTATTTATTTATTTATTTTATTTATTTATTTATTCGGCTTGTATGCTGCCCATCTCCCCCAACGGGTGACTCTGGGCGGCTCACAATAACAACACAGCTCTCACCGAGATGGCTAAAAACTATAAATAATTAAAAACATATTTAAAAACCCTAAAAAACCTCCTCTGGTTTATGGCCCTAAAAAACTTGTAAGATGCTGGGGTGGGGGGGAGACAACCCATCATCCCACCAGCCATCTCCACAGGTGCGGGCCCCCCTCTGACCCCCAGGCCTTCTGGCAGAGCCAGGATTTAATACCTTTCCTGAAGGCCATGAGGGAGGGGGCACACCAGTTATTAAACACACTGGAGTGGCAAAACGTCTTTGGGAAATTGACAGAATTCTCCAATGGCTAGAAGGAGGGAATGGGGAAAGAAAATTTATTCTTAAGAAATTTCAGCTCAATTGAACAAAACAGTGAACAAATTTCATTTGGTGATTGGCACTGGTTAATGGGCAGAAGGAGGGTTGAAAGTAAGAGGGACTTGTTTTAGAGTTCTGTTCTCAATATCCCAAAGTGAGTTCAGTCTCAGTTCCAAAATCTATAAAGCCAATTGTGTATGCAGACAGAGAGACACACTGATAAATTCAGGATTAGTTTATTTTTTCATAAGAAGTCCTTGTGCCATTGTCATCAACAATTCTTTAAAATCCTCTGAATCTCAAAGAACGTCGCTACACAATATGTGATTTTCTGCAGTTTGAGTCTTGGACATTTCCTGATAAAACTAAACATTCAGTTCTTTGGTAGAAAACTCCAGAACTTGAAAATACTATCAACCGTTATTCATATTTGTTTGCAATTATTTTATGTTTTATTCTGAAGATGCCCCCAATAAGCAACTTCAGCAATAATGGAGTAATCATATATGCATTAAAATTGTGAAGACAGAAAGAGTAGTTGCTGTCTTAATATTGTCATGCTTCATATTGACATATAATAGTAAACTGAATAGATTTACAATATGTGTTATATAGTTTTGTCAAAAGCTCCTGTGGTTCAATTAGATTATTTTATTGCATTTTTATTTTATTTTCTTACACAATAATTTCCATACTTCTTCTTAATTCAAACGCATAGTTATCTACTAATGTAATTTAGTTCTATCTTCTGCTGTACTGCATGGAACTCTGGCTGGTACAAATTCAAATAATGGTTAAAAAAAAAGTTCATTGGTGCAATTTAGATATAAAATTAAATAAGTAAGTTTCCAAGGAAGAAAATATAGGCTGTTACATTCACTCAGTGGGGTCAGTACAATGACCCTGCTTTATATATATATATTCTTTGTTTAGAGCAGAAGTCCCCAAACTCTTCAGCTCATCAACCTCTTTGTGAAGTTTCAGATTGTTCATTGACCCCCAAACATTTATTATATGAAAATAATTTAATAAATACTACTTTAACTAATAGTACTACAAATAACAACAATAATGGATAGTCCCATCAACCCTTGAGGGTCGATATTAACCATTTTGGGGAACCTTGGTTTAGATTTCATTTCTGTGCCTTTTGGAGAAGGTCAAGGATTCTGATTTATTTATTTATTTTATTTATTAAATTTATATGCCTCCCATCTCCCCCAGAGGGTGACTCCCAACTGCACTTAACTCTAGGTGTAAGAGTTGAAGCTGATGAGACACAAATTTATGATCCTCAGACCAGAGAAAGCAGTTTTGTAGACATGATGGCAGAAACCTTCAAGGCTGTGAAATGGATACCTGCATGGCCAATGACTCAAAAAAGGCAGGAGAAAGAGACTGTGCATATCAAACCCAGGAACTAACACAAAGGGCAAGATTCCAGTGTGCTATTTAAGAGATAATTTCTTCTTATTCTCTGCAATAAATTGATGCATTTAGCCTCCTTAAGTCTGGTCAGGAACACAGTCTGAAGAGAGTCTAAGGCTTGATATTTTCCATATACCTTCCACTTGTTTGTTTACATAATAACTCAGTGGATCCCATTAAACTGGAGCTATTGTCACCAATATGGTTAGAACAACATTATTATAATGACATTGTCAGCAACTGTATGGCTCCTATTGGCCATATTTACCTGTGGAACAACCTACCTCCTGAGGTGCGGCATGCCCCCACTCTCATGGCCTTCAGAAAAAGTGTGAAATCCTGGCTATGCCAGAAGGCCTGGGGGCCAGATGGGCATTTGCATCAGTGGAAGTGGCTTTTGGGGTAAATTACTTTGCCCCCCCCCCCATCATCTTGAATGTTTTTAGTATTTAAGTATAGGGTTGTTTTACAGTTTGACTTTGTAATGGATTAATTAATTTTAATTATCTATGTGGTATTTTTAAATTGTTCATGGGTTTTGGTTTTAATTGTGAACCACCCAGAGTCATCCCTTGGGGGAGACGGCGGCATACAAACTTAATAAATGAATGAATGAATGAATGAATGAATGAATGAATGAATGAATGTTTTGTAGGTGCATCCTGTAACAAATGATCATCCATTTATTTTTAGAAGGTGAGACATGGATAAACTTCTTGAACAGTCAGCCAGCAGGACTGTGACTCTCTCAGAAGGTTTACTAAATGTTGTAAGCAGTCTGAGGATTATACCTAGCATATGAGAAAAGGGAAATCAAGCCACAAGTAGGAGGCATTTTGCACAGACAGTACAAAAAGGGCTTTTCTTTTGTTCTGAACATCAGTTACAGGGCAATAAAAGCCATATGTAAATTGCCAGTTAGCCAGATTATAGGTGGGCCTTATGAAACTTTATTTTTCAACTGTAACCTAAGTAATGAGAAGTAACAAGGCTGATGCCTGGCACAAATTTCATCATGAATACCAGATAGCAGAGCTGTTCTCAGTGTTTGATTTGCTTAGCAGAGAGCCCTGATGGAGGTCTCCATTTCTATATTTTTATAACAATCTATGCCTGATATGGTTTGCAAGGTTGTTGTCTTGCTAGAGGGGGGAAGTTTTCATATAAAGGTCACTAGTACACTAAAGTTAACCGCTAGGTTCAAAAATGTACAGGATGGAGTACAAATATTGTTCAAGAATTCCAGAGTTCCTGAGGCTTTATCAACAACAGATGTCTCCATTGCTGAAGGGGCCATTTTTATTCTCCCTTCCCCTATAGTTTGCATTTTTTTAAATGATATTTATTAATTAATTTAACACGCACAAAGTTGCTTTGGTGAGATGGGCAGCCATATAAATTTGCTTAATAAATAAATAGGTAACAAAATGTCAATAGACGTATTTGGACAAACTGTGTCATCGACTTACCTTTCCATGTTTTTAAATGTGTGGAAAGGGGTCTTATTACAAGGTGTTTCAGCTTTAGCAGTAATGATCCTGGATCTGACAAAATGTGAACTGATTCAGCTCAAAATGGAGGCATTGAATCTGGAATATTTTGCACACACGAACATTGCCATTGAGAATTGGTTCTTATCCTAATGACTGATACTAATCCAAACACTCTGTGAAAGGACGTACAGGAGTATAAGAAATGGAGAGATTTTCTCTGAGATCCACCACCAGTTCCTCCACACGATGACCCAAAACTGCTACCTAATGCCAGTTAAATCTGTAAAATAATTCCACCAAATCTCACAGTGGGGAGAATGCTAATGTCAAAGTACACTAGCATTTGTTTTTCCCAGATCAAACGTCCAAAAGAGAAAGAAAAGCATCTAAAAAAAAAAAAAAAAAGGCTTGCTATTGAAAGTTCTGCACAAACAGTAATAGTTACTTTTAAAAAGAGAGAGCATAAATTGGAAGTATTTGCATTTGAAAAGCTTGTATCAAAGGAAATTTGCATGTCAAAGGACTAAAGCAAGGTGATTTGCATTCTTTAAAAACTGCTTGGACAAGTTACATTATCAGTTATGTAAACTGGGCAAAGATGGGTGGAGAGCCTCTATATGTCATCAGATGTCAGGAGCAAAAAAGTTTTGAGAGAGAAAGAGAGAGAGAGACATATACATACATGCACTTACATACACAGACACTAAAAGGGAAAAAAGTAATAATGCTATCACAGTGCAGATGCTATCACTAAACTAGCCAGTAAAGTAATCAGGGTTTTAGCAGTTCACCCTGAACCTTCTACCAGGGCTGTAAGATGAAAAAAAGATAAAAGTTTAATTATGATATTCAATTCTCTTCTGACACGGTTCTAACCTATATGCAAAGGAATAAAGAATGTTTGAAACACAACCATTTGGCGTCACATCTTTCTGGGACTTGATCTGTTCTAATTTTACCATTGATTCAGCCATCTCCAGTACTGGTTGTCTAGATGGAAGACATATGGTTACTAGTTTCTTATGTTTTGTGTTCTCTCCTGTTGGGGTAGCACAAGTAGAAAGCAAACATCTTAAACATTACTAGGGGCATGGAGATGTCTTCCCCCCATTCAGAATTCCATTTATCTTAATTACTAAAAGCCCCTTTCATTCTGGGTTTCATCCATCAAAACTTCATTCATTTAAACTTCCAATAGTAAGCATTTCATTCATCCTTTTCACATTTGTTTTTAGATTTTATTTTATTTTATTGGCTTTTTAAACGACACAAGAAATGGCAAAAGCGGTGCAGTTATTGGACGGCCCTTCTGGTGGCTAGTTAGTTTTTACCAGCAAATCCCAAAGTGTCACTGGTAAAGAAAACTTTAGAGAGGTGAGGAAAATAACTGCTTGCCAAGAGGGCTCTCTTAACCACCTTTTCTTTCTCTTTGAATGTTCTGGGAGGGAAGGGGGGGAGCAACATTAGGGAATTATGGGAAGGGAAGGGGAAGGAATTAACAGGAGACGATAGGAAGGCAAGACAATTCTTGCCATGGTCTCTGGAGAAAGTAAGCCCATCCCAATTTTAGAAAAAACAAAGACAAGTGGACATCCAAAGTACAATTCTTGTCTGCATTTTTCTTGGAACATGTGAAATTGAATTCAAGGGGTTCTACTCCTTTTTTCTGTCATCCACCAAGAGATGCACATCTTCATTACCTCCATTCAAATCCCTTTGTATAGGATTTGGCTAACAAATGCAAACTTATTTTACTGCCCACTATGAAGTTGAAATGCACGTGAATATATCCCAAAGTAAGAAAAGAAAAAAAACACTCAGATCCTGTGAAATGGACATCCATCAATGCAATTCTGTTAGATTAAATGGAGAGGAAGAAAGAGAAAGAGAGAGAAAAAGAACACAATGACATTTACATACTGCAGCAACTACTCCAACATCCTTTGAAAAGACACATTAAAGAAACATCCTATATTCTAAGACTTTCAGAAAGAGCACAAAGAACATTAGCAAAGTTTTGCATAGGAAGCAAGCTGACAGCCAGCTTCGTGATAATTGTAGTGAAATATTCTAATTGAAAACTCTCAAGGACAGGTACAACAAGCTCTATTAAAATGGAGCCCAGTGGATTACATTTTAATTTGATGGACCTAATTCCCCACTCAATTGATATATGCAAATTTCAGATTCACTAATAGTTTTCATGAAGGTCTGCAATATATATATATATATTCATTAATACATCTCAAGTATAGTTAAACATGATACACGATAATGAATTAGTAAATCATTTTTTTCCCATTGTAATAGCTCTGGTAATACGTGTTCCTATTTAACTTTCAAATAATTTTGGAAAGTTGATGACTTAATATGTTTAGTCCATTGGCAGATCTTTGGAACTATTTCCTGTAACAGCCTTTTCTTTGGGAGCACAAATAGCTGTTCCATTCCTCCTACTTCCATTTTTCATCACATCAATCCTGAGAAGTAGGTTAGACTAGCAGCGAGTGAGTGGTTCAGAGTGAAACAAGGCCCTTCTATGAATGACAGTGAATCTAATCTCGATTCTAGTCTGATACTTTTACCAATTCTTAACATTATTTGTTTGGAATTGCAGCTTCTCTAATAGAATCAAAAAGCTTTCTATAATTGCATTTATGCTGGGGTAAAGTAGAAGTCTGATTTAAAGTATTACCAGAGAGCTTCTGCATACAAAAACAAAATAAGAACTGCCTAAAATTAGGGGGAGGGGAAAAACCCAATCCATGTGTGTAATTGAGGTTAATGTATGGAATATTATACCTGAGTAATGCTTCTTTATACTTTATACTAAAAGGGGTTTTGACATTATGGGTGAAATGGCCAAACATAATATTAAACACACGCGCGCGCACACACACACAATGGCAGGTATGAAAATTAGTTAATTTATTTCTTTTAAACGCTGCTACTCGGCCACAGGAACACTTTCACAGAAGCTTCTCTTTTTGTCTCTTGGAATACAATAAAGGCCACACATTAGCAATGTGTTATTATACTTGCTGTTATTACTTCCCATTTGGAAAAGGAAAGCTCATCCTCTGAACTCAGATGACAAGTCAGAACAGATCTTTTCTGACATAGCATTATTTAGTAGGTTGAATTATGGTGAGCCAGTAGGAGAAATTATTTTAATGTCATTACTATTGGAATTCTAATGTTAGTATTCATTAACACATAAGAGGCTACTCTAATTGCAGTTGGACAACTTTTGGGAAGGTCTGTACTGGCAGCTTGACCATCGAGGATCTCATAGAAGCACTGGTCTTTATGGGTTTGGACAACTAGGCTGAAGCCCACAAGTGTCAAGTCTCTCTGTCCCTGGATTTTTCCCTACCCCCAGAAACTGATAGGTTGTCTTTCATGCTTCCAGGTCATCCACAGAGCCCACAGAGCATTTCCCTTATTTCACTCCTCTATATCATTAGTGCAAAGGGACTTTCTGGATAAACAGAGGAACTGGATCTCAGCTTTCACTGAATATAATGCCATGTGATTTCACTAACTTTTACTGCACATTCATGTAATGCTGAATATGGCCTTACCAACCTCAGCAGAACATTTTCTAGGAAATCATCATTTAAATGAATAAACTATCCAGAACTGTTTTATCATCTACTCCTATTTATTTCTATTATACGTCTGTTGCCTTACTGATGACAAAGGGCATTTGAAGAAAGAGGGCTTACATCTTATAGCACTAGAATACTACCTATAAAAGAAACCTAATATTTTACGGTTACTAACATGGATGTGTCCACATAATCACTAGGAGCTGAGTTCAACCTCAGGGTGAGTGTACAATAACAGAAAGTGACAGCACTGAGATGACCTTAATTGATCTTTAAAAACATGACCAGGATTGAGTCGATTGGTACTGAATGGGAAATTTCAGTTCTAGACTGAATACCCTAGAACAGGGTTCCTCAATCTTGGCAACTTTAAGATGGGTGGACTTCAACTTCCAGAATTCCCCAGCCAGCAAGGAATTCTGGGAGTTGAAGTCCACCCATCTTAAAGTTGCCAAGGTTGAGGAACCCTGCCCTAGACTGTAGATGAGCGGGGGGCGGGGAATATTCTGGAAAAAAGCAGTGACTATACTTTTTCAAGGAAAAAACACGAATGTGTCCGAGTACTCAGCCAGAGGCATGCTCAACCTGGGGAGACTTTGCTGTGTTTCTGCCTTAGCTTTAGTTTTATTTCTATGCTAATTATGCTAACGTAAGTTTAGTGTTTGAAGGTCTCAGATATAAATTTTGAGTTTCGTAAATTGGGACAAAAGTTGTCCAGAACTGATGATGATTTTGCTTGTTATGTTGCAATTCAGGCACTTCTGAATTTTATTTATTTCTTTTTTCACTTTGCCAGATTTTTGTCAGCATGAACGTGTTCCTAGGTTGCCTGCTCAGCTAGCAGATGTCCTCTTGGTTATCCATAAATGCACAGAGAAAACAGCCCTTTGCCAGACAAGCACATTATGCCAGTGGAGAGAGAAAAGACAAGTAGAGGATGTCTGTCAGAGATGATGAGGATTACTGTAATATTTAGTGAATTGAGTGCCACTTTTGCCATTTATTCACTATTTTATTGCATTTCTGTTCTGTCCAAGGTAGCGGAGAGATAAATCATTTCCTTGTCCTTTTCTCTTTAATCTTTCCCACTGACATTAAAGGATAATGAAAGGCTTAGTTATTATCCATTCAAATAATCCAGGATACAAAGTTTCATGCTACCTTTAAAGATAGGGTAGGGAAACCATGGGGGGGGGGGGGGTTGCAGAAAGGATTTTTTCCCCCTTTCTGGTTTCTTTCTATTTATCTTCCTGAAGAAGCTGTTACTGAAAAAACAAAATCCATACAGGAAAAAGAAATTTGCTCATATGTTTCCTATTAACACTGAGAAATCAATTTGTACAATAATGTCCCACAACTATATAGCTATGGAAAAGTGCACGTGAGTGTGTAACATCATCAAGCATGACTCAGAAATCTTGGAAGCCTGAAGATCATACAAGAGAAACACAATTTCACACAATGGATATGCAATGCCATGAGTACTACTGGTTTACCTGCTAAAACACAATTAATTAGACCACTGCCATACAGGGAAGAAAAAAAAAAATCCTTCATTTTTTCCCCTACAGTTCTCATTCAATTTGATGAAAGGGAATTAGCTTTTAAAATCTCCTTCAAAAGAAGATGAAATCTTTAATGATGATGAATCAGGGACTTCTTCCAGCTTAGGAGGGGTGGGCAATCAGAAAGGCTTGGGAGTGATAGATGTATAGCAGAAAAGAACATCAGAAGTTGCACTCACCACCAATTCCAACAATAAAACAAACTAAAAAAAAAAAAAAATCCTCAAGAGAAATTCAGAACAAATGCTTAAGCACCCAAACAGAAACCTCTTTTTCATGAAGAGAAAACTTTAAGAGCATCTTTCTTAGCTCAGCATTGTATTAAACTGTTTCATGGAGGATGAGATTACTCATGTCCATTTGTATGCGATAGCTGAGAGTTATTGGGAAGCCGCAGTGTGTGAGAACTGAATCTTAGATGACCGATTTGCTTTTGAATGAACAGTAAAATAGTGTCAAATTTCAGGCCCTTCTCTTCTCCAATCCTCCCACATCTTTGTTTCACAGATCATATGTAGGGTACCAAACAGCCATTTTAAGAGCATCTTTCTTGTTGCAATGATCTATTTAGGTAACTTGGGTGATAAGACATAGCAGTGGTAAGATGTTATGTTAAAGAACACCCAAACTGATGAGGGATCAAGGATAAAACTCCCTGATATATAAAATCTATGGACATCGGCTGTGAGATTTGTCACTGCAATAAATGCTTCTGCATACCATAGAGTGAAAAATAATATATAATTCAATATTTTGATTCACTGTGGCACACTAAAGCTAGCCACACTATCTGTTATAAAAACAAGATAAGCACAATGAACGTTATGGGATTTTATGTTGATTAGCTAGGCATAGGATTGCATTAGGAAGGTTCAATCTAGGGTTTGTCCAGATAATAGAGAGACCAGATCTTTACAGACTGTAAGCAAAACTGCATTTCTTCCAAAAGCCTTTGAGATTTGTGCTATTTCTACCTAAGACTTAAGGCTGAGTTGTTCCTTGAAATTTGAATCACCTGTAATTGACTAGTCAAAAGTGTTGAGAAATACAATATATGTCACCATCCATTTACAAGCACTCACAGCTAGAAGAGTCATTGCTTTGTCCTTGAAACCAAGTGCTTTGAATCTACAGTAATAATTGAAGAACAGCTTTTTAAAAATGTATGACTTTATATCCTACCTTCATACCAATGCTATAATTAATATTCCTAAATCCTTTTGGTGTTGCACTTGAGGTCTTCTTAAAGGACTTTGTACTTAACTAAGACAGGACATTGCTTCAAAGCTAAGACTCAACTCAATCAAAAATTTGGCCTTTGTTCTCTTACGTTGTGAGAGAATGCAAATGTCATAGGATATGGGATATGAATCCAGAAGAGATTGCCAACCCTGCCTCCGACATCTGACTACAGTAAGGTTTATCCCTTATTAAACTATTTAATCACATTATGGGAATTCAGTTCCATCCATTATCAAAGCAGACTAGATCAATGGACTAGTGGATCTCCTCCAATGGTGGAATGGAGAACCTTCTCGTGGCTTGGGGACCATACTTTGTCTTCTATTATATTTGGCAGTCAGTGACCTCAAGAAAGTGAGTGCTGCTACTGTTTTCTTTTTCCTTTTCTGGGGGAAACTACTACGTATAGATCTTAAATAGTAAACCAAAAAATTAATGCACCTTATTTGTTTTCCTGCCAGAAATTAGTAGGAAACTCTGCTACTTGGAATGCTTTAGAGGCTGTAAAATGAATTTGTGAGTCTCATACAGCCGATGGAAACTGTTCAACCCTTCCTTAAGGAGACGTTCTTGGCATCCTACTCCTCTTTTCCATTTCTATTTTTTTCTATTTTTTTTTAAATCCTGCCTTTATTACTTTTATACATAACTCAAGGCAGTGAACATACTCAATACTCCTTCCTCCTCCTATTTTCCCCACAACAACCCTGTGAGGTGAGTTGGACTAAGAGGGACTGGCCCAAAGTCACCCAGCCAGCTTTCATGCCCAAGGTGGAACTAGAAGTCCCAGTCTCCTGCTTTCTAGACTGGTGCCTTAACCACTAGACTAGACTTTTACTATTGATTCCTTTCCAGAACTGCCTTCTTTTTATCTGCCAACTCTGGAGCAAAATGACCATTTCCCCATTCATTTCATGTATTGTGGGTCAAAGGCTTCTACAACCCAGACCATTGCAAATTTCTGAGAATGCACTCTAACAATCAGGATTCATGATGTAGCACAAACATGAGCTAGGTGGCGATATAAATTTAATGAATGAATGAATGAATAAATAAAATAAAATATTCATGTGCTACAACAGTGAAAATACAAACATAAAGACACACTTTTGCTTCCCTCCACTACATCCATGTACAACCACTCAGACTTCAGGAAATTATTTATCTAGATGCTTACATATACAGAGTGTTTAGAACACTCTAGTATTTTATGTATAATGCATACAACTGATATAAACAACCACAAGTGGCACCCATTACAACCAGCTACCGAGCCAAAATAGGTTTCATACTGAGTGGAAATGAAATCAAGATGCTTCCTAGCATGTACTGATCACAGATCCTGATACTGCACATGTAACTTTCTTCCGGGCAATGTATGATGGGTCCCCAGTTATTGCATCAGTGAAATGCTTTAGCTATAAGCAACAGAGGTGCTATAGGTAGCTAGATTAGAAACAAGTCAATGAATTGGGTTAGATGGGATGAGCAGTCCCTATTCTGCAACTAAGATTTTTAATGCAAATACTTTTCTTGGGAAATTTCCAGTCCTGATGGGTATTGCAGTTATAGCCCTGTTCACAAGGAAAAACTCTTAAGTGGGGGCTGATAAGCAAATCTTATATTCTCAGACCAATGATACTACTGCTGTCTAAAATGATAGTAAAATTCAGCTTTAGCCTTTAGTTTGTACATTTAGTTTGTACATTAAAACTTCCTAATCCCTATTAGGAATATACAAATCAGACAAGACCTAAATAAAATTTGAATCTTGATCTGAATGTGTAACTGAATCCAAAATACAATATTTGAAGAGATTCAAATTCTTGAATCTACTGAGTAGACTCAAATCGTTGAATTAAATAGATTTGAGCAAAAAAAAAAAAAAAAATTAAAAAAGTTCATTGAAACTTCAGCTCCCATATTGGCTATGATGCATCAAGTCAATTCAGCATCTGTATCCCAAGATTTGATTCAAAGGTATGACTTCATCATTTCCTTTTGTATCAATCAAAGCTTTTCATAGCCTTAGTCTCTACTATCTGGCTTCCTTTCACAATCCATACTAGCTAGATCACTGCACTGATATTCTTTTTTTTTTTTTTTAATTTTAACATAAAACTCTATGCAATTTACCCAGAAGCAATTTCAGTTGAATTCGATGGGCTTTACTGCCAAGTAAGTAAGTAAAAAATTATAGGACTCAATAGGAATTGCTTCCAAATAGAATTAAAGGATGTTGGTGTTAGGTTATAATCCTATGGTTACTGCCAGAATAAACATAATAAGACTATACACTAAGGGTTGTATTGTATATTTGCCATGCCATCAAGAAGATTGTCTAAATATAAATATTACAAAGCCAGTGAGATTTTAACTGGAAACTAATTTCCTAGCATCACAGTGGAATTTAAAGCTCCTTTTAGATGTTCTGTTTTTCATTACAATCACCAGAGAGCAAGTAATATGAATAATATATATTTAAGGTTGCAGTTGTCTTACTTTGGCAGTAAGCAAGGCAAGACTGATGCATCCTTGGCAAATGTTATACTCCAGACTCATCACCCATCTAGCACCAGCCTGTAGGATTTGTGATCTACTTATTTACATGATATATTCTGCAAATTTAATGGAAAAAGTGACAGCTAAGCAATTTTGTCTAATTGACCATCAAGTCCACATACACTGAATATTACGGGATGCAGACTTCCCCCAAAGACTCTTTTCGGGGGAAAATAATTTGCAATGACATTGTCAGTTTCCATGCACTTCATTTCTACGTACACAGCCCTGCTGACTATGTTAGAATTACTGTAGTCTTGTCAGTTGAGGCATTTGTCCATCACGTTTGGCAAATGACTTTGCTTTTGACACCAAATATTGGAGGCTGAAGAGGAAGGAAATAGGAGAGAGGGGAGGGGAGGGGAGGGGAGGGGAGGAGAGGCGATGGACTTTGATGGCTTTCAACTAGAACTCCACAAACACCAGAATTCTTCTCTCCAGCCTATTCAGGTTTTTATATAAGAATCCTCCAAAAATGTCAAGGTTAAGAATAACATTATTGAATATAAAAATTGGACTATATCAGCCAGGATATATGTGGGCAGTTAATGGTCCTAAGGTATGAGCATCCACAGTTTCTGTTGTTTTCATCAAAATGACAAAAGCATCACCATAATAGCACTTTGCAAGCTCCAACTTTTTGGGACATGAGGGCTGCATCACAAGGCACGCAGAAAAGGTGTGGGACTTGCCTCACAATGACCCAATATTGTTTTCATCAGACTGACTGGTTTGACCTGTTTGATCACTGGTTCTGGGGTCACATACAACCCCTGATTTAATTGTATGCATCCCTTGAAGGCTCCTCTGCTGAAAACTGTCAGCTGAGTTTCCTGCCACTTTGAGATGGGAAAAACATGAAACTACAAGGTCTTGGGAGGAAGAAAGCATAGATAACTTTTCCCCTCCTCTCTTGGAATCTTTGTCCCCTGTGGGCACGATCCCCACAGAAGGCAACAGTATATTCCTTGTCAGATGGGCGGTGTCTAAATTCAAAATATAAATAAATAAAATATGGTACACCAGCTACTGTACACAGGTTTATGGAATCAATACTTGAATACTGTTGTTCTTGGATACATTTCTTAATCCCAGCACAAGTAATGAGAGGCATGCATCACTGATCAGTATGATTTTCCAAGCTAAATTAAGCAGATAGGTTACCTCAATTAGTAATCAGCTGGTTACCAAAAGTTGTCTTGAACCTCCTTGATTCCAGATAGATTTCCCAGTATGGGAAAGATAGCAAGCAAAAACTAGCAAAAGGCAGCAAAGTCGCAAGTCACAGAGTTCAAAAACTCATACGTTGCACATGTGCAACTTATGCACAGAGCTCTTCTTTGTCTCCTATTTTAAAATGTAAAAGTGTTGGATTTGACCAGCTGTTTTTCATCAATCTTATCATGAAATATTATTTAAAAGACAATTTGGGGAGGGTCTAGCTATTCTTTCATAGTTCTTGTTCACAGAAGCTCATGTCACGAGTCTTTGTACTTTTATCCATCAGATAGACTTTGATCTTGTCCTGAACTCTGGCACATCATTGCTTTAGTCCACCTGAGCATGCTGTCACCTTTCCATATACCTGTGCATTCAGATGGATTGTATGTCCTTCATTAGACTGAATATTCGTATCACATAGTTCATTAAGCTCATGATTCATCATGTTTATTAGAACAAGTTCCTTGCTGGACAAACTTGAAAAAAGATAATATTTTGTTCAAATATGGAATTTCCCTGGTTCAGATAGCCTTTGGTTTCTGTATATCCAAAGTACCCTCCCAACATACAGCAGAAGGAAGAGGAGGAAAAACATTTAAAAATATCCTCCAAGATTCAGCTCCATGTTGGTCACCCATGAGTCATTGTTTCCTAGAAGTAACCTAAATGTGCAAGTAACATGGAACAATAGTGTGGCTCTGTGTTATTGTTTGGAGATTATGTGCCTTCAGAATGGTGAGATCATTGAGAATGGATAGCTACATGATCAAAAAGCATTAGTTACATTAAAGAAATATTATTAAACAAATGTTTGCTCAAGGCTGGGAACAAGTCTTTAGAGGAAAACAAAGGGGGGGGGGTCAAAAAGCATAAAGGGATGTGGTCAGAAAAGCAGCACATAGCACAATCTATGTACAAACTTTGACCAACTGTTGGAGAAGAGGAGGTGGTGGGGTGGTGGTGACAGTGATAGTTTGGGTGGGTGCATGAGTGAAATCTTGAACTGCAACATTTTCTTTGCAGATCTTATTTACTAAACCTCCATTCTCCTTTATGCAGAGTGCTCTCCATTGGTGTGTTGCCTGGATAAAATGGCTTGTCTGATGGCCCCAAAATCAGGATCAAGTTAACCATGAAGCCATTAAGAAGTAAGGAAGTTGAGCAAAACCAAGACCAACTTTAATCAAGAACAGAAGAACAATTAATAAGACATAATTTTGACTCTTGGTTATCACTAGGAGATTAATCAATACTCAGTACTTTCTATTTCTTACAAATTGTGGCCAGTTGATTCAGAGAGACACCACAGAGAAAGACAGAGAGGAAATTCTCTTTTATTCTTACTATTTTTGCTTCCCCTCCCCCTGAATGATTCCCAAACATAGACACCTTTGTGAAACCTTGAAGAATGTGGGAATTCAGTAGAACCAGACTTTCAGCAAAGGTTTATGAAATGTTGCCAACCTGCTATAGTTTTAAAGGTTTATGCATGAAGAATGATGTTCTGAATTTTCTTTGCCAAGCTATTTCTTTTCTCTTACTCCCTCTCTTCCCCCCCCCCCCAACACATTCAAGCATTGCATTTTCAGACAGTCACAGACATTGGTTTTCTGGTCCTACACAGGTATCATATTTGTAACTATTAGCATGCAGACAGGATATGATTAAATGCAGTTGTGATAAAATGTGACACCATATAATAAATGAGAATGGGGGGAGGGGAGACCACATTTGTAATCATAAATCATAAGGATAGAATTTATATGAGCAAGTCACATTGACAAAGACTGCGTAGAAATAACAAATGCCATGAGTGTCATCCTGAGGATAAAAAGAATAATTCCTAATTCTTAATAGTGTAATTATCTTAATGCTATCCTTTGGGTGAAATGTATTTCTTCATAATCAACCATTTCTTGTTGGGCTCCAAGCCCAGTCATGGTACAAACACTCATTCAAGGTTTCATTCCAGTTTGACAGATATCCATCAAAGTCCTTTTTTCACATTAAATAAGACCTTGAAGCATGTCAGCCTCTCCAGATAAAAAGTTTTTCCCCTTTTCAGCTCATTCTTTCTTTCTTTCTTTTGGATGAAGGCAAACTGTAAATAGCTTAGCTAAGGGAGTGGGGGGGGGGGGGCGAGGGGGATGCATATGACACTTGGGTAACTATACCTGGCTTCTCCAGGTTTATTCATGAAAATAACCTTTGAAAACTGTAGGCCAAACAATAGATTGCAGTAGACTGCACATTCTACTTGTTAAATAAAGTGGCAACACATAGAACAATAACACCCTCTATTATACATACCACAGGGAATATTAAGCAGTGGAGGGAAGGGAAAAGAGGTATATAAAGAGAAGCAAACACAGCTGAACCAAAGGTATAGTGAAAGTCAAAACCATAAAGAAGGAAAAGGACAGAAAAAGTCCTGGGGAAGCTTTCACTGAAAATAATCCATCCTGGGCTCATTAACAGAAAATATATGGGGAAAAAATGGAAACAATCAAACTATTATTGCATCACCAAAAGATAATAATTCCTGAATTTACTATTGATTCAACATATACTAAAACTCAAGAATTAAACAGATACCCAAGTTTCTTATCATACTATGGTTGTGGGTACGATAAGACTGAATCTCAAACTAGCAAATATATTATAGCTTATTGTACAAACCCAGCCTGTGTAGTTAGTCTATAGTTTAACGAGTCATGTGGATTAAGAAAATTGATTAAGTTAATCAATCACTGCTAACTATGGGTAAATGTGTTTTGCAAATAGAACCTACATGCTCCTCCATGCAAGAATGCAAGCATTCTTTTGTTTGTGTTCATCTCCCTCTCTTTACCATCTCCTGATCACTGTTCATCCTTCCTAGACTGGGTAGTTGAAAAACATCCCAGACAGTGGCAACAGTAATTCATGTTGATACTATTGCCAAGAAAACCACATGGATATGCTCATGAAGTCACCTGGAGTTCAGCCTGACTCAAAGGAAACCTGAAGCCTCCAGCAGGTGACAAGACCTGTCTGACCTTGGCTGGTCTTGAAAAAGGCTCAGCAAGGTCAGATCTACTTTATGGTTTGATGGAAATGTTCAGGATGTAGACCGTAGACAGTCAAGCTCTACTTATAAATAGCACTTTATTATCAATGGACATACAGTGTTCCTTTCTTAGGCCCATATTGTACCTAATGAAGAAAACTGTCATCCTTTAGATTGTGGACCACCACAAAAACTCTTTGCTGGATGCGACTAATGTGGTCATCTCTATGGCAACATTTATTAGACTTGCATACAGGAGAAAAAAATGGGGGGGGGGCAGAGAGAGACTCCAATGATAGCCATCCATTACATCAAACACCAGCAGCTTTGAAATATAGTTGTAAAATAAGCTTGATGTTAATTGAAGTTGATACTAAATCTCATAAATAAGATCGTGAAGGGAATTTAGATTTTTCTCTAAATTACAGAGAAAAGGAACTGGGGAATGTCGAAGAATAAATGGGAAATTAAGAGCGGGTTACATATTAAGAGAGGTGTAGCTTAAGACTGTAACTCTGAGCAGGTTGCATACTCTTGCATGTGTCAACACACTGCTTTCTGCTCAGATTCCAGGAATGGCTTGTTGTGAAATAAATTACACAGCCAATTCTGGGCACGTATTGAGGCCAACACAACTAATTGATACAATTTCATTGTTAATTGCAGACTTGCAACCTGGACTAGAAACAGTTCGTCCAAAGAACAAGTCTTTCCAAGATCTGATTAGCAATATATATTAGAAAGGAGATTAAGCTTGCAACAAAGGAATTTATTTATTTATTTATCTATATAGCCACCCATCTCATGCTTGTGATTTCAGCAAGTACTCTACTTTCAAACGAGAAACCTATATACAGTATGTATGTATGTATGTATGTATGTATGTATGTATGTATGTAATTTATGGTGGCAAGATTCTGGTTTGTTTTCTCATGTTTTTCCAACAAGAGAATGCAAAATTGTAATGAGTCAGATTGTGTCAGCCCTACAAAGTAGACCAGACCAAGAAGCAGACGTCACATGTGCCTAAAACTACTTTTATTAAAATTGGCTCTAGTAATAGGATCTTGCAAGTCCCAAAGTGCTTCTCCTTCTCCTTCTTTTATCCTTATGTGAATTCAGGAAGAGTCTGTCTGATACATTTTTGTATCCCTGCCCCCTCATCTGGGATTCTGCTTCTGTTTATCTCCTCATTGCCTTGGTCATGGATCTTTTCTCTCTCCATCAAGGTCATCCTCTTCACTCTTCTACAGACTGCCTCTTTTACAAATGTCAGGGAGGCTACATCTGATGATTGGAAACAACTACTATACATTATCCTTCTAAGACCTAGTTTCTAAGACCTAGCAAATTCAAGCAACTTAATGTAAAACATAAGAATATAGATGTCGTACAACAGTGCCTCTAAATCCCACGAGATTTTAGAGAATCCATTGTAACCTGCAATGGTCAGGTTGGAGAATGGGGCACCTGGCCATGCACATGTTAGATCTTTTTTGAAACAAGTGTATTGACTTGTAATTAGCTACTGAACCAAGTTCAGTGTTTCAGTTATGGCTCTAAATAACTTCAGGCCAGAATACTTACCAGAACAGCTAAGGGGTAAGCTGTTATAGACCTTGTTGGTCACTGAGATCATTGGAGAGATCCTGCTACATGTACCAAATGCTGCTAAATGCTATCTGGCATCTGGCTGCCTTGACTGTGATGACATCTGCATTCTGTAATGCTTTTTCCCAGTAAAATTTGGAAAATTTGTGTAAAATATCCTTAGAGTGGTCTTTACTCAGTCCTTTCCAATATGAATTCTGGAATGTTCCACCTCCCTTTTATAATTTTTTTTTAATTGAATACTATTTCAATTATTTTAATGCTTTATCATTTGAGGTAAATTTGATTATTTCAGTGCTGTTTTTATTGTGACCTTCTTTGAGAAGCTTTAGCATAAGAAGCATGATATAAACATTTTAAATAAATGAAAAGAACAAAATGCACAATCGCATCTTGATTTCAAGGAATTTTCCATTTCCACTCTTAAAAATCCCAAAATATTAAGACATATTTGATTATGCATTTAACAATGGTCATGTCAATAGTTTTCAAAGGGAAATTTCTAAAGGGTCCCTCAAGAGCCCAAGGAATGAGATAAACTTATAATAAAGTAAGTTGGAACTGGGCAGAAAAGACAAACTTTCGCTTATGTCAGAATGAATGGGGTTTCTTGTTTCCCCAGTTTTAGTTAACTTGTATGTAAATCAATACATTTAGGGTTTGGACATCATGTATTTAAGGATTAGATTCAGGTATCTGTTGTACGATATGTGTTTAGATCACCTATTTGAATAGAGAAGGGATAAACTATAGGTTAATGGATCTTCCACAACAAGTTTGCTATATTAATTCTAGAAAGAGCAATCAATAGGCAAATATGCATATTGCCATCAGCAGAGGATGGACACACAAAAATTTGTCGATCAGAGTCAATAACATATTTAAAGAATGTTGCTCAAGATGGATTGTATCACATCCATGCATTTCTTAATTAGCCCTCTGCTTTTAGAAGTGCAATCTTTTAAATATTATTGTTATTACCAAGAGTGTTTGGAAAACAACCAGTTTTTGTTGCCTCCTCCTGCTTCTTTCTTATTAGTCTTTAGATTTCTATCATCCTTCCACCTCCAGAATCCATTTAAAGAAATTAATTATGGACTTGTAGCATCACAAAAATGTCAAAGTTGTTAGCATGACTGTGAGTGGCACCTTTGAGATTTGCAATTAATTTCAAAAGGTAGTTCCTAGTAGGAAGCATTGGCAGTCACATTTTGCTGTCTCATTTTCAATAGTGTTGGAAAATGTTTTATATTGAATAGCAGGTTACGTGCTTATAAAGGCCATAGACAGAGAAGAGAGGCAAAGCAGGATAATTTTATTAGTCCAGCTAAAAAAATCCTGGCTTTGTTAGGCTTCTTTCTCAGTCAGTATCAGGAAATAGCCATTTTATTAGGCAGCTGCCAAGGAAGAGGAACTGAGAAATACAAGATGACCATTCAGATGGCCCTGCCAAAACTACACCAAGTACCCACATTGCACTTGTGGGATCTCCAGGAGGCATCTTACATGCCTTCCCTAAAAAGTAGTCCAATGGTCATGAAATTCAAGCAACTTTATGCAAAACATAAGAATAAAGATATTGTACAACAGTGCCTCTAAATCCCATGCGATTTTAGAGAATCCAAGACCAGAGAGATGGGGTGAAAGAAGAACTGAAAGCATTCACTGATGATGCCTGGGGTTGGAAATAGTTGCTGACCCATAACCTATGCAGATTAATTAATTATTGGGATCAAAATAGCTAGAAACATAGCTGCCTTCACCACCAGAACATCACTTGAATCTCTTACATAAACGAATGGCTGACACTCAACTCAATGGGAAACAATTAAAAAAAAAAAAATCCCATAGCATGGAGGGCGTAGAAAAATCCAACATTAATGGGATTTTCCCCATATTGGATAGGGCTATATGTGGTTAAAGCAATGAGAATTTCTCAGAACATACTTAGGAGATTTGATATAGGAAACTTAAAAGGATTGGAACATCTCACTTTTGGTCTAGACAAGAGAAGAGTGAAATATATTTTTCCCATGAATTTATATATATATATATATATATATATATATATATATATATATATATATATATATGGTAATAAATCTGATTAAAATCTAATATCATTCAGCAAAGTTGCCTAGTGTGGATAATACAGAAAATTGGATTTCACTGTAACTGAATACTATGTATAATATTTCAGGTTAATTGCAAAAGCTGTTTTTTCAACATGCTGTGATAGCTTGTAAAACCTGTCTTCTGATACCATTGGACTATAAGTGCTCTTTAGGGGCCAGATCTGATAAAGTAGCTGCTTGTGCCATCAAATCTATAAAGTATACTTTTCTTGAATTAAATTGCAAATGGTATCTTTCTCAGGCTTGGAACAGCAGGCCAAAGGAACTAAAATCTTTGATAACCCTCTGGGCCAGAGATTTCTGAGCAGTTGTGAGTTGCAACTCAGCCTCCCAACCTTCTGAAGGCCACAAGGTGCTACCTAAGTAACATGGTTATGTCATTGGAACAGATGTGGCTGGTTTGGAGTGTGTTTGTTTGTTTACCTGACGTTAGGAGCTAGTTAAGAGAGGCCTCTGAGAGGAAAATCACTACTATTCCTATCCTTTGCATTCCTAACCCCACTGCAGGAGGTTGTAGGGAGGTTAGGAAAGGAAGGGAAAGGAAAGGGAGAGTAGACAGAAACAATCAAGACACAGAAGTGAGTCAATTGGCTGCTTATCTCATAAAAGGCAACTGAGCCCAGTTGGCAAGAAATATAGGACAAATCCTTCAAGGGACTCACCATAGTAAACAAAGGTAGGAAATTCTTCTTATGATTTACAAGTTTCTGTATTTATCCCAGATTTGCATTAAATATATTTTCGAAATCTTGCATCCTTAATTTTGAGCAGGTGTGCGAGGATTAGCAACCACTCCCAGAAAAATGATAAATATCATGTCATGATATTTGGCCATTTAGGGGAGAAGGGGTGGAAAAGCTGCATAGAATCCATGGGCCTTAAGTTATTTATCTAAACAAATTAAGAACCAATTTAGATGTACTGGAACCCTGGTACAATATTCTCACAATATTGCATACCTCCTAATCATGCATAAATGGAGTATATCATACACTCTTGGCTATAGAAAATCCAGACTGCTAAATAAAAGGTTTCAAAAACAGTCCCTTTCTTGAACATGTTAGTTTTCTACATGCAGGGAGCTTTGCAGAAGGAATGTCTTAAAATGAAATCCATCTCTAGGTTAAACCTTTATTAGAATTAACCAAAATGGTGTGAAAATGTGAACAGATCTTCAGTTCACCAGGACAATTAATCAGGCAAGATGTTAAGGGGGGGGAAGGGTTTTCCCCAAATCCTAAACATTTTAATGTATCAGGTTCACTTTCCCATTACACCCACACTTTTGCCTGGCACATTGATTAGATTCACATATCACATTAAGTTATGCTTTAGTTATCCAGGGTTAGTTGAACATACAAAAATCTGTTGGCTTATGTCTAAGCCATAAACAATCTCTTTAGTGGCTGGTGTGTGGGCAACATTCCATGCCCTTAAAAAGACCAAGGAATAGAATAAACAGGGCAAGATACAATGTGGGTAAAAGCTCATTATGCCTGTAGGTGTTTAGAGAGATCTCTGTGTGTGTTTGGAAGGAATATTCTATATTTTAAATGAATTGTGTTTGCTTGGAATACAATGTTCATGTGCTAATAACCTCAGAAAGGTGCTATTAGTCTTCAGCAAGTAAGTCAGAAAGCTTCAGGAAGATAAGCCTGGGGTCATGGGTTACTACCTCTGCCATAAACCATAAACAATTCTGGTATAGAGAATGTGGAAGATGACCTTGATGGAAATATGCAAGAACTGTTACCTAGGCAAAAGGGTGTGAAACATGTTTTAACTACTAAGAAAGAAGGTAATATTCTGAAATGACTCAGGCAGACACCCAAATTCACTGGGCTATAAGAAAGGGCAGAAGGTACTGCACAGTCAGACTTGCCAGCTTCTGCTACTATAGTCAATCTCAATAAAGGTAATTTTAACCTTACTATAGAGTTGATTTCCTGGTCTGATCTACCCAGTGGGGCTGACATATGGCTGGGCTCATAATATGGCTTGTTTGAATTTGGCTTATCAAGACATACAAACCCAGTCAATTGAAACCATCTGATGCTTTAGATAATGGTTCTGCACAGGAGTTGTCATGAACTTCCTGCAGAAACCTTTTAGTCTCTACTATGATTCTTGGTTTAAGATCAGCAGTGACATTCCATTCTCTTTTGTTCTCTGTCACAAATACCTAAAATATTTCTTTGTCTCATCAAGGTTCTGCAGATAAGGCTTGTCAAATGTACTGCCCCAGGCAGTCTATGACATGGCAGCCATGTATTATGGCCCACCAGGGATCAGTAGATCAAGAATGAGCTTGTTCGGTGGGATTTTTTTTTTATTTTGCTAAGTAAGGTTTCAACCTAGGCTAAATCAATAGGCTAGAGGATAATTTAATGAAAAGGAGACACAAGTGGCATTTTTCTTGGTGTATTTTAGAAAGAAATTAGTTCACAGAGTGCTTTATCTTATTTAGGTTCAAGTGATACTCTGGAATTTTCTCTAATGTGGAAAAATAAACTCAGTGCAATGCAGAGATATGTTTAAATAACATGGTTAAATCAAATTTAAACATCAGTACCAGTTAGTATTCCTTTAACTCTGCTCTTCTTCAAGCTAATGAAAATCTTAGAGCAGTTCTTAATGCCCTGAAATTATTGATTATGAAGTACTGTAATTTGCAGCTCAAAGGAAAACCACTTCTTTTGTGTAAACATGCAAAGGTTCATAATTTGCCTTCCTTTCAATCACCACATAAAATAATCATTGTGAATGAGATAAATGCAACCCTACTGAGATAGGGGCTGCACAATCCCTCATTAAAGCAATACCATCTATAACAAAGTTTGAAGAGAGTCCCAAGAATACTTACTATGAATAGCTTCTGCTTTGTTAATTCCATTTAATATCAAAAGTGTTTGTATCAATGGTTATAACTGCATACTGGATTTCAGAGACAGGTGAAAGTCTTTCTCAAGTACAGGAAACAGGTAAAAACAGAATTCCAGAAACAAGAATATCCAGGTATTCTTGGCCAATTTCTTGATTGATTCATATTGTGGCAAAAGGAATTGGGATTGCAGAATGCCTGTGTGTGTGTGTGTGTGTGTGTGTGTGTGTGTAGAATGAGGACATTTTGGATTACAATTAGTTCATAAAAGACTACAATATAAGCATCCAGAAGGGGAAAAGGAAAGGGCCAAGCAACATCATATGCTTCACATCAGTATACAAATAATATGAATTAGATGCAAAATAACAAAATAATAATTTGCAGCATTATGGTAATGACACCATAATACCATAATATACATAACATTATCTTGATGTCATCTAGGCTTCTTCTAGACACCTATGACTGCTTAATCTAGAGAAGCACAATGTGGGACTTAGGGTCAGGGTTAGGGTTAGCCTCCAAAGGAGAAACAAACCTCCCAAACTTAATAAACTATAATTTTTAATATGGCTGGAGAATAATCATATCAAATATAGTTAATTTTAATTAAATTTAAATATGTTAACATCAAATTTAGATTTTGTCCTGATCCAATTCACTGTGATGGAATGTTAGGGTGACCTTGGAAGATGGGGGAGGGGGAAGAGATACCACCTAGGAACAATCAGAGAGAAGATAGAAGTCCACAACAAAGTAACAGCCATAGAAAGAAACTTAGGAAGGACCCAGTCTAACTATTTAGGCGGTAAATAGGGAGGGCAGAAGATTTGTACTTTCAGACTTGAAAGATTCTGTTAATGTAGCCTTACAATAAAGTAGAATTAGTTAAACTGGTCGGGTTTACCTGGGAGGGCTGACATTCACTTTGTCATGGAATCTGGCCCCAAGTTGCAACTGAAAGATCAAATGTGACCATTTGCCACAGAATGATCTGTATCTCTGATTGCCTTTTAGATACATTGACTCTCTTTCACCTGAGATGGTTAACTGGGGAAGGGGAGATAATACATTGGGTGGACAGCTAAACTCTGTCACTAGGGAGAATGTCAGTGCAAGTTCCAGGTCTGTTTCAGGCTACGTTAACTCCCCTTTTTCAGCCATATTATCCAAACTGGTGCTAGAGAATGAATAGCAGGTCAGCGTAGAGGAGAAGTCATAAAGTAGGCACTTTTTTTTAATGATTTTTTTCTCTTTGACAATGTATCTCATTCATTATTATCATTGTGTTTTGCTCTTTTTCTTTTTTCTTTTGTTATTAATTAAAAAGCAATAAAAATAAATATAAAATTAAAAATCAGAGTAGCCACAGAAAAAATAAGCCATTCTAGAAATTCAGTCTTTTTCTGCTTTTGATTTCAGGGCCATAAAAGAAGGGCAGGAAGGTGTGGGGTTGGATAAGACTTCACCACCATCTAAGAAAATCTGAGACATAAGTAACCAAATGCTGCTATCGCCTGGGTAAATCTTTCCCCAAGAAGAACATCTAAGTCAGTTGTTTCATGCACATATGAACATTATGTAGCTACAACAGATCAAGAAAAATCCCAGTGTTTGCAGAAAACTACAGGTAGTCCTCGCTTAATGATAGTTTAACAATGGTTCAAAGTTATGATGGCCTTGGTAAAAGTGCTTTACAACCTGTACTTACACTTATGACCATTGCAAGTTGTCGCACCACCCCCCACAGCCATGTGAACATGATTTGTGATTTTTACAATGGTCGTAAAGCGAATCACATGGTCATTTAGCAAATTCCAGCAAAACACATCCATTGGGGAAACTGGATTTGCTTAACAACCATGTGATTCACTTAATGACTGTGGTAATTTGCTTTATAATTGTAAAAATGGTCATAAAATTGGGTCTGGTCATGTGGTGACTCGCTTAATGACCACTCTGCTTAACAACAAATTTTCCGTTCCCATTGTGGTCATTAAGCAAGAACTACCTGTATTCTTCCCTAGTTTGCAAATATAAAGGAATAAAGTGCCATAAGGGCCTCATATGAGTAAGAGTATGAAGTTAATTCTGGCAGAGTTAATTCTTTTCCCTTTCCATGATTCTGAAGAAATTTTAATTCTCCTCAACCCTTTTTGCAAATAGGCAAGAGATATTTTAGCCTAATGTTAGTTCAGGGACCCCAAAGCAAGGATAAACAGATCATTTTAAAATGATTTTTGAAATGTTTCTTAATCTCTTACATTCTACCTCCTCATTTTGGTGGTTTTCCCTCTCTTGTAGTAATTAAATTTTTCATGTATAGTACATTCTGTGCATGTGCGATATTGTAAAATATAAATATATATTGTGTGACTTTGCAAATCAGCCCACCCTCTGTCTTAAAATTTGCATAGAAATGTTTGCTTTCAAGTGACTTTGATAAAAATTTAATGAAAGCTAGACTATTAGATTTGGTGCTTCCCCTTATGTAAAGCCGTGTCGACTTCAGAAACATGTGTTATGTTTACACTTTCAAGTTGCTGCAGCTTATCAATTAGTAAACATGCTTGTGAAATTGCCCATTTAGAGCAACAGTTTTACACCATCTACAGTCTTGTAAATCAGAATGCTGACAACAGAAAATGGCAGCTGTAGAATGAGAAAGTGATGAAAGTGTAGTAATTTTGAATTTTAATATACTGTAGACAATGTCAGCAATTTTTGGTGGGTGAATAGATGGATTTCTGCAGAATGGTACAGATTACACAATTCTACATTGTTTTGTTTTTTTCTGGTAAATTAGGACTCATTCCCACCATTGTGAGGTAAATTAATATGGCAATCTAAGGAACAATATAGGTGACCAAACAGACTGAAATATTTAGACAAAGAGTAATTATACTAAAACTTGGAAATCTGACAAAACTATTTACTTCTACATCAGTGGCAATGTGCATCTCTCACTCTTTTATTCTGACCACTGTAAGCATGGATCATTTTAAAAACAAATCAGAACAGAATGATTCCCATAAAGTCTGGCAAAGTCTTGATTTGATAAATATAATGTTTGGTCATGAAATTCATGACTGCAGCTTCTGTTCATGAGAGGGTCCCATTGTTTCTAATCCTCCACCCAGTTCAGCTTCATACACAACTCTCAAGGCTTGTGGGGGAATCTCTGGAAAGGAGCTAAAGATGGAAGACTGTACAAATGTGTACCACAAGAAGCGTGTAGCTAGTGATTTTTTGAATTATAAGCAGATATTGGGCAAAAGTTTCAATATAGCCAGGAAAATATCCAGTATGTGCTTTACTTTGCTATTTTGAATCATCTTGGCAGTTTGATCATTCAGTACACTCATAATTGCTAAGATGAAATACCAAAGCCAGGAGTTTGATCCAAGAAGTGATTAGTGGGATGAGGAAGAGACTGCCAATGAAAATGAGGATTTTGTTTCCAAAGGGCCTGCAGCCTAAATGTCCATGCCTACTTCCACACCTCATCACGGCATCAGTCAACTTTCTAGCAGCTGGTGTTACCATCGGTCATTGCAGAATAAGGGAAGTGGTTAATGAATCCCTTCTTGCAAGGCTGTCTAGGACAGTGAACAGTACCATAACCTTTCACAATTTTCCAACCATTTTATAGGCAGAGAAATTGGATGCAAGATAGTTCTTTGCCTCTGTCTGTCTCTCTCTCTCTCAGGTCAGGAGAAATTCTTCAACAGTGTCTCAAGGATGGGATACCCTTAGCCCTGCTAGTTGCACCATTGCTGAAAAAGCCCAGTGGGAACTGTTCCCACCTGAGGTTTTTCCTTGGAACTGAATGGAAGGGTGGGAAACCAGGAGGACTGGATAGGGCTGAAAACATCATGGTCACTATCACTGAAAGACAAGATATTCACATGTGTCCTTTGGCCACTTTGGCTTAATAAATGCAAATCGTAATGTTCCACCCAGGAAAGAATTTTGAAAGCGAAACCTAATGAAAACAGGAAGACAAAAACAAAGGTAGGAGAATTTCACTAGAGTTGCCTGAATATATAGTAAAGAATTCCTCTAAAATATACGTGACTGTCTAAAAACTATCATCCCCTTCTAGCCCAAGTTAAGGGGCCATAGCTCTTGCAATATATATTGTATTTAATGCATCCAGGGGCCAATACAAATGTTATGGAATAACTCCTTCTGGGGGAAAAAAAAAATCTGCGTAAGAAATATGACTTTGAAATAAACACTGAAAGATTTAGCTTAACTTCCATGGAAGACAACACATTCCAAAGCTGTGCTTTCTATTTAAAGATGACTCCCTGCTGACAGCTTAGAGAAAACAAACTCTCTCAAAAGTGATTCACTCTCATTATAGGCTATTAAAAGTTCGTTTGAACATGATCAGCATCATCCTTTACAAATGCAACTTGATAATATGACTTCTAAACCCTATTATAAATGCCATCATATATATTGCTGCGGAATTAATAATATCCTTTAATGCACATTTGATACTGCCATCATAATTGGAATTCTCATTTTAAACAATATAGTCAAGCAATGCATGAAAGGTCTACTTATTTGCAGAATTGCATGCTTCACGTATATGTGTATTGAAATGTATGGTTGCAAAATACCCTTTGTGCCTTCCCCCATCTACCTTTTATTCAGAGCTAATTTTTAAAATGTTTCTGTGTTATATTTTCAATGAGATTATCCATAATTAGTTCAGCAGAATAAAATGACCTGAAGATCTTTGGAAATCCGTGGGAAGCTCTGTTATATATCTGTTTTAGATGCATGGATGGTAGACAGACTGACAGAAAGACAGATGGATAGATTTTTTTTTCTTTTAGAAAGAAAGTAGAACCATGATGTCAGTAGGAAAAAAATCTGTTAAAATTTAAATAGGATAGAATTTTAATTTTTGAAAGAGTTTTCCACACCCCACTTCTTCCTTTTCAGGAGTCAGCTATACGTATATCAGCAAGCTGTATAGTTTTGTCTGGAATTCTGTCCGGGGCTCTGTCATCACACAGATGTGCTTGGCACCTTCACATCCTATACCAAAGAACTGAAATGATGTTTACAACCTGGCTTATGTCCTTCTTAGCCATTTTCCCAACACTTGAAGGCTGGAGACCAAACTTGTCACTGGCTATGAAAGATTTGGAAACTTTCCTAGGATACAGCACATTTACCCCTCAGGTACCTGTTGCTTTCAGTGAAACAGGGAATAATGCTGGTGTGTGTGTGTGTGTGTGTGTGTGTGTGTGTGTGTGTGTGGATGGATGGACGGACGGACAGACGGACAGACGGACGGATGGACAGACAGATGTTATGCATGCATTCATATATGTATTTGTGTGTGAAAGAAATATATGAATCATCCTTATACCTTTGTTCTACATGAGTGACAAAGCTTTGAGATTGATTTAGCTATAACTGTTTGTTACTAAGGAACAAAACATACTTCAGGCAGCAGTGATGGAGTCACCTCTGAACAAATGTGAATGAATCAAAATCATCTGCCAATCTATACTCCTAGGATTAGTCTCGGTAAAGTGGTATGCGTTCCACGAACCTGACTAGAATGCAAAGTATAGCCATTAAGAACAAACAAGCTCTCTCTTTTTCTCTTTATGGAAGAAAATGGCAGATTCACTTCAGACAGATTGATTCATTATTTTCCTTCCTCATCTCCCTCCACCATCATGGTGCAGATTATCTAAGAAATCCACTGCAGGTAAGTTAACTAAAATGACTTCCTCTTCCAAGCATCTAGCTTGTACTATGAAGGGAGAGTCTTTAAGCTACTACCAGTAGCAAGGGTTAACTCCAGAAACTGAGCTGCTCTTGGCATCCATGTTTTCCCTAGGATGACAATGACATTTCAAGGGGTTCATGCCCCCCTTAGAGCAGCACAATGTCAGTCTTCAATTCTTCCATCACAGTGGGAAGTTAAATTTAAGGGGGAACGTTGATTTCACCTTCATATTTCACATATCACCTAGTCTAGATCTTTCATACTCCTTTCCTACTTTTAGCCTCAGCATAAGCAACTGAACTAGGCATATTCAAGAGATTTTGATGCCTGAGGTGAAGAATAAGACAGTGTCTCCTCTGCATATTCAAATGTTGGCTGGATTAGCAGTTAAATCTATCCTCAGCACTGGTCATGGTTCTAAACTGTCTTCTGCATCAGAAGACCGTTAACCTAATTTAGGAGGTTCAGAGAAGACTTCAAGACACATATCCCCAACCCCTTGCTCCCACCCTTCTAGTATCTGCAGCCTCAGGTGACTACCTCATTCTGTTGAATGGCAAGGGCATTTCTGCAGCTGATTATCTACAAAGAGTTAGCTTCATATGTATAAAAGCAGGGTTCTTATTGGAATTGAAGCAGAAATTGAAAGAGTACAGTAACTATAGGACGATTAAAAAAAAATGTTGGCTTTATTTAGTATAAAGTTCTCCAGAGTCTAATACAGAAATAGAACTACTGATAGTTATAGGCTATTTGTTTTAGAAATCTGGGTGAATTTGTAAATGTCAGGTTCGTTCAGTTTCTTACTTTCTATTATTAAATCTGGCTTATCCCTTTACCATATGGGGGGAGATCACACTGAAATTTGTATGTTCTTAGCATATGTTCAGTTTGGACTGATCAACATAATTTTGCAAGTATTTCCTCTAATATAACCCCTGTTCATGATTATGTAATACTCAGTCCTACTTGCATTGCTGCATTTTTTTTTTGGCATGCAAATCTGAACTAAAACAATTTGTCCCCCCATCTCAAAATTTTAATCCTAAAAAGATTATAAATCAACTATAAATCTCCCCTCCCCACCCCCACTTTAAAGAAAAGTAAGTTATTTTATACGGATTCCAAACTTTTCACTGCTCATTTAAGGAAGTGTGCAACACTGTATATTTCTATTAATTTGGAAATAGTTACTATATTAAACAAAGAACCTATTATTTGGGGAAAGGCAACTTGGCCAAAATTTTGCCCAAAAGAATACTTTGAAAGAGAGGATGTATCTTGAAAGTGGGAGAAAAATTATCAACAGGAGACATCAGAAATCAAAACAAAGCCTCTTTCTTGTATCCCTAAGGAAACTACTAGTTCAGGGTTTTTTTAAAAAGAATATTTTTATACAAAAGAATTTTGCAGTACAGTAAATGCTGAGGAATACATGCAGTTCCATTGTAACTGCTTAAATATGTGAGCCCAATGCTATATCTGTTGATCTGGTATCTATCTCTCAAATGGATTGTTCACTGAAGTAGACAAATATGGCATTTTATTTATTTTATCATTTGCTGTGCAATTGTCAGCACATCATTTACAAAAGCATCTTTTTTTTTAATCTGTTATTTGATGCAAGTCCTTTGCCAATAGCAAATAAATTCCGAAGATGAGCACAACTGTCCCAGTAGCTCAGTGCCAATACCAGAAGGAGACCCCTATACAAAACAGCCCTTTATGCAAAAACCAAATTTTCCTGGGACCCAAAAATACCACAGTAAAATACTTGGGATATTTTAAGACTTTAGGTAGGCATTTTGCCCATATAATATAAGCTTTGGAGTTCCTCCCAAAGTGAAGCAAATGAGAAATGTTAGAGAAAACTAAAATACTTCTGATGGTATTTGCTAGAAAAGTTTCAAGAAATTCTTCACGTGCCAGTTTTTTAGGTCCCATTTGCATGCACTAATGGATGGCTCCTCATCAGTAGAAGGACACTAATGGTAGGAACAATTTCATATCTTAACCATTATAATCTGTAAGGGATGTGCAAAGCTTGACAGGGATGCTTTGCTTCAAAGAAGCTTCAGTTCACATGCCCCTTTGAAGTGCCTCAACAAGAAAGCAGCCACTTGCTGCCACAGAAGTGGATCTCTATATTCATGTCTCCCAGAGGCTACTTCTCCATGAGTCTACCATTTCACCATTTTTGTGTTTGATGTTGCCCCTGAAACCCTTCCTCTTTTATAGTTTATGATATATAGCATTTCCGGAGGATGGTTTGTTTTCACTCTTGGTGTTGTTGTCTAAAGAATAAAGAATTCTGAACCTTTTACCTCCTACTCTCTAAGCCTCTCAGTCACATTCAGGTTGCTCCCAAAAACCAACCAACCAACCAACCTCCCTCCCTCCCTCCCTCCCTCCCTGCCATGTAAGTAATGGCTTCTGTAATTCCATAGACTGTAATGGAAAATATACAAAGTGCAAGCAGAAATCTGAAGTAGTCCTGTACCTCCATAAGCTGCTTCGTGCCAGAGGCGATACATTTTCTCATCCTGAGATGCAAAGGAGGTATGGCTCATTGAACCACTTCCCTTCTCTCTGAGGCTTTATCTGACATTTATAGCCAGTGACTAACCAGAAGCATCTTCCAGCTCCTGGAACTGTTGGAGGAGTTTCAATATGAGATAAAGCAAAGCAATATGGCTGCTTCACTTCTGGAAGTAAAAGGACATGTTGTTTCATAGAGCAGCTTTGAAAGGATGCTTCACTCCAAAGCATTGCTGAAATACACGATGACTTTGAAGCTTTTCACAGCCCTGGTCTATGAAATAGGTCTACTTCCTGCTGGTAAAGTGCTACATAGTTCACTGCTGTCCTTCTGTTGGAGTACAGAAACAGTCATGGTTGAAAAGGAAAAACTTAAATTGGACAAATTTGTTGCTGTTATTCCTAGAAGAAGGATTACATAACTGGAATGCGCTGTAACTCACATATTAGGGAAAGGTCTTAGGAGAGGTCTTCATGTATTAGCACAAACAGATGCAGAAGTGCATCAGAATGTCCATTCATCTATTGAGTTAATGAATAACTTGTCTATAAAAGAATAAAAATAAATACATTTCCAATTTAGACATGAAAATTTCTAGAGGAGGAGGAGGAGGAAGAGGAAGAGGAAGAGGAAAAAAGGACCAGAGGCCCTGACTGGGAATCAGATAAGTAAAAGTTCACATTTCCTGTGTTTCAGATTTTTACTCTGAAAGATTATTAGAGGTCTCTGAGTTTCATGACAGGTTCTATTATCTTCATGTTTCTTTGTCTAGGCAGTGTGAAAGCTCATGTTTGTATTCCCTTAATTCTTTGGTGGCATTGAAAAGAAAAGAAAAAAAAAAAAGGGTTTGACACTCAAGTTCAGAATCCTCAGAGTATGCAATTCCCCAATTAATCAACTTGCACTCCTTGGTTATTATTATTATTTTTAACATATGATCTGACCTGGCTGACCTCTCGGCTGCCAGAGCATTAAAAAAATGATGTGGAAAAATGTACGGACATGCATACTTCTATATGCAAATGCACCCACAGATGGGCATACAGCATACTTTCTGTGTGTGGAAAAATACTTACGCATACTTCCATCTCCAGCTACTTCCTTATGCTTTAATTTAAGAATTGAAACTGATTTGCTTTATGTGACATGTAAAATAATAATGGGATCACTAAGTAAATATTTCCTGGAAGGGGCTGGTAGCATAGACTTGTGAAAAATTGTTGTTTATACAGTTCAATAATAATCAAGCTCACTTACATGGTAACCTTATAACAAAGGAGTTGTGTAGCACTTACTATAATTATGTTTGCCTTGTAGCCCTATATAAATGAAGTAGGAGTTATAATAATTGCCTTTCAGTTTGGAAAATAAGTAGGATGTTCACAAGCCCATTTCTTTCAATACCTACATAAATGTAGGAAAAAGCTATGCATGAATTTTTATATTTTCAAGCCCCCATACAGGTTGTTGTATCATAGGTTGGGTCTTACAGCTGCAGTGCCTAGGAAAAGGAGAATCAAATTTGCTGTATTCATGTGCATCTGACAACTTTATAAACCGACCTGGGACTTTTGATTGAACAACAGTAATTCATTTACAGCAACATTATATAAACTGCTGATAGTCTGTTTTTTTCCCAGAAGAAACTTCATGCCCTAGATAACTCCTGGTATTCTTACTTTCTGTATTAGCTCCTCTTCCTAGTCACTGATTAGGGTCAGATTTCACTACAACAACAAGCAAACCCTGTTGTTAGAAGAAATGGATAGAGTTTCATTTGGCTAAGATTCCTCCCTCCCCCTCTCCCCACCCACCATTGGGAAGAGGAATATACAGGAGAGGGGAAGGGGAAGGGGAAGGGGAAGGGGAAGGAAAGGAAAGGAAAGGAAAGGAAAGGAAAGGAAAGGAAAGGAAAGGAAAGGAAAGGAAAGGAAAGATGCATGTAGGAAAGGATATTCAAAGTCAATTATTCCAATCCTTAATGAAATGTAAGCTGCACCACCTCCTAACTGATGGTTATTCCGTATCCTAAGATGAAGTGCTAATTCCAGAATGGCTCCTACTGTTAGTAAGTATCATGTAAAGGACAGGGTCTGGTTTCCAGTAAAAAGAATGGTGCATATTTTTTATATCCATTTGCCAGGTGCTGATATAACTAGGCTCTGCTGTCTGGGCAGAGTCTGAAAGCTGTACAGCTTTGTTTATTTTTTTGTTCCAAAGAGCACAATTAGTACTAATAGGCGGAAATTGCAGGCAGTCTTTTGCAGAAGGGAGATAGTTCAGTTGTCCAACTCATGTACTACATGGAAAAGATTCCAAGTTCAGTCCTCAGGATCATTAGGTTTGGCTGGGAAAGACTCCCGTCTTAACAATGAAGAGTTGCTGAGTGCGTGTAATATTGACTTAACATACTGATCAGTAAGTCTTTGTATAAGGCAATGTCAGTATTTCCTCTATTCTTTGAATTAATTCCCTCCTTTAGAGGAGAGAGGGGTCCCTTTTCAACATCTTGGGAAGAGAATTTCAAATTTTTACTGATCAGGTTTCTGCAAAGCACACTATTTGAAGGTTAAAACTGCACTGGTCCCTGTAATAATTTGCACTCTAGGTGCCTGAAAATGTATATTGACCCGTTAGAGCTAATTACAAGTGTCCATTGCTCAGGGAGTCTTGAGGCAATCATCTTCTTCCGCTTCTTCCTCTTCTTCTTCTTCATTCCCCCCCCCCCCCAAATCCAGCATTGTCCCTACCGAAGCGGGAAAGAAACTCTCCACCTGAGAATCAGAGCATAGTCATTTATTAGGCTAACTGAACAATTCCAGAAAGTACAAAGGAATGGGTTTTGTGAGGAAAATGAGGAAAATATATCTTTGGGTGAATCTTTGGGTGAAAGAAGCAAGTTTTTAGAGGCCTTAGATGAATGGGATCGCCTTAATAAAATTGAAACATAAAGGAATGTGCAGGACCCTTGAAGCTGGCACGAACTAGGCTGATTGTAAACCCCTTATCACAAACATCCCCACAGCAAGAGAGGATGCTTTCTTCCTGGCAGTTGGCACCTTGAACAGTTTGCTTCTTCCCCTCTGACACAATTGCTTTCCTTATAGATAGCAGTTGCTCCGTCCTTGTAGATAGTGGCCAAGAACAGGGACAGAAAGTAACTTGAGAAGTATTGCTCATTTAGATATGCCTGAATCTTCATATGAATATGTATTTAAGTATGCCTGCATCATCATATGAATATGTATACGTATGTGCTCTTTTCCCTTCCCCTTTCTTGTAGAATTGTATAAATGTCAGGGCATCTTTTTGCCTACAGGGGAGTGTCTCCCACTAACCTTTGGTGGGGTCCCCTTCCAGTACGTACTGCCTAATAAACACTGCAGTGAAGTCTTGATTATTTTGCCTTTGAGTCCTGCGTTTTGATTCCATAGTTTCATTCTGTATTTCAATCAAGCCAAGAGCAGAGAAGTAAAAAATCATAATTGGCCAGTTGGAATCCTTTGCTCCATTGTTATTTACTGGTCAAAGTATCACATAAAAATACACACATTAAATTCTTTTGCAGCATGTGACACAGCTGATAAAAAAGAAAGCAAGTTTCTAACCAGACACATGGCTGCAGAGTTAGGACTTCCAAATTTTGCAAGGAAAATAGAAATGAAGTGATGATCCTCTAGCAGAATGGAACACATTTAAAATCTGTCCTATGGTACTGAGATTGGCATTTTTTAGGGATTGTAGCTTTAGGTTGCTATTGAATTCCACCAAACATGAAGTTCCAGTCAATTTCAGAAAGGATAAAGAAAAGAAAATCCATTTCCCAACAAACAACATGCAGGTTAAATCAAATTAAGATCACAGTTCTAAGAAAACAACAATTAGTACAAAAGCAAGCATTACAGTAGGTAACCATGTCCAAACTGTCCATAGCCATACAGGTTTCCATATAATTCAGAGGCAGAGAATGACTTTTGTAGAGCTGAAGCAAGCTTGAAACATTAATAGATTTCTTTTCCCTAGAAAATAAAATATAGCAAAAAGCTTAAATGGATAAAGAAAAAAAATCCTCAATGGCCCAAGCCAAAATATCATTAAGAAGATGCCAGATGAGCATCTCTGAATAGGGTGACCTACAACTAGGGAGAGACACATCTGTGTCTGCTCTCCCTCTGCATTTTCAATGCAAAAGAGGTCATAAGCACCCATATCTTCACCAGTGGCACACTTATCACTTTTTCAGAAGACCCAGGCTTTGACCTTTTTGGAAAGGTGTTAAGACGGATCTCTTTGATTGAAAATGGCTTTAAAATTTTGTCAGTGTTTTAATATGGTTTGGTTATATTTATGCTCGATGTGACTTGCTTTACTTTGCCTCGGTGACATTTGTGAAATGATTAGATTAGTAAATATCACAACCAGGGGACTCCACAGGGGGTGGTAATCAAGTGTCAAAATGGAAACCGAAGCCCCATCCCTTTGTAACATGTATCACGTGCCTGGCATGCACATAAAAAGGGATGGGGTTCCACTTGTCCCTGTAGCACTGCATTTTTTAATGCTTCTGAGCCCCCCCTTTGGATGCTTTGATAGCCCAATATACTGATAGTCGGAGACATTGCCCATGGTAAATAAATATTGTGTTATCTATCAGGAGAAAGATTCCACACTGGGAGTGTGTCTGATCTCCCTGAGAAGTCCTTTATACAGTTGCAGTAGATAATAACTTCCTCCCCATCACTGCTAAATCTATGTCAGTACATAATTCAGTGCAGTAAGGAAATACAACACAATAAGGGAGGCAGGTGCTATAGTACAGCTAGCTATACCAACATATTTTGCTTCTGATATGAACAAGTTGGTGTCCCAGCATACATAAATGTACTTCACTGGAAATAGGACTCAATCAGTACAATTACTGAGGTTTAGGAGGCTCAGGATAGACAGTGTGTTGGAGATGTTATTGATCTCCAATAAGTCAGGATAACAATTTGATGGATAACTCTGCTATCCCCCTCTAACATCTCTTCACTTTTTCTAATGGTGTAGTGAGTAGGAAGACAAAATGAACAATTTTAATTTCTCAAATTATCTGGACCCAAGCTGTTTAGAAAGAGCCATCTGTAGGCAAGGTACATATGTTCTAGGTGACAAAAAGAACCCTCCCCCCCCCAAAAAAAGAATGATCCTATTGCAAGAGGCATCAATGACTTTATTTGTTGTAATACCTCCATTGTAGACCCACTGAAGCAAATCATATCCATATAAGGCACAGTCGGGGATATGGGAAAATAATTTCCTTAATCATGATCAATGGAATTTTCCAGGCATGGAAAGTGGAGGGTGACTTAAACTGGAGAACATAGTCATGTTATGGGGTTTTAACTTTTTTATGAGAACAACGAGCTAGCTTGGACAACCAGCTTTCTTTTTTTCTTTTTTCTTTTCTTTTCTTAATTGCATAGGTATTTCTATTTAATGTGCTCTATCCTAGTTATAGTGACAGAAGAAAACAGCATTCAGTGGCCTTTGTGCCTGAGTGTAAATAGATAAACTATATACAAGAGTATTTTATGATGCTTGCCACAAAGTTAGGTGGCTGTTAAGAACAATTACCAATGTTTCTAAAGCAAGGAACAGATTTTTAATGAGGTATAAGTAGCTTTTTCTTCTATAAGTGTTTGTAGCTTTTTTTTAAAAAAGCATTTACTTACTAGTCTCATGTTAATAAAATTGACTCCCTCCCCCAAACTTTGTTTACGAACTTGCTAATAAAACAGATATACTGTCAAAGCAAAGCAAATATAGTGAAATATCTATAAGAGAATGAGAGCATAGGTAATTCTACAAAAAGAAGGATGCTTTATTTAATAGTTGGAAAAGGCTGTTAACAATCCATATAGCGACTACAGATAATACAGAGGCATTCCAACCCAACTGTGCTTCACAAATTAAGTCATTCTTTCCTTATTCTGAACATATGCTCCCCTATTTCACTGTGAATGGTCCTGAGATAGGTTATAGTCATAATAAGATGAAGAGAAAAATAGGTAAAATAGTTCAAAAGAACAATAAAATAGTAAAGGCAAAAGGCAGATCGCCTCCCCCCCCCCCCACTTCCACCAATAATTGCCTATTATAACTTGGCCATCAGCAAGAATTGGTGCTTTTAGACCAGGATCTTTCTTCTTCATTCCACTCTACAGCAGAGGTGGGAAATGTAGTTTGTCTTAAGGTATAGACCAGCTATGGACAAACATGGCAGGGACTCAATATTAATAATAAGCAAAGTGTGTACAGTCTCAACCCCAAAGGGGAAAGCCACCCTAATGTGATCATGTAGCACCTGATGTATATTTATACAGCTATATTATTTCATACATAAAGAATATAAAAGATTCCAAAGGACTTTGGGGACTATTTGGCCTAGATTAAGACAAACAATAATAACAAACAAATAAGCAAAAAGGTATATGGAACTAACCCAGGAAATTGTTCAACAGACTTTAGGTATGCTAGAGGAGGAAAGGAAAATTGCAGGTAATTGAATGCCTTCCTTGCATCTGACCTCATTGCTGAGGATTTAGGAAAGATCTCCACGCCTGAGCTGAAGTTATAAGCCTAACACACAAACAAAAAATAAACAAGATACAGGAATATAAAATCATGCATGAAATGGAATGTGTGGATAGAACTAATATTATTCCCTCTGTCATAATGTAGCATTAAAAAAAAAAAAAATGTCTGAAGGTTCAGGATTGACCAAAGGAACGGCTTTGTTTAAAAAAGGTACAGTTAAACTACAATTTGAGATCATCAGCAAATTAGATGGCGTTAAAAGGAAACTGGACAAATTCAGGGGTGTTTTGACAATCAATGCATACGAGTATTAATGGTTGTTTTCCTTTTGTTGAATTACAAGCAGGATTCCTTGTGATTCTAGTAATAGCTACTAGAGAACTGCCGTGAAGGAAGGCTATGGCCATCCTGAGCTGCAGAAATCCAAACAACAGCTAGATGTGATGGAATGGAATTATGAAGGCCACACTCAGGGAGGCAAACATCCTCTTTCATCTCCTGAGGGGCGAGGAAGAGATAAGGGGAAGATTGATGTCAGGCCTAGCCCGAGGAACTCCAGGAGACCATGCAAATTCTGTTCAGCAATGTTTATTAGCTACAACCTCTATCAAGAATCTTCCCAGACTGAAACTCTGTTCCCACAGTAGCTGTGAAAACAGAGTGAATTCCTCAGGGAGGTGCCAGCCTCATCCTCTTATCTCTTCCTCGCTCCTCAGGAGACGAAAAAAGATGTTTGCCTCCCTGAGTGTGGCCTTCATAATTCCATTCCATCACACTAGATGATAGTAAAGAGATGCAAACACACCTCAGGTTGTCTAGATTTTTGCATCCCAAAACTGGTAGCATTAATATTTGTGATATCCTGAATGTGTATGGTTTTCTACTAGGTGACACCAAATGCTGGTTTTGATGAACTCTTAACATGATCCAGCATGATTCTTCTTACACTCTTAGATAATTTATATTTGCCTAAATCATAAAATTAAGACACACTTACAGAAGTTGTTTAACTGCCAAGAAATTGTGGGGTGGATTTCCCCCCTCCATTCCTTATTCCTTGTTTTTTATGAGACTCAAGCAGAACTTTCTACTTCCTCTGCATCCCAATCCTTCTCCCAGAGTCAGTCAGATTTAGCCACAATGAACTTCAATACATGATATAGATCAGTGTTTCTCAACCTTGGCAACTTTAAGAGGCTAGAGAATTCTGAGAGTTGAAGTCCAGACCTCTTAAAGTTGCCAAGGTTGAGAAGCACTGATATTGATATATGTAAAGGAAAAGTTAATACCTTTAAAAGAATAACATATTAAAAAAAGAGGAATGCAGCAAAACATTCTCTTTTATTTCAAATACTGATTGGAATGAATTAAAACTGATGATGATGATGATGATGATGATGATGATGATGATGATGATGAAATTTATATCAAAACTTTATGCTTATATAAGCATTCAAGGCAGCTTGAATGAGCAATGAGAAAGGACAGTGAAAGTAAAAATAGGGAAAGAGACGGGGGGAAAAAACTCTTGATTTAATCTGTCTCCACTAACTACTTTGGCTTTATTGGAACAAAATGTAATTGTATGCCAGGCAGTGGTATTTTTAGAACTTTGTGAATTGATTTAAGCCTTAATGGAATGATTACTAAACTGAAAAGCATATTAAATTTGCAGATTTCTATACCTGTTAACTATCAGTAGTTTGATACATATGCAGTAGTTGGTAGGACTGTGCCTGAGAGCAGGCCACAAGATTCAGTTTGCATCCTGAGTCACTGATTCAGAGTTCATTGAACAAATGCAGTTCAAGTTATTTTGCATATCAAATTCAGAACTTCACAGCTCCTATATCCTATTATGGGAAATCAACTAATGGCTGCATATATAATGGTGAAATTTGCAGATACAGTTGAACTTACTAAACACCCTTATCCTTATCCCTATCCCTTACAAAGGGAATGCTAATATTTTCACTCTTTGAATAAAAGCTTCATTTCACATTGAATGTTGGGAAGATAAATGTAACAACATCTCACAGTCCTGGAGTTATGTGGAGAAGCAGTTTTACTGTGTACATGACAAATTACCTTTTTCTAATTCAATATTTTATTTCTATACACGCACATACACACACATCTTCAAATTATATTCAGGAAATATTATCCATAGCAATATAATTCAAAAACTCAGGGAAGTCCATGAGTTGATCCTCCATGTTTTAATAATAGCCTATATTCTGTCTGCTCATAAACTTTTCTAATGTACTATTTCAAAATTCTTATAGGTAATCCCCCTCATTTTCCTAATAAGGAAAAAATGATGAAACTAATTGAAAATACCAGGAATTACTGAAAGTGATCACCATTATGCAGTAGTTAGCTGGTTATTTCCTGCAAATATTTTGCACGGGTAAAAATGACCTGAAAAGCTATTTCATTAATGAAAAAGCATTTTTAAACCTTAGTGCAACAACTTGTTTATTTTTACCTTAAAAAAAATCAAAACTTACACTACAAATCATAGCGGAGTGCATTGCAATAATTCTCTTTCCCTGAACTGAAATTCACTCAAAATCTCTTACTGAAAAATAAAGGATTTGTCTTGACTAGATAAATGGCTTTTATTGCCTGCACAAAGTACTCCCATAATGACAGATTGGTGTGTAAGAATGTGACCATGTGTGTTCCCCAAGGTTCTCCTGTTTTTTTATTTTTTATTTTTTTGTCATAATGGAGTTCTTGCAACCCTTTTTCCTTACTGAGGTGTTCGTGGCATCTGCATTTTGTTTACATAATGGCATTATTATTATTATTATTATTATTATTATTATTATTATTATTAATGGACTAAATCTGGAGATTGTTGGTATGACCTCTCCAAAAAATGTACACATATTTGTGTAAACCATGTTTTCTGAATGTATAAATTGCTGCTTCAAACAGAATATTCGGTTGATTAGATGAAGAATCCAAAAAACAAAGAAATTAGAACTGGTTATCTTTAAAAGAAAACAACCTCTTCTAGGTAATGTCTTTTCAGCCTCCTTGGTTTCCCATGCTTCAGTTACATCTAAAGGAAAGATGGCATGAGGGATCTCCTTCTCATGGGCTTTTTTAGACTAGGAAAGCTGCAAAAGGATGGAGAGAGATGTCAGAAAACAAACAAACAAATTACTTGCAATGATCAAGTCTATACTGTTTGAAGCAGTATAGAAATCTTAAAAATAAATAAATTATAAATTATAAGTAATCTCAAAAGAATCTTCAAGGATTCTTTTGGAGGGGGGAATCAAGTACTGGAGGTGGGGTAGGAAAGGACATTTCTCAGAAATGGCAAGTAGATTTCAACACAATTAGACAACAACAGTTTTGGAAGGTAGCCAGAAAAGAGGTTCTGACACTGGAAATCTCCCTCCAAGGTTGGAACATGCTGACCTTGGAGGAAGAAAATCTCAATTACTAACCTTGGACCTGGTAAATATTGAAACTATTTTACAAGTCTACTGTGCAGTACTTTTTAAACACAGATGTTCCATAGCCATGCACATAGTCTCCAATCCCCCTTCTGTCAGGACTTTAAAATAAACTTCATAGCCTTATGAATACCTTGAAAATAGAAAAGGCTATTTCTCTGGCAAGCTGTTTAGAATCCAACCAGCAATAATTTTAACAGGATAGTGTATATAAAAATGAGGCTTTGTTTATAGTCTAATAACCAGTATCTTACATTGTTACTTAAATAAAGATGATTTATGGAGCCCATCCTTGTTTTCTATTGTTTTTTTCTTTATTATGTTCCCCATGAGATAATGTGTCCTTGGTCTGTTAATCATGTTTGATTTTTCCCTCCTTTGCTTTAATGCTCAATTATAATACCATTTAGTGTTGCTTCTGACTCATTGCCATCTAATATTGAATCCCCAAAAAGGACTATTAATAGAAAGCTCAATCAACTTCTAAATGCATATATTTCCTCTAGGTACTACTCTAATTGCAATCATAGAAGACATTAGAAAAACATGTTGTAAGATGACAGAATACATCTAATGTAAAGTGCCTAAGACAATGAATAAACACGTATATGATTCATCTTAAGTGCTTTCGGAATGGAAGCCTATTAATCCACATACCTGCTGAATGACTCAAAATATAACAAAGCGATGTTATGCAATAAGAATAGCTTGTAATAACTTGATGTTTCTACCACAAAAATGAAACAAAGAAAACCCAATGTTGAAAATATTTTGGTTAGCTAAATCAGCTGATTTTTCCCTGCTAAAGGACTTAATTAAAAAGAAAATGCAAACTTTTTAAAAAAATGGTTGGGTTAACCTTGTAAGATGAATAACTCATTGTACTAGACAAAACAGATAGACCAGAAAACAGACAGAAAGACTGCATTAATATCTTGATTTCCCCCCCCCGAACTTATATTGAGAGAAAGAGACTGGTGCAGTTAACTGTTTGCCTGTTATATATTTTATGGCCTATTCTGTGTCCATAATACAGGATATGATTAAAAAAAAAAACACAGAGTCAAACTGAAAATCATGAAATGACAATCTCAAGTTCTTAAGCAACGTGCACAGATAAACTAAGCAAAGAAAAAGAAGTTAACGTTGTGGGGGAGGCACAATAGATTAGCCACCTTGAATGATTGTAAGCATATATACAGTGCCAATATCAACCAAATTAGCCAGTAAGGAGAAGGACCAAATCTTTTTGGCAGTGGTGCTAATTGTGTAAAATAATCTCCCGTGGCTAGTTTATTTAATCCTCTCCTTGTGTCTTTTAAATGGACTGTTAAGATCATTATATTTCAGATGATCATTTTTCATTCAGACATTTAAATAGGCTTTTATGATTTAAGATCCCCAAATCCAAACCCAAAGGGGGGGGGGGGAATGGAGGATTTTCCTAACAGAAGAATTACATCTGTTACTACTCACACTTGTACAGAAACAGTTTTTACATTCCAAGAGCAACCACTCTTCTAACATTTTAGTCACTAGATTATAGCTTTTTCTTTTCATTTAATTTGCACGTGTTATATATTCGTAATCATCTGAGTTATGATTTATCTCTGAAAGTCGATACATACTGTAAGTCCTGAATGTCAAAGGGTCCTCGGATGAACTGTCTTCCACCAGTATCTCATTTTTTTTAAAAAACACAAATACATATGTGTGAGAACACACACATTCCCCACTAAAGCTTTCATATGGTTAATGTCAGCCTCAGATACGAGGGACAACATTATGCCCAAGTGGACCTCATGCACCTTGATATATGCTTGAAATGAGATTTCGAGTAGCCTATTCAAAGGGAATATTTCTTTGACATAGAATTGATCCATTAATTTGCCACTTGGATTTGTCCAAGCAGGGCCTTTGCCTTCCTTAACAAATATTCCTCTAACTACAGTTACTCACAAGGTGAACAATATAGATGTAAGCTTTAATCAAACATAAGTAGGATGCATTAAAATATAAGCCTATGGCTACAAATCATCTCAGATGGAGTATAAATGCTTTCCACAGAGGCTGGATTGCGTATAAATCCTAAGGGATTAATATCTAGAGAAAACAAGACACTTTATTTTATTAATACAGCTGTATTCCATCTTTTGTTTTGCTGCATTATATTTTGTTCTTCCCAAGTAACTCACATAAAGCTCAGATTTTTTTATCTAAAGGTAAAAATGTATATTTAGGCAAGCAAACTTCTGCAAAAGAGGGTAGACTGCAAACTATTGCCTGAATTGATTATTTTAAGGCATTGCAGCAAAATTAGGTAAAATGCAATCTCAGATGTATTAAAGACATTTAGGTGCTTCCATGGATATCTGAATAAAATTAAAGTCTTAGCAATGATGAATATTCATTGGGCACAGTATTTTCTTGAAGCCAATTTCATAATGCCAAAAGCTACATTTATCAGAACATTGGTCTTATTATTTGGATCAACAGAACTGTAGAACATGCTGGCTGGGGAATTGTGGGAGTTGACGTCCACACATCTTAAAGTTGCCAAGGTTGAGAAAGACTGGTCTAAATAAATTCCAACCTTCATTTATTGGTGAATACATGTCAGCTTTTTGAGGTAGACCAGGTCAGAAAATAAACAGAGCAATGATTCCAGGAATGCTATTTTATTGTTGTAGGCTACAATGACAAAATCTTGAAAGCCTGCCAGAGTTTCCCACTGTCCCTTCTTATTTTAAATTGATTCAAGTTATATTGGAATTTCTTTCTCATGCTTTCTCCTTTTCCATGACTGAAACTATTATTTATTTAACTGCCCCTGTGTGCCTCCTTCAATGTTATCTACATATATCACTACAAATCATTAAGATAGGGTCTATGTGAGGAATGCAATCCTTTTCTCACAGAGTCCCTAATGCATGGACGAACACCTCACTTAAGAGATTTAGAAATACAGCTGAAATGTCCTTTAGATCCTCCTCTGCCATGTTTTGGAAAAACTTCTACTTTCCCCCCAGATTTGGAGAATGCCCTTACAGACCCCATTCTGCATGCATTCCAGGTTTTTCTTTTTCTTTCTTTTTCTTTTTTATTACACTACTCACATTTGGCATCACTTCATCTGTATTCAGGATTTCCTGGATTATTATTATTTTTTAATTGTGGTAGGACCATGTTCTCAAGCCAGATACCAGGGTCACTGCATATACCAGTTCCAATTCTAACAGCAGCAAATGAAGTACAAAATAAGAATGTTTTTAAACTGCGAGCCCTGGATATCAGTGCCCAAATGGACATGGAGGAATTGGCTAAAAATGGGTCATTAAAATGGTTAGCTAAGAACAAAAGTACCTTTAATTCCAAAAAATATCAATGAGTCTAACTCAAAACCTAAGAAGGGCCTACACTAGAGCTAGGTTCGAATTACTGGACTCCATGGTCAAATATGGTCATTTCCATCATGTGCCTTATGATGAGAGGCTATGTGTCTGTGGGGACCAACCCATAGAAGATATTGTCCATGTTTTGTTCGACTGTAAACTTTATGACTCACTTAGGCTTAATTATTTGTCCCCTCTGTTGGAAAGAACATTCCATTGGGACTCCAAATACAGATTATCCTATTTTATTTCGGGCACAAATATCTTTATTGTGAGTAGGACTGCCAAGTTTGTGGACAAGGCAGCTCAGTTGAGAGCCTGATATATAGAACAGATTGGAGTATCATGTAGGGGGGATGGTCTCATATGAATCTGGATTATGATATTAGCGATACATAATTATTTTATAGTAGTATTATACTTTGTACTATCCCATTTTATTATTATATATTTTATTGTATCATGGATTTTGTGTATTAGTTATTTGTTTCACCTTTGCTGATGTTTCTTATCCTTGTTGATATGGTTGTAAGACAAATCAATAAAGTTGAAAGTAAAGTAAAGTAAAAAAAGTAAAATAAGAATGTTAGGTTTATAAGCTTAACGTACTTGGAACAACCCAAATGGTTGCAAATGCTTAAGATGCAGAGTTCTAAGATATGTGCATGTTCAACTCAAGGTCAGAGGTAGCACCGGCTGACACATGGAATGGCAAGCAGATGTGGACTATCATTTCATACACTCTTTATCACATGGCAGTGTAACTGGCAAAGAAGGGGGAAGTTTAACAAACCAAATTGCTGTGTCAAGTATGAAAAATGGGAATATGACACTGTGGCTCCTAGGTTTCATTTTTTTAAAAATCATGCCTTTAAATCATGTCTTGCACCATATATTCTTTGGCTCTTCTGGAAAGACCAAACATGTGCAAAAGTAAATGTGAGCATTTCCCCTTTGGAGGACATATTTTCTGCTAGTTTTGTTCCTAAAATGAAAAAAGGGAGGTTAAGGGAGTTATCCTGGATTTATGCTCTATATGACAACAGAATCCGTCTGTCTATTTGCTGGTAACACACACCGATAAAAAACAACCATGATGCTTACTTCCAGAATTATGGGAAACACATTAGTTGATGATAAGAATAATAGAATGATAAAATGATTTTTACAGAGGATTTGTACTTCTGTGGGCTGTTTTTAAACTTGGATTTAACCTGCAATGAAAGTATTATGATGTTCAATTTTCTGGGCTACATAATAGCTATGGAATGTAATGAATTCCAAAATGATGCCTGTCTTCAGTGCTAAAGATATCAAATGAATTATTACACCTCTTAAGCATGGCACCTTGAGCTCAGGGCAAAATAGTTCTCTTTCAGAAGCAGGAGGGAATGATGGCAATGGGTTATTGCACAATGCACATCCATATAGAAAACAAATCTTTTAGGAACTTTGAAATGCAGTCAGAACTTAAGAGAATTTGCAGGTAATACTAACCTAAGCTTAGCTATTATTTAATCTCATGAGGATGCATGACAATGAGGCTTTTCTACTTTGCCATGGCTACCAGTGAAAGGTAGAAGCTCTTTGTACTGTCGAAGGCTTTCACGGCTGGCATACGAAGGCTGGTGTGGATCTTCCGGGCTGTGTGGCCGTGTTCTGGAAGTTCTGTTTCCTAACGTTTCGCCAGCATCTGTGACCGCCATCTTCAGAGTGCAGGAACACAGACAGGAGCAGTTCTCTCTGTGCCCAGGATGGTGTGACCCTTTTGTGGGTATTTATAGAGATCTGAAGGGGGGGGGGGAATTGGGAGGGGGTTTGGGGGTCTGGGGGGGTTAATGAGTGGCTGCTTGTTTTGGTATCAGAATATCTGTGTATCTTCCTGTGGGTTAGGCAGGGTTTTTTCTTCTATTGAGTTGTTAACGAGTGGCTGCTGAGGGTGATTAGCATGTTCATTGTGTGAGCTGTTCACATGTCCTGGTGGTTGAGCTGAGTTCGTTGACCTTTTGCAGGCTGTATTTTTCAGGATTGGTAGCCAGGTTTTGCTGATTTGTGCTCCTGCACTCTGAAGATGCCGGTCACAGATGCTGGCGAAATGTTAGGAAACAGAACTTCCAGAACACGGCCACACAGCCCAGAAGATCCACACCAGCCTTCATAGAAGCTCTTCTTTTTGTTCTAGGCCAACCTTAGCTTAAAAATAAGGTCTAATAATGCACATTATTTATTTGTGGGTTTTGTGTATTTGCTTCATTGGTTGTCTTTTACTCATGTGATTGTTAATAGCAGCTTAACTAAATCAAGCTGTATGGGAAACAGAAACCGAAAAACAAAAATACAAGATAATAATAGTAATAATAGTAAAACGTTAGTCTGTGGGCAAAATTGACAGTTCAAGAAGAAAAACATCAAGTAAATGATTACATCAGACAAGCAAAAATAAAATGCACATCATCGTTTGCAAAGAAAACATCCTGAAAGTAGCAGAAGCAAAAAAAAAAAATGTCTATAAAAGTGAATGTGGGAAACTATTTAGAAAATTGGAGAAGTAAACCATTATGTAGCCAATACATTAAAACAGAAAAAAAAAAACCCTGAAAATAAAATGAAGAACATGAGGAACAAGGTGATCGTTATTAGCTAGCACCATAAAGAAAGAAACAAAAGGATTAATTTTTGTAGCTCAAGAACAAGCACTGCAAACAGACGTGATGAAATCAAGGATTCAACATCTATCGGACAGCTGCAAATGAAGACTTTGTAAAGGAAAAGATGAAACCATGGATCACATAATTATTAGATGAAACAAAATTGCTCAGACTGACTATAAACAACATCATAATAGAGAAGCCAGAATGATCCATTGACATCTGTGCAAAAATTATAATTTCTGTGTTTCCCAAATGTGGTATAATCACAAAATTGAAAAATTATTGAAAGTGATGGTGCTAAAATTTTATGGGATTTTCACATACAAACTGATTGTCATCTATGACACAACATACTAGATACAATAGCAACTGAAAAGAAATGAGTAGATGTACTGTAGATGGGGAAAACTTTGTTTTTTAATAGATGATGGCAGTAGCAGGGCCAGAAGAATTGGGGAAAAACAACTGGAAAAAATGCAAAATATAGAGATCTAACTATCTCAATGGGTAAATTATGGAAAAGAACTTGTAAAGTCTTTGCTACAGTTATTGGCACATAAGGTAGAACAGCCAACAGATTAACAGTTTTCACAAAAAAATAAATATTTGAGGTATATGAAATGTAGATTTATTTAAAAAAAAAACACCTGGACACAGTTTATCTCTTAAGATGTTATTTAATTGATTTCTTGGGTACTTGACTATTCAGATTTTCATCTTATGTAGAGGGTTCCTCTTAGCTTGTCCCCACAACCACTTGAAAAGTGGGGTTGGGCTAAGCAGGAATGATTTTCTCAAACATGTGCAGTGAATTCCTGTTCAACAGGGAACTAAGCTTCAGTCTCACTGATTCAGCACCCTACATTACACTACACTGGCAAATATAAACTTCAGTCCTGCAATTCATTTACATTTTTTTTCCTTTGCACAATTGCACACACAGTGGAGTTAAGTAGCCCTTCAGGTGTTACTTAAAGTTACCTAGATATAAAGGAAAGTCCCTGAATTATTTATGTTATTCAATTCAATTTATATGGTCATTCACTTACCAAATGAATTTAGGTGACCAAACATCCTTAAAAACAAAAACAACAACAAAAATTACAAATAATAAAAATCCAGAAAAGGAGGTGGGAGCAGTGGGGAGAGAAAGAAAACACACATGAACATCTATAGTGCCAGGCCAAAATTCACCTCACAGATATCAAAAGATACTGACAGCTCCCCGATTCAGTGCTTGAGGGAAGATCCAGCACATCAGGGCCTTCTCAAAAAAGTATCAGAGCCATCTGGACCTCAGAGGAGATGCTGCTCCATAGGATAGTACAATGACAAAGCCGCCAAATGGCCCTATTTAATAGACAAGATTCAGAGGCTGCCAACCCTACCTGAGCTTGTTGGTCAGGCAGAGACAATTGGAGATAGAAGGTCCTTCAAAAAACCTAGTCCTGTGCCATGGAGGTTTGAGTTGATGACTACCACCTTGAATGAACCTGGAAGCCTACTGGTAAGCACTACAGCTTGCATAGTAGTGGTGTTGCATAGGTGAACTGAGGTGTGTCTATAACTAGCTGCCCTGATGCATTTTGGGCCAGTTGTAGCTTTCAAATGGTCTTTGAGAGCACATTGCAGTAACCCAAACAAGAATCACAAAGGCATGAGTGAATGTAAGCAGGGTCTCCCAATCCAGGAATGGGTACAACTAGCATACAGGATGGTTCTGTGCAAAGGCTCTCCTAGCTATGGCTGTCATATCCTCCTCAAGCAAGAATCACAAATCCTGAATGACACCAGATTGCACACCAGTTCTGACTGGGGCAGTGCAGTCCTCTCCAGAACTAAAGATGGAAAAGGATACACACACACATCTGTGCATGCACACACACACACACACAGCATATGGGCTAGACCCTCCCAAGTCCAGATGGAAGATTCTACAGAAGGTCGTGGAGAATAACAGGGCTAAGATCCTGTGGGACTTCCAGATCCAGATGGACAGGCAGGTACTGGCCGATCAACCAGACATCATGGTAGTAGACAAGGACCAGAAGACAGCGGTGGTGATAGATGTAGCAGTGCCAAGTAACAACAATATCAGGAAGAAGGAGTATGAGAAGCTGGAGAAGTACCAGGGGCTGAAGGAGGAACTAGAGAAGATGCGGAAAGTAAAGGCCAAAGTGGTCCCAGTGGTGGTAGGAGCACTCGGGGCTATGACTCCTAAGCTGGGAAAGTGGCTCCAACAGATCCCAAGAACAGCATCAGAGCTCTCTGTCCAGAAGAGTGCAGTGCTAGGAACAGCTAAGATACTGAGCAGAACCCTCAAACTGCCAGGCCTTTGGTAAAGGACCCAAGATTGAGGAAGACATACTACCCATAGGGGTGAGAGGGGATGTGGATATATATATATATATATATATATATATATATATATATGCATGCATGCATGCATGCATGCATGCATGCATATGTGTGTGTCTGTGTACATACATATATACATACACACCCTTTTCCAGAACTAACTTTCTCTCTCTTTCTCTCTTTCTCTCTTTCTTTCTTTCTTTCTTTTTCCCTCCCTCCCTCCCTCCCTCCCTCCCTCCCTCCCTTCCTTCCTTCCTTCCTTCCTTCCTTCCTTCCTTCCTTCTTCTCTCCAGCCATTTTACAATTCAGTAAGGGACAATTCCAGTAACAGTGGATAGTTTGTGGATGTTACATTAATGCACATGTCAGTGTAATTACAATGTGCCCGTACAGAATTGAAGTGCCATTCGGCTACTCTCTTGAAGAGATAGTCTCAGTTTTTCAAAGGTTCATAAATTTTACAAGAAATCCAGAAAGATCAGTGCTAAATTAGAGTGTCAAAGTGGGAAAGGAAGGAATAACAGAGCAATAAAACTGGAGAGGAAAGCATATCTAGACTTCTTAAAACAAACAAATCTGCTATTTTTGATACATAGTATGTGTATAATTCTATTCCTCAATTAAATACATTTTTAAAAATGTTTCCAAGCTGTGTTTATAACATCATGTTGATTATAACAATCGCAATAGGCTGACAGCCTCTCTTTATTCTCAGATTTCAAGAAAACATGGCTTTTCCCCTAAGAGAATATATACCATTACCAAAGATCATAGCAGTTAGAAGATACTTCTCTCTGTTTATGACAGTGAGATCTCTTATTTCACAGAGCTATATGTATTTAAGAAAGGAGCTCCAAAGATTGTTTCATTTTTAAATTCTGCATGCACTATCATATGAGTTTGTTAGAAAATACATACCACAGCATCTTTGTTGACATTGTTCCAACTTGCTCAAAGAAGAAAGGAAGAAAGAATTTATCTTTTTTTTTTTTTTCCCCTATTCCATACTATCCAACAAACTCATTTTTGGTTGTTTGTCATTTCTTGCCCCATTGCCTTATGGACAATGTAGTTGCAAATTTTCATTTCATTTCCAAGAAACATGATGCTAGCGACTGAGAACATTCAGGAAAAAAGAAACTGTATTTGAGCTATGTGATTCTAAGAAATTAATATATGAGGATAATATATATGCATTAAGATGATTTATTGAGGTTACTCTGATTACTCTTAGCTTTAGAGGGGAATTGATAATGCACTGCAAGGGGGAAAAAAAAAACTATTGAATTTTTCCTACCAATTCCTTCTCAATTAGATGAAAGAGACTGCTATCAACATTTCTTTCTAAGGAAAATAGAGTTTTGATATAATACTCATGGATAGACTGTGCTAGGCATGAATGTCCTTCTTTCCTTTTATAATTGTCTGTCCAATGGACTGCATGCTCCCTGCCTTTCAATACCACCAAAGAAAGACATTTTGAGAAAAGATGACTGATGATGTACAAAAGAAAACTAGAGTTGTCAAATCTGGACTGCAAAACTTCAGATGACATCTAGGTAGAACTAAAGAGATATGCAAAAGTAAAATTTGTGCCACTTAGAAGTTACCTAGATTTTTGCAGCTGAAATCTATTAGTCCAAGGAAGACACCATTACCAGGAGTAGCAGCTTTCTACCACTTCCAACAAGAAAGTAATTTTAAAAATATATTCAAGAAAAGTTTTGTTTGTTTGTTTGTTTTTGGTGAGGAGATTGAGAAACACCCTGAAAATAAGGTAGAGACTCTTTTGGGGGAAGGTCAATTTTTGAGCAATTGCAAGTTCAGGTTTTGCACAATACACACTACACACATATAGTTGGGTTCAGAATAAGTCAATTTCCTATGTTCCTACACCTAGGTATGTCACCTTAAGTGGAATATATAAAGATAATAAATGGAGAGAGAATTTGGAGAATCCATCTCCCTTCTTTGCTGGAAGAAAAGAAGCAAGTTCATTAGAAAGCAACACCTTTTAGCATCCAGTGGAATGCCAGAATCAAATGAAATTCACTATCCATATGAGGGCCATCTAACTTGGCTAGCTCTAAGGAAACTTAAGTGTTGCTGAAATGTGTGCAATAGAAAAGAAGGCACTTTCCCACAGTACAGAAGAAATCAATAGGGCTTTTTTCTCCCCTTCTGAAAGCTTATTTGGTATAGGCACTTCCTCAGTGAAAACAAAATGCATCAGCTAATCAATCCCAAAAAGGCCAAAGACTAAACTGGAGGAATGGTGTGCTCTGCATATAACTCACTACAGATATGAAGCAATTTCTACTGAGGATGACAGAAAAAGGTAACATTCTTGTATTGCTATTCACATCCACGCCTGAGCTAAATGAAGAGAATACACTGACAGCTACCATAATCAATAGAGGGTTGTCTCACCCTCCATGGAATGTACCGTGTGTGTGTGTGTGTGTGTGTGTGTATGTGTGTCAGAGAGAGATGGGGGGGGGGTTGCTATTTCTTTTCCAGGGGAATATATATGGGCCACTAGAAAGAAAACAATAGTAGAAATTTCTTGATTGCAGTCTATTTGCCTATGGGGTCAGAATAAAAAGCAAGTGACTTCAAGATGGAGCGTACAGTACTACTACAAGGATGCAATTTGTGTAATCCTATTTGATACAGCTGTGCAATATTCCAATATCTTTTGAATGGTTTTATGCTTATTTTCGACTCAAGCCCTGTTGGCAGCTCTGAAGATGTTCCTTCACTTTTCCTCATTCGGGAGGAAGACTATCAAGACATGCATGATCTTCACAGGAAACCCAAAAGCTCAAATGACTTTTGAAAAGTTGAGCTTCATTACAGCCGTTTTCTGGCAATCAATATAGTGGATCCAAGTTCCAGTCATATGAAGTAAATGCAAGGAAGCCAAGACAGTGCTGACAAATGCTCTGAGTACATTTAAAGAGTCATTGACAAGTACTGACTAATGGAATGACACCGCATCATAGAAGACCAGTCAATAGGTAGGTATGTAGAAGTGGAAGTCAGAGATCTACAATGGCTTTCTAAAGGGGTGAATTTGCAAGACTAACTTCCAGAGTCCATGCACCCATCTTTGGGGTGAGAAATCTGCACGCACACACAGATACATTTTTGTGATCACTACATCTGGGGGGAAAAAAGTCACACATTTAAAAGCTGCATACTGAAATAAGAGCTCAGGTGGAGGCAATTCCAGCTTTAAAATCCTGTACTGAGGACATTTACATACCAAAGAGTAGTATCAGAGAGTTTTATGTTTAAAAGGTTTCTTGGGGAATTTGTCTGAACAACTAGTACATTAGGAAAAGCTGCATATAAAAATGGGGTATGATAGGAAAAGCTGCAAATATAAACGGACACAGAATTTCTTTTTAAAATTAATCCACAAAAAATGCCTCCTTAGCAACACAGACAGGAAAAGTCTCAATCCTTCCTGGTTAAGGAAGGTTCCCCCAAACCACACCAGAGATTAACAGCCTATATATTGAATCATGATTTCATAATGGTCAGCTTGTCCCTGTTGGTCAATAGTTTATTTATTAGATTTGTATTTCCTTGCAGTTAAAGAGTCTCAACAGTTCACATCAATGGAAATACAATAAAATATATATGGCAAAAGAATCTAAAAACAAATAGCAGTCAGTCTGATGGTATAAGCTGTTCCTCCAAAAACTGTGAAATAATTCAGTTTTTAATGGTTTGTAGAAAGCCAATGAAGTGAAGTCAGACTGAATTTGGGGAGGGGGGGGGATGCTATTCCAAAGTGCTGGGGCATACACAGAAATGACTCACCTAATGATCCTCCATCCCCCCCTTACTTAATAAAAATGAGAGGTTACATATCAACACATATAACTAGGGATTCACTACTTTGACAATCTGAATTCCCTTCATGCAGGAAAACATCTTGTGCATACATCTGTGGTTGTTTTCCATTAAAGGGACCAGAAAATTATGGGGTCAGCTTGTTTGTAATAATGAATCAAAAGAATGATTCAAAAGAATCTTAGGATGCTGTATTAATATTTAATATTAAGCCAAATATTGTGCATTATTTTAAAGAAAGTACTGTAGGCATTATGTGAAAACCTCTGCATAGGCTGATAGTTATTGCTATGGAAAAACAGAAAACTAAACCTGGTATTTGAAGAGGAAGAGGAGGAGGAGGAAGAGGAGGAGGAGGAAAACAAAGATGGCAGTATTTTCTATAGCAGCAAGACTGAAATGGTCCTGGGATTTGGAATGAAGTGTCTCTAAGTTCCTTCCCAATCCTTACGTTCTGTGACTGTATGATTCTATGATGTATCCCCACTGGGAATGACATTAAGAAAGGTGCCTCTCCTTTGTTAATCATAAGCCTTTCCTAGCATCAGATATTTGGAGAATTATTTTCAGAAGGGGCAGTAACAAAACTGTGTTCTCTGAAAGTATTCACCACACATATTGAAGGCTTTTATACTTCACTTCTTCAAACAATGACTTCTGAGTTTGACAAGGAAGCCGAACTGGAAAGGTGTTGAAGTGAATACTGCATCTATTAAAGAAACAGCTGCCAGAGAAAAATATGAAAGGACTGCAGCCTTACAGAATGATTGACTAGCATCACCTTAGAGCAACTCACTTTCTTTCTCTTTGTCAGCTCCCCAAAATTTCAAGGAACTTCCTGTTAACCAAACCTTTTAAAGCTTGGCTCATGATCAGAATAAAGCAAGGTTCCCTCCCAGCAAAAAGGCCTATTTGCACACCACGCCATATGTCAGTTGAGTCAACTTCCACCTGCAATAGTCTGAATACAAAGATGTAAAGGGATGTCTGGGAACTTCTGACTGCGTAATGTAGAAGTGGTGTGCAATATATACTACGGTGCAGCAGTTTCGGATTGCTTCTCAAAGCAAAACTTGTGACATATGTTATCTTTGGGTTTTCAAATGTCTCACAGCAGCTTTTGAAGACATGTTTGAGAATGAGATACGGGCTTCAGGCAAGAAAGGATTTGGGCAGGAGACCAAATGGAGCATATGGGACGAAGCAGAATGTGAAAGAAGAGGTAGAAAGCTCAAAACTTAATGAAATGAGGATTTGAGGGACTTTTTAAAGAGGAGGCAGGCCTGCCAAAAACTTTTAATGTTTATATTCTGAATTTACTCTTTCAATTGATCTGAAATTGTTTCTTTGGAAAAGGGCTACTAACCAATAGGTACAGTATGCATTTGAAGGAAATTAAAGAATAACTTGGATAATCCCGGAGCTAAAAAGATTACTTTAGGGTGGCAAAACCATATCAGTTAAAAATGTAGAGTGCTGCAAGGGCTAATAATTTCTTATTAACTAAAAAGATGCATGTGATTAATCACATAGATTTATATATGTGTATTTTGATTTATTTGCTAGATGTACAACCAATCTTTCTTCCAGGAGCTCAAATCAGTATAGGTAAAACTCCTCTCTCTTCCATAATAATAAACCTGTGAAATAATTTGACCTGAGAGATATGGACTGGACCAGTGTCATCCAGTAAACTTCTCCAGCTGAGGATGGATTAGAATTAGCACTCGCCCTTTAGATGAGGTATAATTATACACCTTTAATATGTTGTCTGATTAAAAAGAAAGGGACAATTAGAATGGATAAAACAACCTAGCAAAGTAATCAATTAAACATCATGGCAATAACATTAACACAGTATGGTGGTGCCTCTTCAAATATGATTAGGCCAAAATATTCCTAATTTCACAATTTTTTCCAGGGAAGATGGAGACCACCCTTCCTTTGACAATTCCTTTAGGAGGGGAGCAGAAGAAACTTTACTAAATACCTTTTTCTACACCCATGATGGGGGGAAGAGAGAGCATCCATGCATGCTATTTGCAAACAAGCTCCTTTCCATATCTTTGTAATGAATCAAAGCACAGCGAATGAATAAATGAAGCAATAGAGGATTGTGCTGATATTTCTGTATGACACTGGAACCTGGGAACTATAGAAGAAACTAGACATTCAGAAGATATGCAAATAAGTGGGTCCTTCTATCTTGTGTCTCCCAGCCCATCTCATTCTGTTACAAAGAGAGACACATACACACAGAGAGAGCAACTGGGGGCATGGGAAATTCCAATTTGAAACATGGAAAAGCTCAATTAAGTAGTTCCATTTCCAGAAGAGTCACAAGTCCTCCTCAGTCATTCTACCAACCCATCTGTAGATGGAAGGGAGTCTGCCTTCATCCTGGACCTCCCAATTTTGATGGGAAATGCCTGCACTGAAACTCTTAATTTAGGTAAAAGCAGTTCTAGCTTTTTGACAGGAAATGCTACATTTTGCTTGTAAAAACAGCCCATACATCTTTCTCTTGGAGCATCTGTAAGGTCCATTGTTCCTATGGAGGGATCATCATTCAGCATGAGGCACTACTGGATTGGGTTCATCTTTCTCTGTTCAAAATTCAGCTTATCAAATTGTGACATTCGCAATGTCCCCAGCAGCTGATTGTAAGAACTTTACTTGGGCTTGCTTATTTTTGTTTTCTTATTTTTTCCTCCTTTCTACTCTCTCTGTGTCTTTTTCATTGGGTGTAATTCCTTTAGATTCCAAACCTAAAAGCAGGGGCTACCATATGACTGGTCTTCAGCTGATACTTTGGAAGAAGACAAATCACAAACAATCCTGTCAAAACAGTGAAGTATTTGGATTTGTTGAAGGCCCTTATTGAATGGTACAGACTGTTCAGCATCTCACAACCTACTGACAATTCGGCGGCAACCAGTGTAGATAAAGAGTTATGGATTTACCATGTCTGTCCTGCTGCTCTTTCTTTGTTAAAGAGATGGCTAGACTGACTCAAAGGCACAATGAAAAAACAAATCTGAGGTGGCTTTCTTTTGACTCTCTTCCCAGGCACATATGCACAGAGCACATGCTCTTGGACAGTCCTCCTAGTACAATGCAGCTAGCTGAGTGCTGGGCTTTCTCTTTCTTTATAAGTAAATCTCTTTTCTGTTATAGTTATGAAACCTGTTTCACTAATCATTGTTCAGATCAGGTTCCTGCTTCAAGAATGCTCTCTCTCTCTCTCTCTGTCTCTCTCTCTCACACACACACACACACACACACACCACTTCTAGCCCCAGTGAGATTAAAATTGGAGAGGACTGGGAAGGCAGGGGGTTCCAATTCAATCGACTGAAGTCTATGTGTTCTGTAAATCATCAAGCATCGCTGGGATTCCCATAAAAGATAATTTGCTAACTTTCATTTATACAATAAGATTATTACTGATATTGCTAAAAAAGAACTGTAAGCTGGGTTGGGAAAAGGGGGTGGGGAAGAAATGCTAGTAATATTCAGCCCATGTGAGACTTTTACATTAAATAGACATTTTTAAAGCAAAAAAGCAAAACTGAAGTTTCAACCATAGCTGCAGGGATTTCCCTTCATCAGACTGGAATGAGTCCAAAATCCCTAGGACTATATGGTGATTTAATATTGCCTCATCATAATCCTGCAGGCTGGAACCTTAGGGAGTTAATCAGATTTCTCTCACCATCCTGCCCACTTGATTTAATTAAATTGCTGATTATTTTGTTTTAATGTAATAAGGATGTTAATGAAATATGCTAAACAACACAGAACAACATCATCACAGATAAAGGCAGAATCTTTCTATAAAGCTTACAAGGATGATTTCTATTTGGGTACATGACATAACACTTGTGGCTTTATCCACCAGTTGCTTCTGAGCAGTTTCATGACAGCTAGAACCAAAGTCATCTTTTTGAAGTTGCTTCTCCACAGAGGGGCTATTAGTTATTTATTTATCCATATACCCCACAGAGGTTATAACACAGACAACACCTTGCCAGAGGGATTATCCCATCATATAGGATGATTTACACTGCCTTCCCCAATATTCCTGATGATTCCAACTGGAGATGATATCTAGTGCTTTTTGAAGAACAGGCCTAACACAAACTCTGGTTCTTTAAAATATGGATATGGAAAGCTTCCTAGCATCTATTTTTACCTCCTGACTCAAGATAGTGTAATATTGCCAGTATAATACCTCCATACACTGGTTAGGTTCACACATTACACTGAGCCATAACGTGGTTGGTTTGGTTTTGGCTTAGCGTGTTGTATGAACCCATGAAGGGTTCACCAATGAGCTGGTTTGAGAGGCAGAAATCTATTGACCTGAAGTGTGTCTCTGAGAAGTATAAAGGAGACAGTTAAAAGAAATAAAATTAACAACATTCTACCTGGGGAAGAGAGATGTGCAGATTGGGTCTGATCCAATTTGGATAATTGATCTGGTGCTGGAATTGATTCATATTTCTGATTTTATGTATCGAGGCTATCCAATTCTGAAATTCATTTAAATTAGGGATAACTTTCTTTCTGCTCATTCACCAAAAGCAAAAATCATTTTGATTTGAATTACAGATCCCATTCAACAAGTTTATTTCATTTGGAGATTCAGGCACACTGTCTTCTAAGCTCCTGAATCAAATCTTTGTATTACCTTCTTCTATATCTCATATAGAAGATGGTCCTGTATAGAATTTTGTGTGCAAAATATACTTGACACAGGAAAGAAAAAGTTGACTTTTTAATCTAAATGATATATCATATTCTCTCTCTCTCTCTCTCTCTCTCTCTCTGTGAGATGGGTGGAATATAAATTTAATAAATAAATAAAAATATCTATCTATCTGTCTGTCTGTCTGTCTGTCTATCTATCTCAAAAGCTCTTACAAGTACTTTTCCTTATTCATTCTTCAACATATCCGAGAGGAAGTTCGCAAACGTCACTCTGCTGTATTCACTGGAAACCCTTTTGTCTGCACTCTGCCATAATCAGACTCAACCCTTTGAATATGTATCTGTTTTCACAAGGCACAGCACTGCATATTTATTCCTCTGAAATATTCATCTGCATCCCCAAAGTGCCATAACTGCTACTGTTGCAAGAAATGCCACATGTTATGTACACATTTCTCTTTCAGCACTAGAGTAAACAGATGCTTCCAGCAAGTGAGATTTCTACCCTGTACTGAATTTCCTTTCCTTTCCTGTTGTCACTGTTACTCTTGTTTTAGACTGTTGTCAGGTTGGTTACTGCAGCCCTGGGGCCTAATTTTCTTTCTGCCTACCTTTCTGCTTTAGCCTTTAAAAGCCGTCCTTTGTCTTCCCAATCGGTGTGGTGTTTCATAGGTGGAATTTACACACAGCAACCAAAAAGGTCTGTCTGTCTTAGTTTAGTTAAACAGAATAGATTTTCTGCAAACCACTCAATAACTGTTTTATAAGAAGAACATAAGAATGTAAGCAGTGCCTTGCTGGATCAGACCCCTGGCCCATCTAGTCCAGGAATCTGTTCTCACAGTGTCCAACAAACCATACAAGGAAGTCTACCAGTCTCCTAGTAGAATGGAAACCAGAAAATAACCAGGACAACTTTAAAGGCTTTTCTCTCTTGGAATGGTGGATATTCATGAGCTTTTAAAGTTGGGTATAACAATTATTTTTTTCCCCCTTCCTAAGTGCTGAGCTCTTCAAGATTTCAAAAATGCAATGAAATGATCTTATTCATTTATTTCAGTAAACAGTGATACACAAATCATACCCCAAATATACTACATCAATAGCAGTAAACTGTATTTGCAAATTTCAAATAATACTATTAATATATCTACCAATCAATACCAGATGAGTATGGAAAGCATTCAAGAGAAACTCAGCAACTCTGAAAGTGATTTTACCATATCAGTCCATTAGAAAATAACATAAAATGTAGGTGATCGAGCAAATGAGACAGGGCAAAGCTTGTGTCATAAAGCCACACTACTTGCCATTTTGGCATCATCCTAGTTAGGAATGGAAGCCCATGCTTGGAGGGCATTCACAGAGAAGGAAAACTAAGTGGGGGCTTAGTCCTAACCATCCAATAAATATATAAATAGGATGGACACCTTCTTAATTCTGTGCCACTGTTGTTTGATGACCTGTGTGAGTCAATTTTCAGTAGTGGTAAACTGGGAAGATGGTGATGTCCACGATGTCCAAAACCCAATTCAGAAGCATTCTCATGCAACCAGGCTTGGTTCATAAAAATACTTCTTTATTATGGGGTGCATGTAGCTTGCAAACAGAACATTGCTAAAACTAAAGCCTTGGGTAAACTTCCCTCTATTTATCCCCCCTCCCCTTATTGCCTGGCATCTCGATTCTTCTCCACCTGGTGGTGACCTCTTTCCTTCCTCCCCCTCCTACCCGAGCTCCTTCCTGGCTCTTTGGCCCCCAGCTGCCTTGCCGGCAATCAGGCCAGTCTAAATTGCCCATATATGGTTAAGCTCCTTCCAACCTCCCGTTACTACTCCTATTACAACCTTTAACAGCCCCCCCCTCTCCTTAGTTACAAGTGGCAGAAACAAATCAATCCAACTCCCATCGAATGCAATACAATGGAAAACAACAATAGTTGGGTGATGCAGGTTCTGACAGTAGGTTCTGGTCCACAGTCAGCCATGGAAGCTTACTGGAGGACTTTGGGTCAGTTGTACTCTGTATCTCTCCCTACCCAACCTTCCTCACAGGAATGCTGTTGTGGGGAAAAACAGGTTTAGCACTGTACTTAGATATAAGTAGAAAATGAATAAAAATACTAATGAGAAGTTTCAGAGTTGCTAGAAGGTATGTTCAACACTCCTCAGTTCAGGAAATTTGGGTTGAAAACCATGCGCTTGGTTTCTTTTGCTTCTCAGCAGATAATTCAAAGAAACTTTATGAGTCCTATATCTGCCCAGACATAATTGGTCATGGTTTTATGTGATTCATCCCAATATATTATTCCTGACCTCTTCTCTCATAATTAACTCTGATGATGTTTTGCAGGGGAGGCTCTGGCCCAGGGCAATTAAAAAAAAATTAATTGAGTTTTATAGTTTGGGTTATCGAATGATGACTACACTACTATGAATATGCATCCTTGCCACTCTGTGATTCCCTTAGTTCATCACTAGAAGTAATTAGGCTATCGTTAAGTTGTCTTAAAGGAGCTGCATATTACATAATTAATAGAGCAGACCCTTTTTTTTCCCCTTTAAGTGAACATGACAGTTGTTGAAAATTCCATAAACATATTTCTCTGTTTTTCCCATGCTGTACTGCTCATACTTTGCATCTGGATGGAATTTCTCATTTGAAAATATTAACCGCCAATAAGAGTCCAGGCAACCCCAAAGAACAGAAAATCCTTAACACTTAAGCCAGAAAGATGCAGTGAAATGGTTATATATATAATCATACGCATGCACACGCACACACATTTCTTGAATCTATATATAGCCCTTCTGAGAATTGTTTCTTGGTTTCTTTTGTATAATTTCTAGAATTTGTCACCAGGGAAATACAATCTAATATTGCATGACCTCAGCAAATTATAAGTAGTATTCCTGGGAATTCCATGGTTGTATTTTTTTTTTTCCAGTTATGGACAAATAGATCAGTCTCTTTCCAATATTGTTTTGCATCATTTTATTCATAACTTCTTGTTTTCGAATTAGCCTGTAGCTGATTTTATTTTAGGGGATTTATATTTTAATTCTATATAATTTATATTTTCTTTAATTTTTCTTTTAGTTTATTTAGCTATTATAATGTAGGATTCCTCCCCAACAACTTGATTTGTCTGAATTGTATCCAAATAAATTAAACACACAATATATTGAAGAAACGAGAAAACTTTTAAACCACAATAAATCCAGCTGCAAGAATGAAAACAGTGTGTCACAAAAGAAAATGAAAGTGAAACTCACCAGCTAAATAAAAGAGCAAACTTTTAAAAATACACAACAACAATTATTAAAGACCATGAGGGAATAACAAGATTTTTTATCTGGTAGTAAAAAAGTAGAACATCTCTCTTTAGGGACAGCATTCCATAGATAGATATCATAATGACACAAGGCTCCTTCCTTGTAACCATACCACTTTCTCATTATGTGGGTCAAAAGTAAAATCCAGAAGTCGCTCCAAATGATTATTTTTATGGTATGAATAAGTAGATAATTGGAAAAGGAACTAAGATGGCAATCAGAAAATAATATCTTTAGTGGTCATCTTGCTAAGTGGTATTTTTATTTGCTCGTTAGCTTTCTATTTAGTAATTTTTTTTTAATTTTACTTAATTGTATTAATCCTTCTCTTTGCATCGTCTTTCTATTTTGTTCCTCTGTTTCTTTTTTCTGCAAGATAAATCTGAATGCTGAAGCTGATGGGACAAGAGATTCGGGATGATAATGTAGCTGATCTGTAAGTCAATGCTCTTCTACAAAAGTAATAAACCCAAATATAGCAATTCCAGCATTTTTTTTAAGTTGGAAAAAGATTGTAGAGTGAGATCATGACCACAGTGTGCTGAGAGCTGTTAAAAACACCTACATTTCAACAAACTGGTGACCCATAGGTAAATGGTAGATGAAATAAAAGCTGTTTTACAGGATAATACATCTTCCGTATTACAATAGGAGTATGAAAGTTTGATATTATCTGAGGAATGGTTACTGAAAATGGACCCTATTATTGGAAGATACTCACTGCCAGAAATAAACCAATGACAAGTAGGGATGATAAAGTTTCAGCATAATATGATAGTAGCAACTGGCCTCAGGACAACCAGTTTGGTGTAGTGGTTAAGGCACCAGGCTAGAAACTGAGAGACCATGAATTCTAGTCCTATCTTGGGCACAAAACCAGCTGGGTGACCTTGGGCCAGTCTCTCTCTCTCTCAGCATTAGGAAGAACGCAATGGCAAATCACTTACAAAAAAACCTTGCCAAGAAAACTGCAGGGACTAGTCCAGGCTGACTCAAAGACAAAACAAAAACCAAGAAACAACAACACTCAGTTATCCATCTGAATCTCTAGCTTTGAAAAAACCTGTTTTAGGAAAGTTGAAAGACAGTCCTGATAATCCAAGTAAGTAATAAACTTTGAGTAATTGCTTCAAGGCTACTTTTATCTAGCGACTTCTGGAGGAAGAAATGGCAGATTGAAGACAGCTCCACCAAAAACAGAGCTGATGACCATGGCAAAGAAGGAGGAACTGGTGAGTAGACTGGCTCTTTGAACCTCTCTGGCCAAAGAGAGGATGGGAGATCATCTACATGTGCTCCAGACAGTTGCTTCTCATAAGGAGACCACAAGACAGTGGCCTCTGGCAGGTTTTGAGCACTGGGAGATGAGGGAATAACCATCTTGCTCAAACCGTTTTCATCCAGAGCCCCTTTCTAAACCACTCTTTAAAAACCTCATGTACAAATGGTAGCTTGAATATCAGCTGAGGGCCAGGGATTTTTTGTTTGTTTATATAGTCTTGAAAAACTTTATTCTGCAATCTCAAGAGAGTTTTTTATCCAACTGAAAACAAATATGAGCAATTTTTGTCCTCGGTGTGCTTGGCAAATTCTTCACAAAGACCAACAGAAGGATCCTGTGGTGTCTCAGAAGCCAACAGAGAACAGGTCATCTTAAATAGTGCTGATGGTTGACACAAAACTAATGTAATAAATTCAGAGAAGTATTGATCCTTCATTGCTCTTAACACTGCTATTTGGGCCTAAATGTGGACTCTTAGCCATATATGATCATCTTTACTCCTTGTCTTTCGCCAGCACTGCTCTAGACTTCTGTGTAGGTACTTCATCACCTGGAGCTTCTCAGGAAACCAAGGAGCATCCTTGGATCAATATCCCAGGAGAGGCTATCAGAGACCACCTCTAATGAGCACTGCAGTTGCCTCTGTATTATACAATCAACCAGTTAGCCCTACATGCCCACACTGTATGGCCTTTCCCCCAACTGAGAGAGAAAGTGGCATGTATTTAACTTAAAACTTTTCTTTGCAGTTGCAATGCAAAGAATAATTTGTGCGCACATGATCTGCTTTTCCTTTCTTTTTAAGTGTATTCATTTATAACAGTTTGCAGTAGGGACCAGATGGAGTTATTTCCTTTTCTGTCCATTAAGCCTGAGAAGCCCAAGAGATAAGAACCCAATGGAATAGTGACTCTAGCATCTCATGCTAAGAACATTTTAATAAGGCATAACCAGGACTGCAATTTGTCAGCATTGATACCAGGACACAGGGACAATGGAAGACACAAACTGAAGAGCAACTGAAAAATAATGTTGGACAATTGTTCTTTCACTGATGGAAGCTGATGTGCATTTTGGTGTGACAAAGACATGGACATACATTCTGCTGATATAAAGTACAGAAATATTAGGTGGGTTTCCCAAGAATCTGGGATCAGACTCTCCTGTTTGTAAGGCATATGTAAGCAACTTCTGTCCCCTCTCATGCCCACCTTATTCTTAATGACATGAATCACAAGGAGGAAAAAAAAGTCAGGTTAATGTTCCAAAGGGCCTAATTAGAATCAAGTGAGAGCTAGAAAAGGCAACAAAGGTGATTTCAGTCATAGTCCATATGAAAAGCTCTAATTAAGAAGAATGATGTCCTTTGCTTCATGTCCCTGGAGGGAAGTAAGGGCTATCTTTAACTCCTTCTGACCTACAGCAACAAGGATGTAGAAGCAGATCTGAATGCAGGAAAATAACTCAGTGGTGGCTTCTGCAGAAAAAGATGAAAGGATAGACAGAAAGCAGGACTGAGTGAAGTCTCAGTTCAGAGATTTAAAGGCAATTCTATCAAACCTCCAAAATCAAGTTGAAATGCTGTTTCAGATGTCTCTGACTCAATTCAGTGATTTGGAAAATGCATAGAAGGGTGTCTTTTTTTTTTTTTTTAAATCAGTTTAGTAAATTCAAAAGGACCAACCTGATTTCTGACACTTCTAATTCAAGCCTCAGTCTGATTTTCCAAATTAATCCAAAATCATCAAATCATTTCAACTCAACTATTTGAATGGATCAAAGTGTTCTGCACACTCTGACTGGATAGATTAGAGTGCATAGATTTTTCAACCTAAGGATAGCATTAGACTTTAAAGTATTATATTGGGAGTTGGGTTCCAAAAAGCATGATAGGTCAGGACAAAAACTATATTTCATTTACTTTTAAATTTAAGTCAGATTAATTACTCCACAACTATTTAATAATTACACTTTTCAGTCACATGAATGACCATTGTATTACTGATCAGGATCCAAAGACTCATACAAATGTATTAATAAATGGTTCAAGTGCAAGTATGAATGAACTCTGAAAAGGCAGCCAAAGCTTGAAAGCCTTATGAAGAAAGATTGAGTCCTGAGTGCTGCTGGGGAGGGGTGTGGGGGAGGGAAATACAATGAAAAATAAGAAAGGAAGGGAAATAAAAATGGAACATTCTGGGTAAAATCCAGCTGTTCATCTTGCAAGATTTCCTTGCAGTTTCTATTTGTTTTTGATAGCCTGATCATTGATAATACAATTAAACTATGATTAATCATGTTAGGGACAGATGATCATGGAAAACATCTATCTATGTGGTCACTAAGAATCGATGCTGACTTGATGGCACTTAATCAATTAAATCAATCAATCATCATTAATTCATGTATATTGACCACCAGGAGGCACCATGTTTCATCCCTATTGGGAATCAACAGACATGTGTAGATAGCTCTTATTCTATGGGGTTCAAACCCTCTACCAAGAACTGAACTCACAGACCTTCACACTTTCATGACTATATACAGTGCATTAACTTTAGGAGTAATCCAATTCCTGATACTCAGCAATTGCAGCAGTTGCATGAAAAACCCCATACATGGGGGTATGACATACATCTGTCTCTCTCTGCTCTGAGAGCTTAAGGGAAGGGGAACTCTGTATACCATTCTGAAACCGTCCCATTAATTAATTTTTAGCCTTTTTTTTATCAATAGTCAGCAGATAGCAATAATTAAAATACAGAATAATTTTAAAAATAAGTTGAAAACTAATGCTGTAATTAATTAGCCATTAAAAACTTTGAAGTGCTATCCTAAAGGCAGAGAAAGTGAAAGTCAAACAGAATTGTCAGTGAAATACATTCCATAGCCTGGGAGTTCCACCTCTCATTTTCCATGTTTTTTCCCCCCTTATGAAAATCTGGAGGTCTCTCTGAATTGTCCCCCCTCATGCATGAAAGGTGTCATTTGGACAACAAGTTTGCTTGTCATCAATAAGCAAGGCAGTGTGAGGAAGTAGATATAATTTTTCAGTGCTGAGCAAATTTTGAAAAGGCAATAAAAATGAAACATGAGGATAATCCAGAGGTGACTGGAAATTAAAGAGTTTTTTTTCTAATTCCTAATTATCAGTTATATCAGAAACTTAGTTTGACAGATTATAAAACAGTTTACAGGAAAGCACACTGGTTTCCCTGTTTTAATTTCTTTTAATACACTGCCTTGTTCTGAATTAAGTTAGCAATATTGCAATCACCTTAAAAATTCACATAAGCTTTCCATTTTCCACTTGAGGAAAAGTGTTTGCTTTTACTCACCAAAAGGAAGGTATGCAAGATATTTTAGAAGGGGCATAGCAGTAAGTATAAAAAGGTATTTGAACATGCAATCTTCTATATTTCTTGTAAATTAATTGTACCTCTGTTGTCCCACACCCTGTCATAGTACAATATGATATTACTTTTTTTTTTGGTCCCATTGTGCTATGGATTGAGTATAATGTATTCTGATTAACTTGTATGTTATCCAATTAAAAAATATTTCAGAATTACAGTTATGATTGTTTTACAGATAATTTAAGTTGCTAAACCTGCATTTTCTTTAAGCAAGTGTAGCGGCGTGTTCATCTTTTATCCCAGTTTTGGTTTACTTCTCCCTTAGACAATTGATTGGGTCAGATTTTGAAAGATTTGTGTTTGGCTATCATTAGTCTTATCTTTAAGAAAACTGGAAAAGATAAACTGGCTCATTATTGTCCAGCTGGTTGTTTTAAGCACTTACCAGTAAGATCTATAAGGCAGTTGTAATGGAAGCTGTTAGATTGGCTGGACTCAGAAAATATCCTGGCTGGAAACACTTCAGAGATGGTTACTCCTTAATGGATCAGAGACTGGTACTATATAATTTGGTGCTGATGATAGATAGATAGATAGATAGATAGATAGATAGATAGATAGATAGATAGATAGATAGACAGACAGACAGACAGACAGACAGACAGACAGACAGACAGACAGACAGACAGACAGACATCTAAATCAGCCCTATCTGAGCATTTGTACACTTCAAGCAGGGTTTTGATTCTGTTTCTAGAGAAAGCTCATGACAGTTAGCTTATGGCTAACTTCTCAATAGATCATGATCTGCTCTCTCTCATCTACAGATTGTATGTCAGTACTAGCCTGAGAATAAGATACAACACAACAGGACAGCTGTCAGAAGTAATACAGGTTAGGAGATGAGTAAAACCACAATATATCTTGCTTGAGGACTAGATAACAATGTTATACTGGGCTATTCAGACAAACAGAAACATCAGTACTGAATAAAAAACATAGCCATCTTGTTATATGTATTGTAGATGATGCAGTTATTCTGTCATGCATCCCAAGAGGATTAGGGAAGGAGAAGACAATACAATCTAAATATTTCTAGTATAATCCTCAGAAACTAGAACTCCATTCTACTTTTGTTTTTGATTTCTCTGAATGGTAGGATCTATCTTTACCACTTTAAATAAATGTATGCAAATAAATACAAGTACAAAAATTTTATGGAGATATTGCATGCCAAAATGTGTGCATTTATTCAGAAAGCATTTATATTGCCCACTCAATTAGCAGCTCAGGGAAGCTTAGAAAAAAATCAGTAAGACCATTACTAAAAAGGAAAAAAAAATACTTTAAAGAACAAATATTTAATATTTAAAACAACATTTCAAAATATGTTTTTGTGATTGTTTTTTTAATGTACAGCTGGATGCAGACTTGTAATGAAATTATGCTTAAAAAGTGGCTTTAGAGAAACTGAAGCAGTTAAATTTGTCAATCCCTCATATTTGTATATGAGTGAAAACATACCTTTGAGTTGTTTCAACTATCATTCCTTCCATTTGTCTTTTTCTTTCCTTCAAATTCCTTTAAAAAATTGAACTCCCCCCCCCCCACTAGAATGAGAAAGAAAGAGACAGAAAAGACCATTCAGGAAATGCAACAAAAGATATGCCCTATATAGAAAAATCAACTGCATAATGCAAAGAGCTTTTAGCAACATCACAGGGTTCCTGCTCAGGAAATTCTTTATAGATTATATTGAACCAAAAAAATCAACAGAAGTTTCAGCTAGGGCAATTTGAAGAATCTCACTTAGGGCCATGAGATTCTCCTCTTCCCCAGCCAACTTCAAATCTGTTCCAGACTTAGCAATGTATATCTTCTTTTCCTTCTCCTTCTCCTACTCCTCCCTTTCAGAGAACTATCAGTTTCCATAAACTCTTTCTTGGAAATTCAGATGAGTTTCTTTGGTTTACTGAAATGTTCCGTGATCAGTTTTCTTGAAGGAGAACTGTTGAAAGAGTTATTAGGGGACAAAACTGCATCTTAAAGTAAAATCAGTTTCAGCGTTGACTTATACTCATTGATTCTATTTCTAGATTTGCATAAAATATATGTGCAGATATAGTATGTATGCAATCATTATTCCGTATGGTCCAAAGACTAAATCTTGTATGCATTCTAGGATAAACAGCCAAAAAAGTAACCCCAAAGTATATTTGAAGACTGATGATTAGGCTTTTAAAAATAAATCATAGCTAAGTAACTAAAACTGTGTTATAATCACAGGACAGATATTCTTTTCATTGAAACCTAGAGGGATTTCTGTCTTTGACAGCATGCCTAATACACAGGTTGATTTAATTGCACTTAAGAGTCTTTTCTCAGTATGTAGAACCAGTAAAGTATTTTAAAATAGTGGGACTCCTGAGAAATAGAGTACCTGAAGCATGATCTTCATGCATATGCATACAGGGCCGTTTCACTTTCTACTGGTCTTTCTAAATGGTAAGAGGTTGATTATAATTCTGTGAGACAACTTAGTCCTTGTCATGCATGCAGTGAATATATGAAGGCACAAATTCATGTTCACATCCACTACATCCTTTCCTGCTCTTTGCATTTTGATCTAAAGCAGAAATGCCCATCCTAAGTGCTTTGGGTGTAGTCTATAAACCCACTCTAAGCATTTGCACCAAAGTGGAATTGTTTAACTGAACCCAAAGGGAAATATAGATTGGGGCAGGAGGGGTACTTTCATTATTTATTTTTAATTTCTGTGTTATCTTTAAATTAACTAAATCAGATTTAGGGTCTTTCCCCCACCCACCTTTGGACCTTCTTACTTTTCAGCATGCAGCCAGAGGATAGGACTTCATTTGAGATGACTGGTAGACCAAAAATTGGCCCCCAGTCTCTTTTGGACTGATTTTAAAACAGATTATTCCTGGGTACCATGTAGTTCATCCTGGACAATGGCACGTCCCTTTCATAGACCTTGAGATTGATCTATATTTTGCTAGAGATAGATACCAACCTACAACGGCTCCAAACTAAAAATAATAGAGACATACTCTAATAAATAGTCATACAATAATAGTTATATGACCAAAACCTGCTGTAGGGTCAGATGTAGCCTTGTCTGTACATGGGCACAAATTAAACACCATAAATGGCAATATCCCAAATCCAACGGTGGATCACTTCAGCTTCACAGGGCACTCTGTCACTGACGTCAAGATGTTCAGTACAAGTAGTCTTGTTTAGCCACTGCCTTGGATAGCAACCATTCACAAATATGACGGTAGTAAAGGGTAGTAAAAAAATCATTTTCCGACCAATGCACACATTTATGCCCATTTCTGCACTTGACAACAGTGCATACCAGAGTGTGAGTAACACTGGTGTTGCTTCAAGAGAGAACTTTACCTAAATGAGATGGCAGCAACCAGTGATCTTCATAGCATCTCTCTCTCTCTCTCTCTGTCTCGTTGTTTGCTTAATGACTATGTTACTTAGCGACCATTTTGCTGGAACCAATTGCAGTTGCTAAATGACAACCACCTGTACAAAGAAACAGCCATACTAAATTCATTAAGAAACGTACTCTTTCTTATGCATACAAAAAAGACCAAAGTTTCTTACAACATAAGAGATGGATCCTCACATCCTTCTAGACCACACTTAAAATGTGGCTAGGTAAGGTGGTTCAACATATTGTGCAAAGCAGGCTAGTCATTGTCTCAGTATGTTGGGTGAACCCACTCATCCCCCTGAGCCATAATACAGTTTGAATTTTATTAATCAGTGTGATTAATATATGTTAATCAGCTTGTCAGTGTCAGAATGCCTATGTCATAATCAATAACAGTTCTGTGAATGTCAATGACTGATAGGTAATCATTGCATCTGCATCCCCAATTTCTAATTTTGCTATTCCTTCTGGTTGTACATACAATACATAGTACTCGAAAGTTTGTAATATTGTACATTTGGTAGCCTTTAAAGTACTATAAGATCGTTGTTTTTTCTGCACCAGTTTCACACAGCTTCCCCTCTCACACTAAGTATATTGTTTGCATAAGCCTTCATGTTTGATATACTTTGATTAACTGACTTTTCCAGGCATTTATGACTGTTGTAGTATTTAAGTCTAAACAACTCAGTTTAGGCAGGATAGAAAATACTAACACCAGCTGGCTGTTTTCTGGGGTAGTTTAGGTGGTAGTCATTTAAATTTGATGTATTAAATGAACAAGATGTCCTATGTGCATCAAACATCTGCATTCTCTCCCTGCTATGAAAATCTGCAAGCCCTATATCTCCTTCCCCTGCCCCCAAAAAGATACATTTCATTGTATTTGCTATGTCAAAATGACATATCTGACTGAATAAGCATTCTATTATTATTCAAGTGCTTTGACATATTTAGAGAGATACTGGGGAAAGGGGGGGGGGGAGTTGTGCCTACCTAAATTGAGCTGACAAACTCCAGGCATACATTTTGCTACAGAATGCCATGAGAAGCTTCAGAGTATTTCAACTAGCAATCTTGCTCTATTAATTTTCCCTGTGGCTTTTCTTCACAATGCAAGTAAGTGACCATCGTAAGGAGGAGATGCTGTTAAATTTCTCCCAGTCCCGCTTCTTCATCATGATGAGTTAATCCCTATGGTGGAAAACCCTCTCAGAGGAAAGTGACCTAATTAAATTTTTTATGTAGACAAAGTAGACTAGAGGGACAAGGAAGTACAGGGAGGAGATAAATCCCTCCCATGCATGAATCTTTAGGATATGAAAAACTCTCAGGAGAACCACAATATTAAGTTTAGCTAACACCTTTAATAACAGGAAGTTTCAGTACACGGCAGCAGTAATGTTTATAATTTAGAGTTGATGACCTTGAACTAGTCTAAGAATGCCAGAAGATGGTATTAGGCAAAAGATTTTTTACAAAACTACAAACCTATCATTTTCCTGATCTGTTTTAAACTATAAAACTTTTTTTCACCATTCTGGACATGAAAATGGATTGCTTGGGTAGTCTCCTATGTCCTAAGAGGTGTGCAAAAAGGCAATATTAGAATGTATATTTATATTTATCTCATCCTTTTTAAAATTTCTATTATTTGGGTATGTTTTATAATGTACATAGCATATTAGTACAGTACATGTGTGTAATTTATAAACAGTTTTTTAAAACAAAATTGATAAAGGTCTGCAATCAAAACAGTTTGGAGACCTCTGGATTAGAAAATTCATCTCAGATAGTCAAAATAGCATCTATTTCTGCTACATACATTACTGTACAAAAGTTTTAGGCAGGTGTGAAAAAATGCCATAACGTAAGAATGCTTTCAAAAATATATATTGTAATTGTTTATGTTTATCAATTTACAAAATGCAAAGTAAGCGAACAGAAGAGAAATCCAAATCAAATCAATATTTTGTTTGACCACCCTTTGCCTTCAAAACAGCATCAATTCTTCTAGGTACACTTGCACACAGTTTTTGAAGAAACTTGGCAGGTAGGTTGTTCCAAACATCTTGGAGAACTAACCACAGATCTCCTGTAGATGTAGGCTGCCTCAAATCCTTCTGTCTCTTCATGTGATCTCAGACAGACTCGATGATGTTGAAATCAGGGCTCTTTGGGAGCCAAACCATCACTTCCAGGACTCCTTGTTCTTCTTTACACTGAAGATAGTTCTTAATGACATTGGCTGTATGTTTGGGGTCATTGTCCCACTGCAGAATAAATTTGGGGCCAATTACACGCCTTCCTGATGGTATGGCATGATGGATACGTATCTGCCTGTATTTCTTAGCATTGAGGACACCATTGATCCTGACCAAATCTCCAACTCCATTTGCAGGAATGCAGCCCCAAACGTGCAAGGAACCTCCACCATGCTTCACTGTTGCCTGCAGACACACACTATTGTACCGCTCTCTACCCCTTCGGCAAACAAACTGCCTTCTGCTACAACCAAATATTTCAAATTTTGACTCATCAGTCCAGAACACCTGCTGCCATTTTTCTGCACCCCAGTTCCTATGTTTTCATGCATAGTTGAGTCACTTTAACCTTGTTTCCATGTCAGAGCTATGGCTTTTTGGCCACATTCTTCCATGAAGACCACTTCTGGCCAGACGTCTCTGGACAGTAGATGGGTGTACCTGGGTCCCACTGGTTTCTGCCAGTTCTGTGCTGATGGCACTGCTGGACATCTTCCAATGTCAAAGAGAAGTAAGCATGATGTGTCTTCCATCTGCTGCATTAAGTTTTCTTGGCCAACCGCTGCGTCTACAATCCTCAATGTTGCCCGTTTCTTTGTGCTTCTTCAAAAGAGCTTGAACAGCACACCTTGAGACCCCAGTCTGCTTTGAAATGTTTGCCTGGGAGAGACCTTGCTGATGCAGTATAATTACCTCGTGTCTTGTTGCTGTGCTCAGTCTTGCCATGTGTATGACCTGTGACATCAAACTGCCTTCCACAATCTCACCTTAGCAGCAGAGTTTGGCTGTTCCTCACCCAGTTTTAAGTCTCCTACACAGCTGTTTCTGTTTCAGTTAATGACTGTTTCAACCTACATATGAAATTGATGATCATTAGCACCTGCTTGGTATAATTGGTTAATCATACACTTGACTCTAATCCTACAAGATCGCTGACTTTGTGCAAGTGTACAAAGTGTACAAGTGTAAGAATTGATGCTGGTTTGAAGCCAAAGGGTAGTCACACCAAATATTGATTTGATTTAGGTTTTTCTTCTGTTCCCTCACTTTGCATTTTGTAAATTGATAAACATAAGCAATTACAATATATATATTTGAAAGCATTCTTACTTTACAGCATCTTTTCACACCTGCCTAAAACTTTTGCACAGTACTGTAAGTCTAATGCAAGTTGATCCCCCCCCCCTTTTTTTTTTTCTGGTCCAAAATTCATTCTTATTGGAACAAAGTTACTCTTCTATATATAAAAGATGGATCAGGTTTTAAACAGTTCTAGCACTGAAATTTCCAAGTTTCTACTGCTTGTAAAATTTAAGCTCTCCTTTCTAGCACCCTGAAGTCTGGTCTATGAATTAAGTAATACCTATGAAGATCCAAACCTAGTGCAGGTAATCCCCAGTTTAAGAACAAGTTCCGTTCCCAAGGTCTGTCCTTAAGTCGAATTTGTATATAAGCCTGAACAGCATTATTGTATAATACTGTATAAATAGTATTGTGTAATTAACTTGAACCATTATGCATTTAACTTGAATTTTGCTACAATAGGTTCCAGTCTTAACTATGGGTTGTCTGTAATCCAGGTGTTCTTAACTTGGAACTACCTGTAGATGAAACGTGATTTGACAGTAATGGAATAACTCAGATATATTAGCCAGTATCTAATTCTCAGCAAGCAAAAGCATACCTTTGCAGATACACATATCATTTGTTTTATTGTTGATATAGTCTGCAGTTTTTAAAAAAAGAATGGAGACCTACTGGGATTGTGATTCTGCATTATTTCAAACATTCTACAGATGTTGTTGATTGCATCTTATGATTAAGCAACATTTGAAAAACCACAGGTTTCCTACTCTGTGATGTAAATAATGGCTTTACAAAAACAAGGAAGGAGGACACAGTCTTATGAAAAGGTATTCATTGAAATAATTTTTTTTTTTTGGTCTGCGCTCAGTCATTACTGACCCTGCAGTGACTGCCTGGACAAATCCTTGCAGTTTTCAAGGCAATCGTTTTTCGGAAGTGGTTTGCCAGAGCCTCCTTCCTAGAGCATAGCCCAGCTGGCGAGTGCAGGAGGCAGGATTTCTGTTGCTTCGCGCCCTTTTCGGGCGAGCTCGGTTTCGCGCTTACCGGCAACTGGTCTCGTCTCTCTGTGCAAGGCGCTGCCAGCATTTTTCCTCCCACCGGAGTGAGAGTACCCATTTATCTACTCACGTGAGTTTTTGACCTGTTGGGTTGACAGGAGCTGGGGAGGAAACAGGAGCTCACCCTGTTAACGCGAAGGCTGGACTCGAACCACCGAACCGTCAGCCATTTCTGGCCGGCAACTTAAACTACCTTATATTATTTGAACTATTTCTACATTTATCTCAGTATCTGCTACTTTAATTGACAGCAAAGAAGGTACTTTAATACTGTGCTCCTTTAGCAAAGTACCAAAACAATGTAGAGAATAGATGTCTTGTGAGATTCCTAACTTGGTTAACATGGAAAGGAACTAAAATTATCCCTCAAATAACCATTAAACCAAAGGGAGATGTCCCACAGCCAGTACCCAAAGTGCTATTTAGTGCCATGTATCAGGAAGGAAGGAAGGAAGGAAGGAAGGAAGGAAGGACGGACAATTTTTATCTATGGCAAAAAAAGCTAATATCTGAGCTCTAAATTCTTTGGCAACATCATGTCACTCCTGTCCACTATAACTCTGTTTAAAAAAAAAAGTCTGGATCAAAGTAACCCTCATCTTCAGTACAATGTGTACCTCTGAACAAATCTGCAGAAATTTGACAGCCAAGCCAGGAACTTGCTGAAGACTCTAGATGTAAAAGGATCAGTGTGCTGTTTCTATTGGTACTAGCTTCTTCTAACCTGGTGAATGCTGAAACATGGAAGACAAGTTAGAGAATGTTCCTTGCCTTCTTCCCAGATGATGTGTTCTCTCTCTGCTGCCTACCTCCATACCTGTATTTATCTTTCTTTTACAAGAAAGTAGCAGCCACATTTGGCTTCCACCCCACTCCATATATTGTTTTTACAATTTCCATCACTTTCTCAACTACAATCTTTGCATGTGATGAGAAACATCCAAAATCTTTCTTATAAAGAGATTACTGATATGGTGATAAGAGACTTCAAACAGGTCAGGAATGGAGTATTAAAACTGAGGTGAAGTTATTTTAATCCTGTCTGTCCTTTTCTCTGAGACAATCTGTACCTACTTTTGTGAAGGAATTTAGACTTGAGTAAGGAAGATTAAGAACTCAAAGTTGTCTGAACTTCCCTTGAGAAACAGTCACTCCTGGAAATGACATGAGAGAGCCCTTCCTCTGTATTAAGCCTTCACACAGTCAACAGGAAAATCTAAGTTTAAAGTTACAAGGTTAGGCTACCAGGCATTGAAATGTTCTCCGGGGAACAAAATGTGAATCTCCTTATGAGTAATGGTCAGTAAGTTCTACCTCACGTGTGGGAACTCTACTGTCTGCCCTGTAGGCCAACCTTTGGCCAATCTCTGAAATTTCAGGCTTAAAAGTCTTTAATTCCTGGAGCCTAATATTCATATAGGTTCTGTCTTTGCATGACACACTTTTTAAAATAAAAAAATCTGTTCAGTCGTAACTGATTCTCAGAGACTGCCTGGACAAGTCCCTGCAGTTTTCTGGCAAGGTTTTTCAGAAGTAGTTTGCCTTTGCCTCCTTCTGAGGGCTGAGAAAAAGCCCAAGATCATCCAGCTGGCTTTGTGCCTAGGTGGTAATAGAACTCATGGTCTCCTGGTTCCTAGCCTGATGCCTTAACCACTACACCAAACTGGCTCTCATGACACACTTACACATGGTAATTTAACCATGATTTATTTTATTAACCCCATTTTCTGAGTCTACCTTAAACACCGAATCATAAATTAACCACATTGCCCACCACACAAAGTAAAATACAGCTGTCTAATTTGTGGTTCAGCATCTTGTGCATCTTATATTTTCATTCGTTGTCCTTTCTTTGTCTTGAGATGAATGTTCCTACAAAGGTGCCTTCTTTTTAAATTCTTGTTTCTATGCCTCTTTGATCTGCTTCATCCAGAAATCAGAGGAGTTAGCTTTTCATGCAAGCAAGCCTGGTTCTACTTGAAGCAGGAAAAAATAATGTCCATTCAATGTAAACTAATTTCAGATTCCTTATATTGAACTCAGTGAACTTTAGAACAATGCACAAGGATGAGAAGTTAGGCAGTTACTGGGTATCCTTAATTTTCTCCCAAATCTTCTCCCATAAAGCAGAGTTTCTTCACTGTATACATTCTGCCTATAAATGTGTAATACCCCATTAGCCACTAGATTGGCAATGTTCACAGGAATAGAGAAATTTTAATGCAATGCAGGATGGGGTAGGGGTTTATTGGAATTCAGGAAAAAAAGTCTAATGGAGAAATGTATAAAAATGGGTGAAGTGATTGAGAACAGCTATTTGCATGGTACTTTTCTTATTCATTTTCTTAGTATTGTCTGCAAAAAAAAGGGGGGGGAGTAAGAATAAAACAATTTCATAAAAATCTTCTAGAGGAGAAATTAGGGGAGAATAATGAGCTACACCGAAGGTAGTGAAAGTGCTCAAAAATTGCCAGAGGGTTAAAAAAATGCAGATCATGTGGGAGCAACAAACAATTGCAAAGACTGTTCTCAGAGTATGGACATTTTTCTAATTGTGAAAATGTATGTTGGAGATGTGCAACTATTACTAAAAATGCCAGTTAAAACCTTCAAAAGGCATCTAAAGCAGACTTCACCAACCAGGTGCTGTCAAATGATTTTAACTTCCATCATTCTTAGCCAGCATAGACAATGTGCTGATTAGTGAGGAGATGGGTTGAGGTCCCATATATCTGAAACATATTAGGTTGATGTGAAAGTCCAGAGACGTTTATATGCTAGTCAACAGCCAATACACGTAAGAGGACTTTCTAACTACTTTGCTCACCTAATGCAAAGAGAGAACTCTTTGGAAAAGACCCTGATGCTGGGAAAGATGGAAGGCCAAAGGAGAAGAGGACGGCAGAGGATAAGATGGTTAGATAGCATCACTGAAGCAACAAGCATGAAACTGAGCAAACTCAGGGAGGCAGTGAAGGACAGGAAGGCCTGGCGTGATATGGTTCATAGGGTCATGAAGAGTCGGACATGACTTAATGACTGAACAACAACAAATTTTGAAAACTGGAAGAATGTACAACATAGAGTAATATTCAAATACATGGACTAGCTTTATGGCAGAGTCTCTGAGGGCACATAGGTACATATGAGTAATGAAAATATGAAGCATAGTAAAAATAGTTTCCTGGAATCCTTTTGTGTCCTGGAGTGCGTATGAATATATTGTTCTAATTCCTCCTGGAGTACACATGAGTATATTATGGAGTCCTTGGGGTTCTCTGAGCTTGGTTCTTTTCTTGCAAACATTTCATTACCCAGCTAGGTAACATCTTCAGTGCCTAGCCAGGTAATGAAATGTTTGCAAGAAAAGAACCAAGCTCAGAGAGCCCCAAGGACTCCACAGTTCAACCTGAGCTACACATATTCACCTCTATGAGTATATGACTCTAATTGCAATTATGGCAGGATGAATGCTAGCCACAAAGTATGCTAGCTGATATTCAATTTTCCCTTTGAAAATTCACTGAACTGGACAGGTGTAGGATGCAGATTGGAAATATGTCAAATGACAAAGGTTTTCCTTTTTTTTTTTGCTTTGTGTTGGCACGTTCATGGGAGGTATGATGTCTAGTAAACAACACTGTGAAACTAAACTAACTGAACTTGTTTATCAATGAAGATAATAATGATACAAATACTGATTAAAACTGATCGGTTCCTCTGCTGGTGACTTACAGTCACTTGGTAATTCCCACTGGGGACTGTGGTTATTACTTGTGTGTTGAATTAGTTTGGAGCCTATTCAATTTGTTGATTTGATCCAATTTGAATGATCATTATGATTCAAATTTCCAAATGGGCTCATCAAATTCATTCAATCCAATTTCAAAAGTTGATTCGATGGGGGGAAAAGAAAGCAGCAGCTTTTTAGGACATGCTTGAAAAGCCATAGGATTCACAAGCAATTGAATTGATTTGACAATTCAATCCAAATTGACCAGCTGATTGGAAAGTTTGATTCTCTGCCTCATGTACGTTAGTTAGTTTGGTTTTTGGTGGGGAGGTTATTTTGTTTTGTGTTGAAGGCAAAGAAGGAAGAAGCAGTTGATGCATTTCAAAGCAAAGTACTGTACCATTTCCTAGCATTACCTTCAAAACAGGAATAAAAAAAAAAATGCATGCCAGAAAATTCCAAATGCTGCATGGACAAGGAAAGAGGTAAACTGTGGATTGGGGGAGGAGAAGAGAACTGAGTTAATAGGAACCATCCTGTAAGATTAGATGAGATGAGATAGCAGGGACTATCAGTTCATTACCTTTCAATAAGTGGGTGTTTTGTGAATATGCTTATGGCATATTCTCAAAATTTTAAATCTGCTCATGGGCTTCAAAGCTTTGCCTATCTTTGCCTTGACCTAAGCAGGTGAGGTGTCAAATGAAAGGCAGTTATGAATGACACTGTGGAGGACTTTCTGGAAGTGGCAATGGTTGGTTCTTTCTTTGACCTTCCAAAAAATCAGGAGCCTTACGTTTATCATGAGCCTATTCTTTTCTTTCTTTGGCCCCCGTACTCTAAAGCAATGTTCTATCACATCCAGAGTGTATTTCAGTACAGGTGACCATGACTCACCTTGAAATAACATTTACTATTCAGCGAAACAGTCACGGGGCCAAAAACTGGCTTCAGTTTTAAAGGTAAAAAAAATCACAGCCAAAGGCAGAGAGAAAAGCAAGTGATGCGGAGGTTTGTCATCTGACTCAAAAGGATTCCTGGATTTTTTAAAATTTTGGTATAAGAAGGCTTCTTGATGTTTTGGGAACAGATGAGAGCAGAGGGAAATGTTCAGAAAGGAGGCAAGAGCCATTCCTCACAAAGGTATATCACCATCATGAATTTGTGTAGAAAAAGATACAAATGGCAGATCGTAAGCATCACAGCTCATAAAGAAGGTCAGCTGAAACTAGTAAGCAAGCACAAAGCCAATCTGGTAACCAAATAACCAGATTATCAGACTAGGATTGAGGAGACACTGGTGCAAACTGTCACTTGGCCATCAAGGTTGCTAGGTCATCATTATGGGGGCAGGTGTTTGCAAATCAGCAGTTCCAAACCAGGTATCCATGAAAACTACAAGATGTCATTAGAGTCCCCCTATAACAATGTTCAGGACAAAACTGGAGACTGTTTCTTGTTTGTGCAAAGAAATTTGTTCACTGAAGAAGTATTGCTACAGCTCTTGAGCTACAGAAACTCCAACACGCTTGGCCGAGATATGCTAGGAAAAATGTTGGCACCCCTTTCTCTTTCCATTACATAAAAATGTTGAAGACAAACTCTCTTGGCTAAAAGCCCACATTTTTTTCTCTATCTTCAAGTGAGGTACCTAAATATAGGTATTGATTGAATCTTGGGTGCATTTTCTTCCTCAATAGTTCAGGCTAGTTTTATGTTGTAAATTTAGGCTGAAAGATGGATGACTCTACAAAGGACGTCACATCATCTCACACATACCCTAGTGATCTTGATTGTGTCATTTAGGATTAAAAGTTCACCTGGAAGTCAGTCTAAATCTCATAATGGGATGGGGATGTGCTAAATTCTGGATTTAGTGGAAATGGACACACCCAATGAATGATAGTCACAAAATTTACATGTGTAAAACAGGTAGTCATGTCTTGTAAATAGTTATTGTGAAAAAAAAGCATAATGATGGGTCACATAGTCTTTAAGATGTTCGGTTTAGAAAATCCTAACCCAAACATATGGGGCATTGAGAATCACCCATGTGCTCCAGAGTTGAGCTTCATGACAAGCAGCACCTTTGGAAGTATACAAGTTTTCCTTGCCCCAAAAAGGGCATAAGGCTTTTATGTTCAATAAAATCTACTTTTCTTATTTAAGCCTCATTTGAACACATTAGAACTAGGTGGAAAGAGTTTCCAGTTCCTAGCTTATTACACTTTTCTTGCCCACTTTCAGTTGAGATCAAGGGAGCTGCCAAGTTTGAGAGGGCCCTGGGAAAGTCCACCAGACCCTACCCATCACTTGGCTGTCCCCTCCCTTGCTGCCATTTTCTCCTCTTCCCCTTTATCCCTGCCCCTGCCTCTTGGTCATTTCCTCTTCATTCCACTGACGATGCATGGCACCATTTCTGAAGTGCCCACCAATTGTATCTCCTCTGCTTTCTACTCACCAGCCAGGAAAGCAAATGCTAGTTATCCAGAAGTTGCAGCTGTGTCTATTTTTCCTAGCAGTGGGCTAGGTTCTACAAACAGCTAAAGAAAGAAATATACTATGGAAACAAAATGGGGGCACTGACAGGTACAACATATGCTTGGGTGAGGCAGTGGTTTCATCACATGGGGGAGGTGCTTAGCAGCCCAGGCATAGACTCTGTTGTCTTGCTCTAGAGAAGCTCCACTGACTGAGCTAAGAACAAAGACCTCAGAGCAAATACACAAGAATTTCACCAACATTCTCTTTTCCTTTGAACTGATGGTTTTGTTCCTCCAAAAGCAATTTCTTCTCTGTCAGTCTGAATGAGAATGATAGGAGAAAAAATATGGAATACTTTTTTTCCCTTTCTTTCTTTTCCTTTTTTGGCACAGCAGTGATGTAATTAGGCCCTTGGCTCTATGGGTATCTTGGATCATCAGGCGGGTAGAAAGTGTTTGCTGTGTGGTGGCTGTGTGTCGTGCATCTGCTATTTTCTGGAACACAGCTAATCAGCTTGCTCTCATGACAATCTGGGGGCCACTCTGAATTTATGGGTAGCTGGTATGTGCATTTGGAATAAGAACACTACCCAGATAAGCAGAAAGCAGTTCAGCTGCATTTGCAGCCATGGGCTGGGTGTGTCTTTCAGTAAAAGCTGACCAAATTCAATTTAGCTTTAATTTTAAAGTTCTGTTGTTACCATTTTTATTCTTTGCTGCAATTAGGCTACTGAAAATGAAATACAAAACAGCACTTTTACCCAGAACTTATGCCCTGTAGTATGAATTAAACTGCCAACAGTCTATTTGTTAATTGCTATCTGGGAAATCCAAAATGCTTCTTGGAACTTATATTGGACATCTAAATATCATTCTTTTTTTTTTTAAGGGTTGTGAAAGGTGTTCTAAAAAAAGTTTAATTTTTTTTGTTTTTTTGTTTATCAAGAACATTATCTCTGAAGGTCAGCAGCAAGTCACTGAGGGCTTTTTGTGCCTCTTGAACTTACGGACAGAAAAGAGAGGAGTGTGGAATTATAATTACACTCATCTAGTTCAGTAGTAATTTTAAGAATTTGATCATTATCTTGAATACAGACTGAGCTTAAGCTCTAGAAATAAGTGCAAAGCGTGAATTCCAATTTAAAAAACACACACACACACACAAACAAGTTATCTCTTTAAAAACATCTGATCCTAGTCCTTCATTACCTAGCATTATCTCTAGCTTTCTACAGAAGCCACATTTGGACAGATTAATAATAAAGCCCTTCTGATCGTCACTAGGAGAAAAACACATATGGGTTTGTCCAGAGAAATGCACAGGAATGGGCTTGGATGGGTGGACACACAAACTACCTATGTATTGAAGTACATTGCAAAGATGAGCACTTAGGAAGCCTTAGTGACCTTAGCGCAGAGGCCATCTAGTCCAACCACCTCCTTAGAACAGGATCTACTACAATCTCTCAAACAGATAATGACCACTCAGCCTCTGTGAACTATTCTTCACTAGAATTCTTCTAACAGATGATAACTTGTCAAAGCAGCTCTAAGACATCTTGCATTGAGCAAAAGGTTGGATTATGTAACTTCTATGGTTCCTTCCAATGCTATGATTGTCCTTCAAAAGAAGAAAGATGTAGCCAGATGTAGCTCATATAGTTCTACACTCTCCTCCCCAAAATTTACTGTGTGTTTATATAAGTAAATGATACACATTTTTATTGTTCTTTGATGCCTATACTTTTGGTTTCAATTCTACCCATGGTGGGTAGTAATTACTGGATCATTTTCCCCAGCTACAAGGTTGGGAAACCATGCCCCTCCAGATTTGCTGAAATGTTTTAAGCATTCCTCACACCATGTGGCCATGTTGGTTGAAAGTGCTAGGGGTTTAGCTTAATAACATCTGGAGGTCCCCATGTTTGAACTAAAGGAATATAACCTTCCGGGAATAAAACTGTTTATACTTCTGAAGTAGATGAGGAGGATCTGGCTTGTTATGATTCTCAAACCATGACCTCTAATTGATGGTTTCACATTTTATCTTCATCCACTTTGCCTACCTACTCTCCACTTCCTTCCTTCTCTTATGGCTCTGCTTAAGGGGTGGTTGTGTAGGTAGAAGTTGTTCCCAAAGAGCAGAGGCATCTCTGGTGCCAAGGATGTACCACCTAACACTCTAATTCTAGTGTAAAATCCTAAGCAGTCTACACATTTCACCTTCATATGGAGTAACACATCCGAATAGGGGATTGGAGCAAGATGGCAATTGGTTAACCAAAACTTTTGTGTGCTCTCTGCCTCTGGCCATAAATTGCTATATATTATATATTACCTATCCAAACTGATGGTCTGCTGGATGGGGGAAAAAAGTCAGAAAGGCAGAAGAGAAAGCAGAAAGGGGGGGAAAAAAACCACCCCTCCTGTGTGAGGAAATCTGCTTGGGTAGAACGGGCAAAAGGAAGAAACACCATGAAGGCATCTGTATAGGTAGGTAAAGCATTCCATGAGTGAGGTTTGACTTTTGTTGACTACATGACTATATCCTTGTAGTCTTCTTGTCAACACTACAGTGATTTGTCATTGCCTTCCTCTAGGATTTTATTTACTTTCTAGCATCACTTATAATTCTGAGATGCCCTGGTGGCTTCTCATCCAAGTAATAATCAGGTCCAACTCTGCTTAGCTTTCTCAAAATTGGCCAAGGACAGGGAGGTGCTCCCGCCCACTGTAACTCCATTGTAAAAATTCAGTATAGCTGTATTGAATTGATATGAAAATGTTTTTTAGCTGCATAGCTATTGCTATAGGAGAGGAGTCTACATTGTATTTTACTCCAGTTTCTCTGGAATCCAAAGTCTCTGCCCATTTTCTTTGTTAGCCAGTTCTACCCCCCTCCCCCCATTGTGTGACATGGTATGTTTGTGCACGCCAGCCTCCCTCTACACTTTTGGAAAAAGCTCATTGTGTCCATACTTTTTACCCAAGATAATACCCATGACCCCTAGGCACACATTTGCACCCAATGTGTTATAACTGGGAACATGATGGACCCCTTTTCTGGTTTCAGTTTCTAATTTCCCCCAAGTGAGAATACAGATGTTGATATCTGACATAAAATAACCCCAGGGCTTTCTATCATTTTGTCCTCTTTGGAATTGCAGGCTACAATTAATTTGTAGATTTCCTCCCCCCGCCTTCTTCCTCCCACAACCTAGTACAACAACAACTAACTTGTGCGGGTAGTTTCATGAACTCTGTTACAACATGCAACAAGTTGCTGATTAAAGCTGGGGCCCAGTTATAATCAGTGAGTGAGAGCAACTATCTATCGAGAGGGCTTATTTATTTATTTGTAAATATGTTGCTCTTCAGAACAAAAATGTCCAAGGTGACTTTAAAAACTACAACATAATACAAAAATACAGAACAATAACCCAAATAAAACAGCAGCTTAATATGCAAAGCAACCTTGATGTTAAATAACACACCATGTTTTGCATGTTCATTTGAGGGATTTTTTTTCACAGTAATGATTTGTTTGCTGTCTACTTCTCAAGGATTTTTGTTTTTCCTGTCTTTTCTTCTCCTTTCCTTTTTCTGAAAAACTATTTTTTTCAATTAGTTTTCTTTTTATCTCCTCTATTATTTTTTTCTGGCATAACCCATTGCATTAACTATTGATAGTATGGGTGAGCCTGTTTCATGGTTAGTCCGAGTGTTCTCGCCTGCTACGTTAGACTGCTTTTGCTGTTTTTAATTTTGGTTGTTTTTGTTGTTTTTACTCTGTTTTAATTGTTAGCCACCCAGAATCATGGTCATGAGATGGGTGACCATATAAATTAAATAAATAAATATTGCACAAGCTCCCTTAGTAAGAATTAATCTTAATAATGAAAATCTGCCATTTTATTATTAAGA